>VXBA01006569.1:771078-898956 GCA_013399895.1 Serilophus lunatus | reverse complement strand
AAAAAAAAAAAAAAAAATGACAGCAGAGAAAATATGCATAATGAGCATTCCCAAATAAGAAACTGAATCTATTGGTACATGCAACTTTCTCTGTATAAAGCCAGGTAAAACTTGACGCAATGTATTACAACAGGCTGTGAGCTCAGGGTGGGGATTTTGCAGTACAGTCATTAGAGATTGCCTGTACATAATCGAATAACTGCTCTCTTCCCTTATGAGGTATTAGAAACAAGCATACTGAAAGATCTGTTCCTGTTTTTCATGTGTAATCAAAAACCTCACCACAGAATATGAGCCAGAGTATCACAGCAGAATCTCATCTTTTCCAATATGGTCCAGTTCTGCATCGTATTTGGGTCAAGATCCAAATTTCAATACCAGATTCCATTCCTATTACAAGATAAATCAAAATCCAGACTAAAGTCAACAACTCTGGGAGTAAAGGGAGGGGAAACTATGAATTTATATCTTAATTTTGCAGTGAGATTAAAGCCAAGCCTTTATTGTCCAAGACTGTGAAGTTCAGAGTAATTAAACCTTGCTATGAAACCCATCATTTTGTTATCATGAAATCAATACATTGGTTCTCATCTTACTGACCCTGCCACTTAACCCCTTCATGTGTCTTTCCTGGTGTTTTATTTTAATTAATGAGATAGCATTCTGCTCATTTTAAATTTGATCCAAAGTTTCTGATGTCTCGAGGGGAAAATATTCATGTCTCCTCCTGAAAGACCATGGGCATAATTATTGTTTTTGATGAATTTCAGCAGGATCAAAAAATTTCCACAAGAGTTGCTGTTGCTTTTGAATGAAATAAATGAGCTCAAAGCATGCCCTTGACAGTGCGGCATTTAAAACAAGAGGAAGATTTGTCATGTCAAGTGCAGCTGAAATACAGAATACACCCTTCAAACCAACTTGTTCTAAACCACCTACTACATAATCACTAAAAAGAGTTCATTTACTGTGTTGTTTGTGCATAAGGGTATATTTAGACTTGAATGACTGGATAACAAGGAGACTATATGCTGCTCCAACTATGTCAATGGAGTTTTTCTTATCAATTTTTGAAATTTGCTGCCAACATTATCTTTCAATGTCCAAAAAATATTTAAAGAGTTGCAGATGACCCCATGTCCACTTCCTTCATCACTAGTGTGATGCAAAAAGAGCCTACCGCTGAGGGGCCCCAAATCAACTATTTTTACCCTTGATGTTTACATACTGAAAGAGGGTATGTTTAGATTAGATTCAGAAAATTTACTGTGAGGGTGCTGAGGCACTGGAACAGGCTGCCCAGAGAAGTTGTGGAAGCCTCATCACTGGAACGATTCAAGGGACTTTGAGTAACCTGGTCCAAAGAAAGGTGTCCCTGTCTATGGAAGGGGCATTGGAGCTAAATGAACTTCAGGGTCCCTTCCAATTCAAACCATTCTATGATTCTATGAAAACCCCAGTTAAGCCTCTTGTGCAGATCTCCTCTTTGGGTGCTGTCACTCAAACCTTGTGGCAAATGACAGCCACCACAGCACTCCCTCCAGGTATGTCACCTTCCTCTCACCATTGCTCCTCTAGTTCCCAAGAGGCACATGGCAGAAGAGCAGTGGATGCAGGCTTTAGTCACAGCATCCAGAGTTGCAGCACTCAGGTCACTGATTCAGCCGCTAAGAAAATTTCCCCACCTCTAAGAGAAGCCTACTGCAGCAGCCAGTCAGTCAGCCCTAAGCACTCTCCCCTTGCAGACAGCAGGGTGCACCATGTTGATGTGTGGATGGAGGGGCTGAACTGAAAAACTGCAAGAAAGGAGGTGGGAGGTACCTTCCAAAATACCAAAATAGGATGTTCTCAAGTTATGGAACTACTCAAGCATATGGTAAATAAGCAAGAATAACAAATATTTTTGCTGGAAAAAAAGTCCTGAACCAGTCTCCCTAAAGAGGAAAAGCTAGTGAGCTCCCATGCCTTCTGTGCCTTCCTGGTTGGAATTATGACAATACCAGTGATAAGTGTGAAATAATTATTTCCAATGTATGTAAATGTTTTGCACATTGATTTTTCACACAGCCTACACACATTGTAGAGCCCAGATGTTTACTCAACATTTAAATAAAACATAAAGTGATTAACAAAAACCTACGTGGTCTGTTAAGCTTCCTTAAAAGGGAGATGATGGTATCTGTCTAACATTCTAACTTGATTTTATTACTGAAATTCTGGGGATTTATGTAACTATCTTGCTTCTTTCCAAGGTCTACATTTTTGTCCAGCTAATTTAGTTCCCAGTGTCCTTGTATAATTAAGTGAAAATGAGCAATGAATTTTGGTGCCCTTGATAAAACTGGAGGGTTTTATTATGCAATGGACAATTCAAAAGATGCTGGGAGGATCCCAACAACATTTTCTTTCTGAACTAAAGCATGATGATTTTGAGTTGAATAGATGAGTCTCTTCTCGGTAAATGGCAGTATTAAATCACAGTAAATATTGAAAACTTGGTTCACCTTTGCAAAATATGACAGTGATGTAAGGACCATTCACTCCATCAACCCTAATGACTGACTCACAAGAGGCAGTAGCAAGCTTTCATGTTGCTTTGCCAAAAAAAGTTGCCCCTGAGACATGAAGCCTATGTATTTTGAAGGGACCTGGCATGGTTCCTCATCTACCATGCCAGTTGTCCCTCCTCATCTATCTGCAGGAAGGCATTGAACCTCATGCTTCCTTGCAAACATTTTCTACTCATGGGAGATATTACGAAAGGCAGCTGTACTCCTGGGAATGAATGCCTTAATCACATGCTTTACAAATGTATGGAAATATGAGTCTATTAATAAGTAACTGGGACAGCCATCAGAGATGGAGTAATCTCCAGTGTTTCCTGTGTCTGTGTTGTGCGTTTAGTCTTTTGATGTCTGAATATACAGGCAAGATGCTTAATGGGCTTGTAAGGTAGTTCCCTGCTGGGCTACCTCTGGCTTTGCACTGGTCTTCAACACCTGCCAATATACTTCTTGTTTATTGTTAGAGATGAACTTGATCTTTTCAAGTACAGCTAAATTTTGATTTCATCTTCACTTCTGGGGAAGTCAAATAGATTAAGATTTTGGTCTCAGCTGTAACCAAAGTATCATGGTCAGCTGTGATATTTACACAAAGGTCTATGTTCAAATAGTAAAACATTTTCCTCAGGAGTCTTCACATTTAGTGTGGCTCTGTCCATGTCTAAAATATACAATAGATCAAGAAGAACATGTATCATCCGATTCAAGCTTCCTTACGAAGAATCCTTCCTTATGAACTGATCCTGTGTGAATTTGGCTGATATGGCTAATTAGGTTGGTATCCATGAGTTTATTTGTATATAGGTCATCCTTGCTCATTAACATCAGCAAACCTGACTAATTTTTAAGTTCAGCTTTTCTTTATAGATCCTCCTCCATCAAAGAAATGACAACACTAAGCCTATCACTCTCTAAGCTGCTTTGTCTTATTTGAATAACATTTATAATGGGCATAAATAATGAATATGGAAAGAGACATTTGATTTTCTACAGTTTTTATTAAATTATATATCAAACATTTTATCCAACAGTCTAGTAGATAATAAACAACAGTATTGTTTACAAACAGTGGTTTTGCACATGCTTTTTTCTTAGGACATGCAGTAACTGGATATCATAATTTTTTGTTCCTTACTACTTCCTACAATGTAAAGTTCAATAGCCAAAAAGTTCAAACAGTTCCTTAATTATTTATAAGCAAGAATACATAGATTATGCAAATGTTGTTGTTTGAATTTTCCTAGGTTAGAGGAGAGTTACCTTTGTATTTCTCTAATGAACACATTAAATTTTCTTGAATATTTCTCTGGGGAAGAGAAAACCAACAATTGCTGTTTTTTTCTTTAATGGACAACATTCTCCAGGGCTGCTGGAAGTGGTCTGAGTCACAGGCAGAAGGTGGTCAGGTCTCTTCTGCTAGCCTGGGGGACTCCTCAGTGTCCTTTCCTCAGCAGCAGCATTATCACCCCTGGCAAGATGAATCCCCTGGAATTACCCAGTCACAAACAAAGAGATATTTTTTATTTCCTCTTTTCTCCAGTTTTTTAACCAAGATCAATAATTTAAAGCAAATAATTTTAACTTGTATCTTGTTTGGTTTGTACTTGACTTTTTCTTTTAGTACTGTTGTAGCCCTTGTGAGTTTGCATCAGCTACTAAATACACAGAAGGGCAATGAATAGTAAGGTTTTCCTCCACCTGCAAAACCTACAGCATGTCTTCAAAAACCTCCTATACTCTTATACTGTATTATAATTTGCCTACTGCCATAAATATGTTTGCTGTCCTAATAAACATTGGGAAATTTTTTTGGCATATGTCAGATATTCTCTGCAGCAAAGCTTTCAAAAATATCTCAATCATTGTTACTATCCTATACCAAATAATCAGAGATGTAAAAAAGTCAAACTGTCTTGTAGCTAAAAATGTCTCACCGAGTCTCACTCTGTTAGAGACTCCACAAAAAAAAGTAAATCGATCCAAAATGATTTTTTTTTCATTCCAGACCACCCAATTGCTCTTTGTACTGGATTTCAGTTACTTTTCTTATCAACACTAATATATTATAGACTACCTAAAGAAAAGTCAACATTTATAAATTATAAAAGGCCGTATTTTACTACTTATGAAGGGAAAGATTTCTTCCCATGTTTATACAGTCATATTTCTCTCCAGCATGTAAAATGATTTTAGAGACTCTAACTAAAGAAAAGTTTGGGACACGATAAAAATAAACCTTGACAGGTTTTGTTGAAACCAGCTACTAAGTTGTTTGGAGTTTGTGGGGTTTTTACTCCTGTCAGCTTCTAGTCTACATCGCGAATCTGAAACACATGAGTAAATACACAAAAGCTTCCGCTATGTTCTTTGATGTTTGCAGCTCAGGAGACTGTTCTGCTTCTCCATTCAGCATCTTGGAGACAATCTCTTACCCTAGGTGATCGTAGGAAACACCCTCTGGTTACAAGGTAAAATGACAGATTAACATTATGGGGGAAGGCGCCTATTTTCCTTGTATTCCTTTTAAACTCTGTTTATATAGCATTTGGTTCCAGGTGGCAGATCTCTGACTCTGCTATGGAGCTGAGGATTATACCTGGCAAGGTAGAGAAGACAAAATCTTGGGAATTACTCTTTGCATGGTTATCTCATAAACCAAGTTATGGTATGATATTTTTTCTTAGGTAGAAGGCGCTGGTACAGCTGTAAGAAAACACTCATAGAACAGAAATTGCATTTGTTTTTATTAATGACTGACCTCCATTCTTTGAACTTTAGCTTTGAATAATTTAGTCAAGCATCATCGCCAAGAGGCCAATGCCAGTATGTCTTGCATGTTAATCATTATTGTGAACCACAACAGGCTTACGGGCTTAAATTGTCCAAATTGATGGGGAAGACTTCCAGTTGAGTGAAGCCATTAGAGTAATGCCAATTTTTCCTGGAAAAATTTTTTTTCTTAACTCTGTTATGGATGAGTCTTACTATGACCATGTTCTCTTTCCATTCTGAATTAGAGGCAAGAAGTTAAAGAGGCTTGATTGTACATGAAAGCAAAAAGAACCAGGAAGTCAAGTGTTCTACCACAGAGACTACAACAGTCAATAACTGTGATTATCTAAAGGCTAAATGCTTCTTCCAGGAGTACAGTTAGCTGTTTTCCCAAATGCCTCACTTCTCCATAACAAGTGAGCTGCATGGGGTTCAATTGTTATGATATGGGTATCTGTCTACGAAGAATCAAGGTAAACCCACAAATTTCCTTTTCCACTGGCTAATTGATATTAAAGACAGAGCTCTAACCAAATTGTAAAAATATTTAGTTGCAAGGTATTCCAGATAATATTTGAACCAGCAACCTCATGGTACAAATAACCTTCAGTATCCCATCCATATTCTCCAATAACTGGCCAGGAAGGCTGAAGGAAACGGCTTGCCACAGACATGTGGTCACAACCAAGAAATACACAGCTCACAGCAAACTCCACTATGTTTTACCATATTTCGCATAATCACAGAATATGGCAAGCTGGAAGGGACCCAGAAAGATCATCGAGTCCAATGCCTGATCCTGCCCCTCCTCTCCCCACCACGAGGAAATCGTGGAATGCAATGAGGTCTCCTCTCAGTCTCTTCTTCAGGCTGAACAGACCAAGTGACCTCAGCTGCTCCTCATACAGCCTCCCCTCAAGGCCCTTCACTATCTTCATTACCCTCCTTTGGATGCTCTCTAATAGCTGAGTATCTTTCTTATATTACAGTGCCAAAACTGACACAATATTCAAGGTGAGGCTGCATCAGTGCGGAGCAGAGCAGGACAATCACCTCCCTCACCCAGTAGGTGATGCTTTGCCTGATGATCTCTAGGACATAGCTGCCCCTCCTGGCTGCCAGAGCATATTGCTTACTTTTTTAACACACTATTTCCACTATCCAGGACCAGATCTGGTCAAGCTGGAATGTCAAGGGGAATTATTTGCATTTGCTCACACTACTAAATATGCTGTCTGCTGCATTTCTCTGGTTAATTCCTTTCATTCCAGCTGGGGAAACAGGGTAGTTGCTTTGGTTTCTAACTCCCATCCTCCACAACCAGTAAGACAAATAAATCTCTAGGACAACACCACTGGCATTATGAAAGGCCCCATTCAGCCTGGAGAAGAGGAGGCTCAGGGGTGACCTTATCGCTGTCTATAACTATCTGAAAGGAGGTTGTAGTCAGGCGGGGGTCGGTCTCTTCTCTCAGGCTCCCAGTGACAGGACGAGAGGACACAGCCTTAGGCTGCATCAGGGGAGGTTTAGGTTGGATATCAGGAGAAACTTTTTCACAGTGAGAGTGATCTCCCACTGGAATGGGCTTCCCAGGGAGGTGGTGGAGTCACCGTCCCTGGATGTGTTTAAGGATAGGTTGGAACTTAGTGGTATGGTTTAGATGGTTTAAATGGTTTAGATGGTATAGATGTTAGACTGATGTTGGATAGGTTGTTACCCTAGGTAAAGGTTGGACTTGATGATCTCCATGGTCTTTTCCAGCCTTATTAATTCTGTGTGTAATTCTGTGTGTGTAATGAGTGAGGAAACAGTGGAATCTCCTTAGAGCTATTGGGACACGAAACTGCAAAGCTAGCCTATTGTATGTGGGATTTTCCAGATCTCATAGGAACTTCAGGAGACCAAATTCCCTGTGAAGATTGTAGGCATTGCTAAATTCCTTGTGCTGTCTTAGCCTTCACAGGCAGTGAAGGTAATTCATTGCCTTATAACTGTGAAACTACTGAGTGACTGCAGGGAATACAGCTACAAAATCCAGCAAAAGATCGGGAAAAAAACCCACTAAGTAAAGGTGTTGATGAATGCTTTCTGCAGAGTCTAAAGTCTCTGTTAACTATTCAAATGTGTCTTTGTAAGAATGAGTTAACCTGTTAATTTAATAACATTGGGTAAAAAAAGACAAAAAACTCTCTGACTTATATTTCAGTCTATAACTTTAAATGACTTTCTTCTTCCTGTCACAGTCTTCTGTAACTCTACGGTAGTTTCTTAGTCTCTTGATGTTTAGTGTAGTGTAACCCTGGACATTGCCAGGCAGGTGGTTTTTTTGCCAGATTTCTCAAGTTACACTGCCAGCTGTGAGCTCGGCTCTTGGGTCTCACCAACCAGTGAAGTTTCATTTAGGCAGCAGAGCTCTTCCGTGTTACCCCATACCAATAACAACGATGATGCCGCATAGGTGGTCAGACCAAGCTCTCCCTACCTCTGCAAAGGTATCATGAGGAAGCTGTGCCCATTATCTCCTCCAGCAGCTCCCAACACACCATGTTCCCTGGCCTGGGCAGCTGGCATGCCCTGCGGTGAGACCTGTCTCTGAGAGTGGAACAGTGGTCACTCCCTCCAGCATCCCTCTTACAGCATCTATGTGTTCTTATGACTCTGAAATGTGAGCAGAAAGGAGAATTCTCCTTGAACTACAAATTTTAAAAAGTCAATCTGAAAAGAGAGGGGTGTATCACTGCACTAAGCCTAGCAGAATTCAAGAAATATTTGGATGCTACTGTCAGGCACACAAGGTGCGACTCTTGGGGGTGGTCCTGTGCAGGGCCAGCAGTTGGACTAAACGATTCTTGTGGGTCCCTTCCACCTCAGCGTATTCTGTGATTCTTTATCAATTTTTAGCGATAGCTCTTTTAGCTGAGCTTCCTCAGCTCTGAGATGAAGAGAAATGGGATCAAGCCTACTCCAATGTTTTGCCATGCTTGATTAAATGCCACTGTACAGAAATAGATGTAAGAAAGAAACAAAAAGTGTTCTAGAGAACTGCTTAATATGACAACAGTTGATAAATAGGCTTGAGGTCTCATTAATTAAATATCCTTCCATTTTACTCTAGTTTGATCCCATTTTATTTCACTTGTCTCTATGCAAATTGTGCCTGGGATAAAAATAGATGGTAATTCAATAAGAACATCTAAGACATATCTTCATCTGTTCTGTTTCTTCTGAGCTAAAATTTTCAGATATATTTGGGATAAAGTTTATTCTCATTTCAAAGGTCATCTTCAAAAAGACACACAATAATTTATTACAGGAGAGTCCTAAGAATAGGAATCCACTGCCTCATTGGAATTTTAATTGTCAATTGGGTAATGGTCCAGACTGAAGTTCTGCAGGAGACAAGTGGAATTTGGGTCATGAATCTATGCTGAAGCCTTCTGTACACTTTACTGAAGTGTTGGCATTTATGCCTGAAGAACTACAATATTAGCCTAGTTGCTTCCAAGCAGATAATTTCTTAGGTAACAGTTAAAAATAAAAATAGAAATCAGAAAGAAGAAACCAAGTACAAAGAAGAACAGTTCTCTATATATTCTCTGTCTATGGGATCACCATCACTTAAAGTGGAAAAAACCGCAAACCAGTCCTAAACCCAAACGTCTGAGCGAAGTTGGCCAGACCAAACATGTCAGTCTTGTGACAGGCTTGGCCTTTTTTGATCTGAAAGCCAAATTATTTGTAAATAAGTGGTCTTTTTTCCATATATTATCCTTCAAAAATGCAAATCATGGCATGCAAAATAATTTCAGTGTATTCAGAAAGCCAGCTACTTCCAGTCATTCATCAAAGCACTAATATCACTCTTTAGTCAGTGTTAGAAAGAAGTTTTAAGAGCATTTCATTATCATCACATATCATTAACTATGAGTGCCTCAGGCTGTACTTTATATGCTCGATGAAATGGCGCTCATGCTGTCCCATATACCAGAAAACCAAGGCATTAAATATACCCTTTTTGAGGGAATCCCAGACATAGTTGACAAGGATGTGTATCGATATAGTTTATTTTGATTTTTGCAAGGCATTTGATTTAGGAACAGGTGATATTTCACCAAAAGTATTTTAAGGAGAATAAGAAAGTACATATTAAAATAACTAAAAATTACTTAATTGATGAATCTTAAAATGTCTTAATAGAGACATATCTGTTCCTGAGGCCATTCCAGCCTGGTCCATAGATACCTGTCCCACAGAGACCAGTCTCTGTGAACATTATGTGAACATTAACAGTTTATCCATCATTTAGGAACATGGAATATTTGCTGATGGCATTCACTCTAGTTCAAAATAAAAATAGTCAAATAGCAGACTACAGAGACTGAGTTATCTGAATTGCAAGGTCAGTTGGTCACTGTCAAACCTGCATCTAGGAGTCAGGGACATAGCTGATAACCACGGACTGGGACTCTCAAACTTATGATAACAGCCACTGCTCACATATTGTGGAAAGTAACTGTAAATGCTACTAATGAAAGCTTTCACAGCCTTTCAATAAATATAAAGAGAAATAATGAAGAGAGCTAGTAAAGGGTACTTGTCCCTGCGTAAAGATGCTAAGAGAAATAATGAAGAGAGCTAGTAAAGGGTACTTGTCCCTGCGTAAAGATGCTATGGAAAAAATAATTCTTTCACTGAGTTTATACATTGAGGGGAATATGGGAATACAAGAGAGAGTGCAAAAATCATTTTTTACTTATCCTGTTTCTCAAAGAGACATGACAAACCATAAAAAAGATGCATGACAGTTTGGATAGAAATGGAGTACAGATTTACTCATGCTGGAAAAGGCAAGTTTTGGGAGTTAAGCTTAGATATATGTGACTATTTATAATTTGAAACAGCCTTTAAGAGGAAGAGAGAACTTATTACCAAGTGTGCAAATCAGATTCCTGAACACAGGTAGCAAGCAATATTTTGAGGTGCCATAGGGCATTCAGCCTGGTCTCCAGATGGTATGGAGGACTCTGATGTCCTGTAGCCACAGCAGTCAAGACTGGCCAGTCCTCTGCCTGTTCCAGATTCCCAAGGGCACATCCTGTGGGATCTCACATTAGGGGATTTAATGTGAGGTCAGACACTGCTCTAGAGCAGAAGGCTAATCTGCCCTGAGAAGAAATCCCAGTGGACAAAAGTAAGGTCTGGATGGTCAGTGCACTCACCCATAGCCTCTCTTCCATGTGGCCAGGACTCCCTCTGTTACAAATACCTCTCTGTGCCCAGTCTGGATATACTCGCACCATTCCTGGAGTACCCAGTGCTATGCTATAACAGTGGTCAAAATCAGAGCCCAAAGTTCAGGGCCTCTGCTCGCCTCCTATGGGACTCAGCAAGGTGTTTTTGTGGTGCACAGTGGCTGAGCCACTTGTTAAAGAAACCCAGAAGTGGACTAGGATCCCATTACAAGGGGTTTGGTACACCATGGACTGAAAGTGCCATGAACATGGATCTGTGTGTCAGACTTTCTCCCCTTTCTCCAAGGGCTGTGATAAAGCACTACTGGCAGTTAAAATGTACTGAGTCTCTTAGCTACCAGCTTGGATTGTGATCATGTTAGATTTGGGATCAGAAAGGAATTTTTTTCATCTTATATTGACAAGGATCAGAGATCTCATCTGCTTTCACCTTGGGGCATATAATTTCATCTGCAAGGTGTTAAAAGCTTCATCTTAAAGTTTTCAGTCTAAGGTCTTCAGATTAAAATGAAAACAAATAGGTGAAAATTGTGAACTTCCTTATATAAAGGCAGTCATAAACTATTAAACTACTCTTTCTTCTTCACCTTAATCTCTATGGAATCTGTAAGTTCCTGTTGCATAAGAGAATT
Organism: Serilophus lunatus; assembly: GCA_013399895.1. Lineage (NCBI taxonomy): Eukaryota > Metazoa > Chordata > Aves > Passeriformes > Eurylaimidae > Serilophus > Serilophus lunatus. Next base: position 887,736 of record VXBA01006569.1, on the reverse strand, counting down.
AAGATAGAAGAAAGACAGGAGAGGCAAAATGCAATTCAAAATCTAAAACTACAAAGAGAATAATGTCCCATGTATGTACCCAGTATTCAAGGCAAAAAAATACATATATCTGAATTTTCAGCAGAGTGAACACTGGATCAGTGGAAAGGACAGATCAACAGCTGTAGTACATTTGGAGCACTACTTACTAAATACAAATATTTTTACACAGTCCAGTGCAATATATCTCCACACTCAGAAGGGAATCCATTCAGTGTAGCAGGACTACCTGCAGATTGAAGTAAAGTCATCGATTGCCAGGTTTGTAAATTTCATATCTGAAAGGAGAACTTGTCTTCATGCATTCAGAAACACACAAGCACGGAGAAATCATCTTGCAGCATGACCATGTAGGATTTTAAAGCAATTATTTCCATCTCTGTGTGTTTTTATATCAACCACCAATGGCTTAATTCAATACCACTGACATCAGTAGAAATCTAAACATTAGACCACAAAGAATAGTCATACTCTGGATTCCTCTTTTTTTCTTCATAGGCATTTCATTTCTTGTATTCTGTCATTTTGGTCCCATAGCAGTCTTGGCACAAAAGGAAAGATCTGTTAATCATATTGCAGCATTGCTAAAGAAGCCCAGTCATGAATTAGGATCTCATGGCACCGGGCTCTGTATAAACACAGAATGAAATGTTGATACCTAAATTAGACTTCTGGTTGGAAGCTATTTACAATCTCAACTATAAAAGGATTAGATTCACCTAAATTGCAAGAAACAGTGAGAGGTATGTCTGTGCAATTGTCTCATTGTTACAGCATCAAGCACATTTGATTTCAAAAGGCCTATGAATGCATGCCACAATTTGGGCATTACACAGCCTCATAATGCAGATGGGCCGTGGGACAAACCACATAGCACACCCAAGGCATGTGATTTTCTTGTGAGCAAATCCTGTTTGCATAGTTTCCTTCTTTTATTTTAGGATTAGAACTTCTGCTCTTCAGAAAAATAGATTTTTCTGCCTCCTTTTGGGTATGAATTACCTGGTATGCTCCCCACCGTTCACTGCCTGTACTGGAATGACGTGCAGGAGCCAAAGAGCTTGGCTTAAATGCTTTGTGAATTGCCCCAGTGTTTTATTATCCGAAACAGTGGTCTTCAATCCCAAAGAGTGCACTGATCCTCAGCTCTGTGGCCTTTTTGGTAGAACAAAGTCAAATGCAGAACGTATTGAGAGAGAGAGAAGAAAGAGAAATTTCAATATTTAATACTTAATCGTTAGATTTTTCAAAACATTTATAAAAAAATCTCTTTAATGCAACATCCAATGTGAATTGCTTTTTTTAATGCAAGGAAAGTTCATTGTCCTAGTAGTTTGCTTTCTCTAGTTTCTGGCTTCTTTTAGATGCTGACAGAACAACAGATGGCAAACCTTGTTGTCCCATTTTCTGTCAGTGGAATTTAGGGCACATTGCAGCGATTAAACAATCCAGTTGAGGCAATATCCAAAAGTGACTGCCTCAGTGCTGAATTGTGCATTGTTGACTGTGAAACAGACAAAGAAGTGCTTGAAATCCTCATCACTCAGACCCTTGATTCAAATCTGCTCATGTAAGAGTAGATGGGATTTGAAAAAAGGAAAGAGTTTGCATTATAGGAGGCACTACTGTTATAATAAAAATAATAAATGCAAGAATTTTGAAGTATCATGAAACTGCCTTTCAAAATCAGGCAGCTGAAACAAGAGGAGTTTGTCAAAACCAGACATGTGTTGCCATTCCCCAAAAAACACAAAGCAGGCATAGGTCACTCAAGGAAAACTCATGGCTCTTCTTCCAAAGATTTTCAGGCATCCATGGAAAGATTGAAAAATACCAGAGAAGGAAAGTAGCAAAGACACACCAGAAACAGATGTAATTCGTCATCTGGTATAAATGCTGATAGAGAGCTTTAGGATTAAGGGCTTGCTGTGATTGATTTGTGAATGTCAATGTACAGTCAAGTTTTTTAGATGATGCTGATTGTGAAATAGCTTCAGGCTGTTCTATAGCACCAAAGAAATGTGAAGAAAAATTACACAACCTAGTACTAAATCAGCACAGGAGACACACAGAAACTCTGATAATTTCCTGTTCCCAAAACAAAGAGGGAGGATAGAAAAAAAATGTGCCCTGATAAGATGGTGACTGGCTGCCAGATCACCAAGGCAAGGCCTTTACTGAAGCTGATCTCCAAAGCTAATGGGGACAGCTTTAGGCCAAAAAATCACCTCAGGTTTTAAGAAAAATGGGGCTGGACACACAGATAAACATTTTAGATCCTTATTGCTCTCAGGCTATTGAAATAAAAACCTGCTTTAGAAATATTTGTGTTGGAAAAGATATAAATCATAAGTTTGGAGACAAAAGTGGATGCACAGGAATAACCAGGAAGAACACTGGAAAAAAACAAGAAGAAGTCCGTATCGGTGTCTGCTTAGACAAAGAAAGGTAGCATAGCACAATGTAGGTCCACATTTCAGGCCCCAAACACAGCAACCCCAATGATTTTCAATCACTCTTTGAACAGACCAGGAACTTTTCTCAATAAAGAAATACTCCTCTCTTTGATCTATCTCATGATTAGTTTGTAAGTCCTGCATAAGAGAAAATGTATAGATCTCACATCATCTTCTCATGCCAAGAAGAACGTCTTACAAGACTCTTATTATTGCTTAGGCACCTAAGACAAAAAAGCATTTTATAATACTGGGGCTCTGGAAATGCTTTTCAGACATCATATGTCTACCTCATATGCCAGACTGTCATACTGATCTCCTCACTGCTGAAATCTGCATATGTGTTCTTATATTTCAAATTCCCTCTACTTGTTAAATAAATACATTAGATAATTTTCACTGTAAAGTTTTATTCATGGATTTTCCGCTGGCTTTGTAACAAAATCAGACTGAAATGTAGCATAAAGATATTAAGCTAAATGCAAAATGCTTCATACTTGAAATAGAGCCCATTAAGAAGTCTTTGTGATGACACCTTCATCGATAAAGATTTCAGTTATTTTCAAAATGAAGTCTCCAGGCCAGTTCTATTGAGGTTAGTTTCCAGTTTCCCCTTCAGCACTGTAACTAGGCACCATTAACAAAATAAATATAGGAGAGGTAATTCACATTTCATAGATAAATACTGACAAGGAGAATGTGCATCTCTAACAAATGTTTGGAAATTTCTGTTCTCATGATGTTAACAGATTGCAGGAAAAAAACCATGCTTGGGGGTTTTATTGTGGAAATCAACTTAACTTGCTGGGAGACAGATTATAGCTTTGAAAAAAACCCCACTGATTAGGCCAGTGAGGCTAGAAAAAGGGAAGAGACTTACAGCCTTGCTTAGAAGGGAGGATTAACAGTGAATTATGACCTGTTTTACAGAGTTGTTTGTCAATACCTACAAGATTCATTGGGACTTCTGAAAAAAGCACTGTGCAAAGTGGCAGGAAGAAAGAAGAAAGGGTTTTCTGAGTAAATGAAGGAAATGTTAAAATGAAGGAAAGCTTAAAAACATTGTGTCAAATAATTTGCTCAAACCCATATAGTGTAGGAGTGAGGAAAGGATTAAAACTAGAACTCAAGACCCCACTTCCATAGTGCCATGTTCACCGGAATCAGTTCAAGATTTCTGGGGGAAACTTACCTTAGTAGAAGGATTTGGCTGTTGAAATGCTCCTGATTTCTTAAGTGGACAGGAGGTGAATCCAATCTTCAATTCACTTTGGAGTGAGATGCTTTGTAAGAAATCAATCACCGTGAAATTCCAGGTGGGGAAAAAGATTTTTAAAGCTAAGGAATGTAAGTCTATCTTGAAGCCTGGGTGACACATTCTGGAAATTTGCCATGAAACAGATTCCTGCCCTAGACAAATTTCAGCAAGTAATCCATAATATGTGCCATGAACAGTGAGAGAAAGAAAAGTTTTGTAAGCAGTTAATTGTATGGGATGATATTACAGTGCTATGCCTAAAGGCAAGGGTATATGGCACTACTTCCAGCCCACTAACAAGCATGTAGGAGGACTTTCAACATGCAGCAGTAATCCAAGGAGGAAACCAGGAAGAAAAAAATTAAGGAAAATATCAACAGATAAATGACAGTTCGGCAAAAATATATTCTGCAGTATTTTTCATGGATTTCTACAAAATATTAGAGTGAGTTAAATTCTGGAAAAAATCCTTTAGGGACAGAATTCTGATCCGTAGAAGGACATTGATAAAGAATGAAATTTTCATCTTTGACTCTATTCACGTATTTTGTTCACCAGATATGCGATTTAACCCAAATCTTACTTCCAAATTTATGACTAACATGTACTTTCCATTGTCAAAAATAAAGGAATAGAACTTCCAGTATATTACAAGTTCTGTGTTAGAATATTTTAATATTAGAAATTCTCCTCTAATTTAAAATTACATTTAATTTTAATTGTATGTTTTATACCCTAGAAGTCTTTGGAAAATCACAACTGAAATGAATAATGGGAAATGGAATGGTTTTGGTTGACAAGCACTACATTCATTATTTTTCTCTTAGAAGATGGAGTGTTTCTAAAATCCACTTGAAAAGTTCTCAGTTGATAGCAATATCGAACTCAAAAACACATCAGCATACATGGCATTTCTCAGCAGATTATTATGTAAAAATTTCTTAAGAGCCCTTGGAGAGGGAGCAGAACAGTGTTTGTCACCCAGAGTTTCATTATCTTTGTGTTCTGAAGCTAAGACGTGTTGAAGCTAAGACATGTCTATCTGCAACTTTTTGTCCAGTGTTCATTACCATGGAATATAAGCAATCACAGCCTGTTTATGAAAATTATGGTTGTTTTGACTTCAAAATAGAGTCTGCCCTGGATTTTAGGCCCAAATCCTGCTCCTAATGAATTTAAAATACCCTCTTTTACCAACCCTCTTCTACATAGTACAGCTCTCAGGTTATAGTAGCACTGAATACAATTAATTTTATCAGATAATTTAATTTAACATTGAAATATGGAATTAACAAGAAAGAAGGTCCAAACTGAAGATGTTTTTAAAAAAAACTAATAAAGAAAAAAGTATTAGAAGACTATTATATAAGAACATGAATAATTTCACTGCATAAAACTGAAGGTCTGTCTCATCTGTTGTATGACATCAAAATGTGCTCAGCCGTGCTGAGTACTCTCTTATCACTTTACCAGCCAATGATAACAGGAAGAACCACCAAGGTTTGGCCCCATACTTGGCAAAGGAGCACACTACTTGACAGCAGCTGTAAAAAATAAAACAGGTACTATAGCACACTTGTGATTATTCAGTGGGAACAATGTTAAGTAATAACCAATTAATGAGAATCTGAACAAGGATGAACTTCTTGAAGTTTCGGTGAAACTAAACCAGACAGCTTCACTCTGCCACATGTTTACACAGCTTTGTCTCAGTTTACAATATCAAAAAGAAATTAAAACCAAAACCTCCAGACTGTCTTGTCTTCTGTCACCCCCAAGCACGGTTCTCAAATCCATCCAAACTACTTGCCACGTTTCTTTAACATCTCTGATCCTTGCACTGGACAAACAGAGATTTTTGAAGTCCATGAGCTCGACTGCTTTTCCCATCGTACAGGAAAGAACTTCCACAAATATTCTGTTGATCAAGAAGTTTATCTAACACGAAGATTATGCTCAATTTTGAGAGAGAAGCTTAGTAAAGAGCTTAATGCTGGTCGCTTTTCAGATAGCAAGGCCATTACTGAATACAGCATACGAGCTGGACACCGTTGCTGTTGTGCTAAGGGAAAGCAAGAGCAAGCAAGGGGAGGAACAATCCCACTGTACTTACTCATCCCAGATCACAGAGCTGATTAGTACCTGCCTAAAATCATATACACTATGTTTATCTATCCCAAACATGGTGATTTACAGGTCTATTCCCAACATGGTGATTTACAGGTAGGCATGAAGGCCAACTGTGGCAGCAGTTTCAATTTCTGCATTTGTGGGCAGCTACTCTCGTCTCCAGGAAATGTGCTGCTGTGTTTGTGTGCTGTCACCTGAGAGGGCACCAACAGCTGGGTTTCTACCCTACACCAACACCATCTATTTTGAGTATATACATGGAGAAGTGTAAAAGGAAAGTTTCCTTATCCCATGAGATTTTACCTAAAAAATATCTAAGTAAGTGAGAAAAGTCCATTTCTATGTGCTTGTAGAAGAAAAAAAGTAGCATTTGCTAAAAATCACATAGTAGCAGCAACCCTTTTGCCTTGTCCTTCAGTAAAAAATGTTTTCCAAGCATGTATCTCTCTCTAGAGATTTGCAGAGTAGAAGGGAAAATGAATGCAGCTCAGCAGCTCTCATCATTATATAAGAAATTCTTTATTCATAGTCAAAGTAAGCGCTACATTTTGCTGTGTGGTGTAAGCTAACCATAGCTAATTTCAGATTTTTATAGCTTTTCAACACAGGCATGATAAAATGCCATATGGCGTTCTCGTAATGGGCAAAGTCTTCAAAATCAGCATGATCCCCTTTCTAACCCACTTGGTGAGTCACAGATGTGCAAGGCCATGTCCCCGCTTGCGATGGCCCCACGGAGTGTCGCCTGCCCGGGACGCCAGGAGTAGCCGGCACAGGCGCCGCCCGCCGCCTTAGGATCCAGTCGAGGAGCAGCGGGCAGCTTTTGCAGCCACTGCATTCGTAGAGCAAATGTCAGAAAGTGGAATTTGACCCAGTTTATGAAACGATCTTCTTTGTCTCTTGCTGCCCTCTGCTGTCACACATCGGTAAGTAAGGCAGGTCATGAAGCACAAAAATCTGCCTGGAGGTTAAAAAACGACAGCTAAAGTGCAGCCACACAAGCCACACAAGCAGACGAAACCAACTAAAGAGTTTGAAAACCCGACCGCTGTGAAACTCTGAAGATTCTCCTTGTGGGATTCTTCTCATGCTTTGTTGGCATGGCACATCAGATGCTGGATGCGACATGCAAATAACACAGTGCTTTGTCTCTGTCCTGTGCAGTGATCTGGGAAGGGAGAGCACACAGAATCCAAGGGACCTGTAGGATCTTGGCTTTTTATACAAGGTCCTACATCACTATCGTAGTGGTTTCAAAGGTTTTTAGCAAATATGAGTGAATCTAAGAAGTTCAGTTCATCATCGTTTCACCTTTATTAATTTTAAGTAAAGACAATCTGACTATTACATTAACTCAGCATCCAGAATCTTTTGGGTCAGCCCACCTCTTTCTGAAAATGCAGTCTCTCTACAGCAACAAACCTCTAGCCAGAGCAGAGCTGAGACTTCAGTGATTTCTCAAATGCTTTCCAAATTCATGAGTGTACTTAGAGACTATCTACTGAATATCCATAGACTCGATGTGAGCTCGCTTTCTCCTCTGGGCAGCTCATGATATTGCTTAGAGTCATGTCACCAGGGTATACCCAACATGCACTGAGATGCAGAAGGAACCACCTCAGAACAACCACAATCAAAGCACCCTGTTGGTTCATCCCCTCATGTTTGCTTCAGGTGCCACTTGTTCTTCAAACTTCTTTAACAAGAACCTGCATGAAGAGTTGGGTTACTCCACAGCAAGATATGCGTTTCTTTAAATGCTCATTTTGATATCTGCTATGTTACATGTATTACAAAGCACTTTTGACCTAGCCTATCCTGCAGAAGATGCAGACACCGCTGGAAGACTTCACAAGTCTTCTTTCATCTGCAAGTTGATCGTGTCAAGGTTTTTCTAGATTAAATATTTTTAGTGCTGGATTGTAACTAGAGGTACTGCATGCCCAGGTGTGATTGAAGACTTTCTCTAGAAGACTTCCAACTGTTGTTCCTCTATCATATATCTTACCTAATTGGTACTGATTACTGTGAAAATGGCATTGGGAAATAAGTGAACCTTACAGCAGAACCTGCAGATCACCAAGTACTAAAACACTTTCAAGACCAGATGGAGTCTCCAACTCCTATGCAACAATCTAGAAAACTGTGTCTTTTCTCCAAAACTTGAAGTAGGCCCTGAAAATTGTGTAAAGCAGTTTAGGGCAAGGAAATATTTATTTTACAAGACTGAAGTGTTGACAGCTTGTTCTTTGACAGTTTTTTTCTCAGACATTCCTCAGAAAAGGTGGAGATTTTACAAGGTGGAAAGAATACCTGCCAGAAGGCCATTCCTGTCCTGGAGTGTTATTTCAATGCCAATAAAATATACTTTTAGCCCTGAAACTTGGTTTCAAAGGCACCACAGGAAATCAGGTGTAGCCCTTTCGGCACTGGAGCTCTCATGTTAAAATCTCAGTCAAACTTTTTTCCAGCAGATGTCAAGTACAGCCATGACAATGAGAGAGGGAGAGATTGGGTGGTGAGGAGTGTAATTTGCCACCTGGACTGTGAGCTGAGAGAAGACAATTTAAAAACTGGAAGTGCTTGTACTGTCATTAAATGCCTGAGGAAGAAAGACTGGGGAAGCAAAGAGAGGAAGTTGGGTTAGTCAAGAGTTAGTCGTGGAATTCAAGAAGACTGGTAAGGGAACAGCAAGAAGAATGTGCTCTGAGGACATACTTGCCTCCAGATCCTGGAAAGTTTCAACCTCAGTTTCCTCAATATCTCTATTTCTTTGAAGAAAGTAACCACTCTTTACACCATCTGTCGAGAGAAGTGTTCCAGCCCACGCATCATTTTTCACTTGTAATGTAAAAAGTGATTTTCTGAAAAAAAAAATCCCAAACAACTTTAAAGTGTTCAAGAAGCACCACAGAAAATGGAGAAAAATGTTCAGTTTTCACCCAAGACTTTGACTAGCATGCAGTGAAGGATACATAGGATATACATTCAGCCACCTGAATCAAAGGGAATATTGAGCCACGGCTCATTGATTTGTTTGCCAGTGTAGAATGAGGCAAGGTTGCCAGGGGAAAGAAAAAAATCATGCTTTGTATCATAATGTTTATAATACCTAAGAGGACTGAATTGCTATTACATATTTAATCTGGCATTTCCTTGCTTTTGAAGGTAGAATTTTGCAGCCTCAGTCATAATCCTTTCCTGTATCTCATTTAGTAACCAATAAATATACAGAAGATTTGGATCTGAGCTCTTGGCATTTCAGGTCTAGAAGGAAAGGAGGTGGATGAGGTTTCCTTTAAGACTTTGATAATCAGAAGTCAAATGAGTGATATAAAGCGAACAAATGTAAATGTAGAAACAGACAGGCCCACCTTTGGAGATTAGGCTTTTTATTAAACTTGCATAATGATTAACAGAAAGTAGCCCTGGCCTTTAAACAGTGCTCCAATGCAAATACATAATAAATACTTGAAGAAAAAATACTACATTGACAAGTTACTTTCTGTTAGAGTTTATTTCAAGTGCGGTCTCATTCTAAGTCTGAGTTTCGTATTGCTTCTGGAGTGTACTGCTGTGTTTGTTTATCCCAGGCAAGAGGGAGTCTATATGAAAATATGCAACAAAAGAATATTGCAAAAAGAGCACTAGACCTGGGCACAGCCACTGACATTTGCACAGGAATCGCTGAGATGACTAACTGGCTATGTATTCCCTATGAATGAGGGTAAGTTGCTCTGCAGAATTTACTCTTGGCCTGCTGTTCTTGGCGTGTGCATCTCTACAAAATAAGAATGAGGTTAGCCAAGGTATCTATGTACAGCATTACTAGAAGGATAGAAATTTTTTAATGGACATGGAAGGGCTCTTCACTATGAATTTCTAATATCACGTTATCCTGGACTGCTTTATGACCAGAACATGCATTCTGTTGCTTAAAGACTTTTGGCTCAGAAAGCATTTTGGCTTCAGTATTGCTGTTTATACAGACAGACCTGCAATGCCTAATTCATGCTGAAAACAATGAGACTATGGTTGTGGTTTCAAACCTCATGTATGTCATATAATGTTGGCAAATTAAAAGGTAAGAAAGGGGTGGAGAGGAATGAGAAGAAACAGAAAAAACCCTCATAATTAAAGAAGTAAAGCAATTCATTGAGGAAAAACATGGAGCTGTCTTGGAAGATGCGGGGGCTTTTCAGGAAGAGTTACTAAATTACACATACTAAAGGCTTAAGTGATTCCAATGTGACAGAAAACAGAAAAGCTGATGCATAAATATAAAATCATATTATGCAGACTGTACTGATGGAAATCTAGTTAGAAAAGTGGGAGATTTTCTTCCATAAGGAACATAGAAAGGTATTTTTCCTTTTTCCAAGTCTCCTCAACTGAAATGGATTGCTTTATTTTGAGATCGGGGTTTATGAATGTACTTTTCTTGGCCAAGTACTTGGCTAAGGAATTTTATACATGGGATTTATGGTCATTTCTCCAAGCCGGACAATAAAGCCTGTTTGCAAAAGGTGATGGTCACTAGTAGCATCACTGTCCCCACATGCAATGCCCAACCATGATCTTGGACAGCAAGGGAGCAGTGAAACTCTTGACCACTGAACTATTGTTTGAGTGGTAAATGTAAGCTAAGGCTGTAGTACACACTTTTTCGTGATGCTGTATCATGCTTAAGATATGTCTCTCCCGAATGGTTCTGGCAGCTAGCACGTGTCTGGGAATCACAACTGGGTTGGTGCAGCTCTGCTTACCTAAAGCTGCAGGGGCTTTGAACTGGATGTGAATACAGAGGACACGAGGCAGGTACAGTGCTACCTGGGTACCTCAGCTTAATTGCAATTGCATACCGAAGAAGACAGTATTTCATTCAACATAGGATGCAAAGATTCTGTTTATGGTCACATTTCCATTATCACTCTCCATTTTATTTAAAACCCTCCCAAATTCTTCTTTGGGGAATAATCCTTTCTATATCTGATCCCAGTTCAGGGATGAACTGTGCATGGTATGTAGAAACTGTTGGAAAATTCTCTTCAGCTATTTATGACAGTGTAAAACAAAGCCCTCCACTCCTCCCATACAGATATAAATTTTTTTACAGCTTAAAAAACTTTGGTTTAATTCCATTCCCCTCCCCTCAATTGCTGAGTGTTCGGCATTGACAAAAAAAGACCATCAGAACAATAGTTTCTCACCAAGTCCCCCAAGGAATTTTCATAGCAAAGCCAAGCTAAGATAAAAGGGAGTGCAATGGAACAAACTTTATATCAGTTTTCTTTAATAAAACCTGAAGATTTACACAGGATGGCAAAAAAGAAGAGTGAACAAAACAAAATTCATTAAGCTTCCATCATTAAGCTTGAGTGAATGGTTTTTTAAAAACAGCGTTTTTAATTGTACTCTACCAGTTTATTTTGATTTTGATTGACTTTGATTTTGCTTGATAAAGAGTTCCAGAAATGTTTTGCCCTTAACTAGCATTTAACTGAGAAAGAAAGTGAACCTTTTTTCCACCTATTTTTCTTTGTTACCAGTTTATCTTTAATCTTCAATAGTTTTGAAATTAGAGAGAAGTTAGTTTGATGGCACCTTAAAATAAGGCACACTTGTAAAAACAGATCACTGGCACAAAACATACATTAGTATAAAACTGCAATTCCTCTAGATTCACACTAGTGTTTGGGAGATCAGCATCTGGCCTAAAAGACTTAAGCCTTACATTTTTGGAGCTCGAAGTTGATGTTGGCTACAGTTTGGTTTAATTTAAGGAAAAAAGATACTGTTTCAACAGCTGGAGAATCAACTCCAGATAAAGCACATACGATGTTTTGATTGCCCTCCATTATATAGTGGAAATCACTAGCAATGCTATTCTGGAGGTGAAAATCCACTTTTTGTAGAGTTTTGGCTCCAAGATGCTCTATTTCCAAACTGAGCAGAGCCAACAAAAGTGCCAACATCCTTCAATATCACTCAAATGGGAAATTTAAGGGAAAGTCTAAGGTCACAGTGAAGGAATCCAGGATGGAGAAAGCCAGACCAGGCTCACAGATGGCTGTAAAAGGCTCACCCATCTGGGTGTTATTGCTTCTTGGTCTTTTGGTTAAAATCAGGTGTGTGTAGTGTTATGGGGAAACACAAGCCCCCGGGTATTGATTGCCTGGTTCTACTACAAGGATCTGATAGAATAAAGCAGTTTTATGAATTGAAAAACAAACTGCTGTCTAATAAGAGAGAGCAAGATCAATAACCATTTGTCTTCATTTCCTTTCTGTAGTGTTTACACTCATTAGTTATCTTTTAAATCTTCCTCCCCTTTTAGATTTGTTTACAGCAGCAGAGAGCCAGTAAAACACTAGAGCACAGATACCAAACACAGACTTGCTAAAAGCACTCTCATGCTAATAATACATATATTTTAAGTCATGTATTTTTATTGCCAAGTCCTTAATTCTTGGGTTTTTTTGGTCTAAAAAGACAGTGGAAATGTGAAGATGTATAAGGTCTCACTATATGGTGAAAGACCTGGATTATGTAATGTAGTTTATCAAAACTGAAACTTCACAGAGGGTACTGTTTCTTCTCATGTATCAATTTGTTTTCAGTGTCATTGTTCAAAATAAAAGTGAAAAAATCCAGCCCTACCTTGCTGTAGATATGTCAGAATATATTTTGTTTCTGTGCTAGAATACCCCTCCTCTTTTCTACAAACAGATTTCTGAAAGGTAGCTTTGTGAGATTTTCTAAATGACCAGGGACAGGAGGAAGAAATAGCAATAACCTTAAACCACCTCTCTTGATCTTCAGCCACTGATACTATAGCTATCTATCCATCAAATCCACATATGCTTATAATCTTACTGTTCATACCTAACTCAGAACTAAATAAGATTTGTTTCTGCATTCAGATGCAGTCTGAAACTGATGGCAGGAAAGAGCTACAGGATATGTTGACATAGTTAAAATCCTGCCATTAGGACTGTTCCAGGCCTTCAGATGAATGGGGAAGAGCTTGGCCAAAACAACGTCCTGCAGTGCTACAGGCTGGGGACAGCCAGCGAGAAAGGGGCCCGAGGGTACCGGTTGACAGGAAACTGAACGTGAGCCAGCAGTGTGTCCAGGTGGCCAAGAAGGTCAATGGCATCCTGGCCCGTATCAGCAATAGTAGGGCCTGCAGGACCAGGGAAGCGATTATTCTCCTGTACTCAGCACTGGTTAGGCCACATCTTGAGTGCTGTGTTCAGTTCTGGGCCCCTCAGCTTAGGAAAGATACTGAGATGATCTAATGTGTCCAAAGAAGGGTAACAAGGCTGGTGAGGGGTCTAGAACACAAGCTCTATGAATAGTGACTGAGGGAGCTGGGGTTGTTCAGCCTGGAGAAGAGGAGGCTCTCTACAATTACATGAAAGGAGGTTGTAGCCAGGTGGGGGTTGGTCTCTCCTCCCAGGCAACCAGTGACAGAAGAGAGGACACAATTTCAAGCTGCAGGGGAGGTTTAGGATGAACATTAGGAAAAAAATCCTCAGAGAAAGAGCGATTGGTCATTGCAATGGGCTGCCCATGGAGGTGGTGGAGTCACTGTTCCTGGAAGTGTTTTAAAAAAGACCGGCTGTGGCACTTGGTGCCATAGTTCAGTTGAAGACGTGGTGTTAGGTCATGGGTTGGACTTGATGATCTCAGAGGTCTTTTCCAACCTAGTTAATTCTGTGATTCTGTGTTTGTGATCCTCTAGGCTACATATTCCTGTCAACAATGTGTGTGCCTGCCTGGTGGGACATCTCATGCTGCAGCTTGAGCAGCATTACTGAGTAGCACAGCAACTAATAGAAACCAATAGCACTGCCCAAGTCAGTCATTGGGCTACTGGGAATGTGGGACATGAGGAGGCAAAGCCAGAGCAGAAAAAAAGGATGATGTTGTCAAAGAAGCATGCAAGCAGGGCAAGAGGCAGTAACTGGAGCTGGCAGGAGAGAAAATGGGTGGTAGGAAGTAAGAGAATGAACAAGAGAAGAAAGCAGCAGGAAAGTCAGACTGAAAAATCTGTCAGAAACTACCTTATTAGCTTGATTTTCTGGTCAATGTCTGTACCCACACCTGGCCCTACCCATGGCTGTTAACATGCAATGGTTAGAAAGACATTAATTCTTTACTTCAAAGACCCTAAGCGCCCCCCTCGATCCCTCAGTTTAAGAAAGATATTGAGTTGCTGGAACGTGTCCAGAGAAGGGCAACGAGGATGATGAAGGAGCTGGAGCACAAGCCCTATGAGGGCTGAGGGAGCTGAGGCTGTTCAGCCTGGAGAAGAGGAGGCTCAGGGGGCGGCCTCATCGCTGTCTATAACTATCCGAAAAGAGGTTGTAGTCAGGCAGGGGTTGGTCTCTTCTCTCAGGCTCTCAGTGACAGGATGAGAGGACACAGTCTTAGGCTGCATCAGGGGAGGTTTAGGTTGGATATCAGGAGGAACTTTTTCACAGTGTGAGCGATCCCCCACTGGAATGGGCTTCCCAGGGAGGTGGTGGAGTCACCATCCCTGGATGTGTTTAAGGATAGGTTAGATGATGAACTTAGTGGTATGGTTTAGATGGTTTAGATGGTATAGATGTTAGACTGATGTTGGATAGGTTGTTAACCTAGGTAAAGGTAATATGGATTCATCATATGAATGTTGTTATTAAAAACTTTAACATATTTTCCACCATAATTTTCTCTATGTTTGGATTCCAGAGCTGAAATCTCCTTTTGCTCTTATATAACTTGTCATCTATTTGCAGAAAAAAATAATTTCCTCTCATAAGTAATTTGAGACCAAGATAGAGATCTGTTAACTATTTCTTCAATTTCTTAGTATAAGGAAAACTTTCCAAAGCAAATAATTCTTGCATTTTTCTTCCAAGAAATTTGCAGTTTGACAATGTTGGTTTTGTAAAGCGTAGACTCCAGAAGAACTTAAATTCACTAAACAGAAAAATATTAAAACCGGTTGTGTCTGAGTTTAGTCTAAAAGTCCAATATCTAGTGCACCTCTAAGAATTGTCACTCTATTTGTACATGAGGAGTCTGCTCTTGGTGGGACTAAAGCTCTTATTTGAAAGAGATGTTTTGAAATCTTTATAATTTCTGTTTTGTTTTGATCTTTCCAATCAAAGATGAGATTCTTATATAAGCAAATGAATGACAGGAGTGCTTTGGTCTCAAATAAGAAACCTAAGCCTGCTGAAACTTTCAAACTTATATTGAACGAAAGAATCGGCTAAATCTACTCAGATGAAAGTATTGAATGATAGGCCAGTCCAAAGAAAAATCTAATTATTAAATGTTTTTTCTATTTTGAGGAAGGGAAGAATTCTTAATTTTGGTGATTCCTGTATGCTCTTTGTACATGGAATATAGAGTTTCATTTCAAATTTGTGCTGCACTAGATGCATTCTGCCTATCTTTGAAAGAATCTAACATTTTGCTTTTTTTACTATAGAAAACTTAAAACTCTAGAATGATTCAACAGAAGATTGCAGTTAACTTTAGACAACTTGTATTGTAGAAGTTAACAAAACTGTGCCTTGTACAGGTTACTTCCTACTTACCCAAGAAACAAACTTCACAAAAATTACTTATATGCAACAATCACATTACTTACAAGCATCCCAAGGCCCTGAAGTCTGCCTTCTTTGCTCTCAGACTTCTTTTTGCAACTTTACCACTGCCTACGTAAAAAATCAATAAATGACAGTAATCAGAGGACTATATCAGGTTAAGATGGTTTCTCTTTGCGTCTTCAACCTAGGTCCCAGGGAAGCAGCAGATTTCCTTAAGTGTGCCTAGTCTGCATATTGGGCCTTCTGTTCCCCCCAGAAGAGAGTCTTCCATGACAGTGACCTGTCTTTTTTTATTTCACAGAAGTAGTTTTGATGAAGGGTATATACATACTTAACCTCAGTGACACCTCCACGCTACATGAACCATCATCCTTGTCACGGTTCGGCTCCACTCGCAGAGCTTCACACACCAAGGGCACCTGGGGAGGTGGAGCAATCACAGAGGAGGCAGGCCTGCTGTGCTGGGCAGGGTCATAGGAGAAGCTTCACCAGGAGGAGGACAGTGCAGCCCTGGAAAAGGCTGTCCGAGAAGGATGATTCTCTACCCTTGACAATTTTCAAAGCTTGGTGGACAAACTAGTAGGTGACGTGCTTTCACTTCAGTAATTGACCTGCTCTGAGTAGGAGGTTGAACTGGAGATCTCCAGAAGAAGCTCTAGCCAGCAATTGCTAGAGTTAGCCAGCAATTCTGGATAAACTTCAGGAGCCACCTACAAGAAATAGTGTTGATGAGAAGCAATATGTTACACCTAGATATTACTTTCTCAGACAACTCGCAGTTAGGCAAATAAAGACAACTTTTCAATGAATGAAAAAGAAGTATGGTAATGCTTAAATGCATGAAGTACATTTCTTCAAATTTCTAAGTCAGAACAGCTTTGAGAAAGAGCATCAAATTTATAACTAGATGAAGCACAGAGACTGGAACCAGAAGAAGATGAAAGGACCTTTGTTCTCTCTGGTACAGCCTTAAGTGCTGTGCTTTCAATGTTTCTTAATGCTGCTGAGAAAGTCTGATTTCTCATGAACAGTTTCATTAGCCCTTGGGGTAAAATCTCTCTAAATCAGTATGAACATTACTCTTATAACAATCAGTTGCTAGAAATAGTTCAGTTCGTTATGGGAACATATGGAAGCTGGAAGTACCATAGCTTTCATTCCAACCACCAGCACACATGATGGTCCAAAAAACGAGCACCTGCAAGACACATGGGTGGAAGTGTTTTACTGGCCATTGTTTTGTGATCAGTTGGGTGTCTATGAGAGAGAGACAAAAAGATCAAAGGAAAAGACAGATGGTGGCAAGAAAAAGACAACAACATAGACATAACAAGTGCCAGGAATGTGTCTCCAAGAAAAGCTAAGCGAAAAGGGCAAAAGAGCTTTTATATTAAGTGTTTAATGGAAAATAGACTTGAGCTGTAAACAGGCTATGCCTCTTCTTCAATTCTTGCTGTGTGAAGAAAAAGAGGGCTTTGTACTTTCCTTGCAAGTCAATGGGATCGCATCAGAGAAAACTCATTTCAGAAAACAAAATTCTCTTCCTAGCTGGAACTCCCTATGACCATGGGGTTTTATTTATCTTTTTACCCAGCTCACATAAGTTTCCATCCAATCACTTCAGAAAATGATACTATTGCTATATTTACCTGAAACAGCACACCCAGCTTAACAGTCAGTCTGTTACGTTTCTAACATGCCTACTGCTCTAACACTGAAAGAGCTGCAGTTCAGGAAGGTTTCAGACAAGCTGGTGAAGCAGTCAAGTAGTTGGGCAGGAGTCAATAGTGCAGGGCAGAGTGCTTGTGGATGTGTTTTTCAGTGGCTTCTTTATCAACTTTGTTGCCTTGTTTTTTGTCAGAGTAGGTTCTGAGAAAATTCTGGCATTGTTAGACTTGGCAAAGGACTGAGGTCTCTTGCTGTACTATTAACAGTCTGATTTTTTGAAGTGCAAGTGAAAAAGGTGATGTCTTTCTACTTGGAAAATAGATTAATCTAGGGAAATCGTCTATTTCTTCATTTATACTACCTCTAGTAAATGTTCATGGAATACAATTAGCAAGATGAGAATTTGCAAAAGACTTTTAAGATCAAGTCCAACTGTCAATTTAGAATTACCACCATGTTCTCCATTAAAACATGTCCTCAGGTGCCATATCTACACATCATTTAAACATCTCCAGGAGTGGTTACTTCATCACTCCCCTGGACAGTCTATTCCAATGCTTGACAGCCATTTCAGTGAAGAATTTTTTCCTAATATCCAATTTAAATTTCTTCTGGTGCAACTTGAGGCATTTTCTCTCATCCTGTCACTTTTTACCTGGGAGGAGAGACCAATCCCCTCTGGTTACAACCTACTCTCAGGTAGTTTTAGAGAGTGATAAGGTTCCCCACAAGCTTCCTTTTCTTCAGACTAAACAACCCCAGCTCCCCCAGATACTCCTTATATGACTTGTGCTTCAGAACCTTTACCAGCTTTGTTGACCTTCTCTGGACTCATTCCTGTGCCCTAATATCTTTCCTGTAGGACCCAAAACTCAACACAGGTTTCAAGGTGCAGCCTCACCAGTGCCAAGCACAGAGGAACAATCATTGGCACGGCCCTGCTGGCTACACTATTTCTGATACAGGCCAGGAAGCCATTGGCCTTCTTGGCCACCTGGGCACACTGCTGGCTCATGTTCAGCCAGCTGTCAACCAACACTCCAAGGTCCTTTTCCACTGTGCAGCCTTCAAACTACTCCTCCAAGATTGTAGCACCGTATGGGGTGCTGTGACCCACGTGCAGGACTCAGCAAATCCATGTCTTTAGTCTACCCCTGCTGCACACAGAAGATGACGTGCTAGTGACATAAATAAGTTATTCTCCCTTTTGTTTTCTACTTGCAGTTCAACATGAATTTTACTTGTATTATTTCCTGGACGACATTCAAAACCTGCTCGGAAGACAACATCCCTCATTCCCATAACAGAGACCTTCATGGCGAACTTCCTGCACAGTATCATTTCAAAGCAAGAGGGCTTGGCAGTATCCCTTCCTGATGAAAGCTGGTGGATCCCAGTAAGATTAGGACCAAACATAACTAAGTTGGACATGCTTTTAAATTCCCTGAACCAGATTTTTTGGAATACTATCTTTCCTTGACTTCAGTTGCAGCCAGGAAAGTTAGCACGCCTACAAGTCCTGCACTAAGAATAAAAGAAATGTAAAATTATTGACAGCTTCTGAAAAGATTGGCTCGAGTGACTCAGCCATCACCATAGGAGTGTTGTTTGACATAAAAAGGATCAGTATCCAATTCTCCAGGGTAGAACACCACCTCCTTGCCATATGGTCTCTTGCAAATTCTGTCTCATTCTCTATACTCTTTCCCATTTCCGGAACCAATGAAGTGTGAACAGCTCTTCTAGTGTCTTTTACCACGATCAGTCCTGGAACTTTCTGTCCTGATTATAGATTGAACCTTGTTATGAAAGACAACTTGCATAAACCCAAGTACCAAGTACTGTATTAAAATTCTTGTCCAAGGGCATTAACAGTTTGGCCTTCACAGTGGAATATCAGTCACCTGTAAATGTCATTTGCTGCTTTATCTCCTGCCACACAGGCCAAATACAAGAGCAGGACTTACAAAACAAAAGGCATCTCTGGAGAGTACCCCATTCTAGTTCAGACAGCTGTTTCCAGGCACCTTATGAAAAACACTCAATAGTTTCACTTCCCTGAGCTGCAAAGAAAGAAAGAAAGGAACAGCAGTGACTGTTATTTCAACCAACTCATCAAAGATGGATAATTGATCCCCAACATTTGCAGGGATTTCTGTCCCTGCTGTTATACAAAAGGTGACAAGTGATTAGAGCAGCCAGTTTCTACATGTGACAGTTCATGAGGGTTAATTCACTTCTGGGAATGGGCATACTTGGGAGAACTTGCCCTGCAAGTGGGATACAGAGTATGTGATGAATGCCACTTAAAATATTAGCCCACCAGTCCCTAACTGCTAAGTGCTATGGTCAGCCTTTATCTGGGAATGTTACATAAAATGCTGATTTTTGATGAAGTGCAAGGTGCCCTTGCTGTTTGCCTGCAAGTAGGCTTTCACTTGCAAAAGACACTTGAGGTCTGACGTTGCATGGTGTCATGGGTTAGCTGAGGCTGGGAAAACTTTCCCTGTTTTGACTCGGGTTTAAATAAAGAGATTTCTTTTTTTTATTTTCCCTTCCCCACCCACTCCCCCAACCCCACCCGTTTCCTTTTGGCCCACGTTTTGTTTNGCAGGAGGGGAGTTCCCCCGCCGCTCCTGGACCCGTTGCTGTGCCGGGCACAGCAGAGCCTGTCGCATGCGGCACACCAGAGCTCGGTCCTGCCCTCGGCAGTGCGGGGGGGCTGCCAGCCCCTCAGGCAGACAGGCTGCCATCCTGGCAGGGCAGGGGTGGTCCCGGTCCGTGTCCGGGGGGCTGGCAAGGGTCGAGCGCTCCGCTTGGTGTCCCAGCGCCTCTGAGGCCCTGGGGCTGCCCGGGGCTCACGGGGGGCCATGGCCAGTCAGATTGCCGACAGTGGGCGGCGTGGGACGTGGCTCCGACATCTTTTCCGGCCAGTGGTGGCCAGAGGCGGAGCTGGGACACGGGTGGGGGCGGAACAGCACCGGAAAGACCAATGGGGACTCAGCAAGGAGCAAGACTGCCCTTTCTGGGTTGGACTGGGGGAGGAATGTAGGGCGGAGATCCTGAAGACTACTTAAGGAGACAACTCGCTAGCCTCTCCCCTCTTCTGGCCTGGGAACTCGCTGTGCGGGGGTTTGCTGTCAGTGCTTGTGCTCTTCTGCCATCTTGAAGATCACCACATGCTCTGCTGGTGGTCTCTTCTCTTTGGTGGTGGTTCCAGACATTAGCCAGCCAAAGACTACAGGAGCCTACCTTCCATCCATCACCGCTGCTGCTCCCCCTACGGCCATCAGCACCCCCTGCCATCTTCCCCAGATTGGCTGCATTTTTGGACATTGAAACGGGGAATAAGTTTTTGTTTGTTTTGTTCATTTGTGGAATTGGTATGGGGAGGTGGAATTGGTGTGTGGGGGTGTCAGTGGATCATTTTTTGGGGGGGGGGGGTTGGGAGGGGGTTTTTGGGGTGTCTTCAGGGGTTTTTTTGGTATTTTAATATTTTGAAGTTAATTTTTTTCTTACAATAAATTCTTATTTCTTTAGTATCTCTATATCCATAATTTATTAATCAATAATTTGTCCATCAAACCTGGACACATGGCCAGATTTCTTGCTGTAGACACCACTCCTCTCCTTTGCCCCAGCCCACTGTTTTTATTTTGCTTTTGTTTCTTTTCTTTCAGGCTGAGGAGAAGCTGGGTAAGAGATACTTGTTTTGAGAAAAGAAGAAAAAAAGACTGCTTTAGAATTATCAAAAAACACAATGTGGGTTTCAACAAAGAGTCATTTAAAGAAAGCTAAAGAACACTATAGATGTCTTTTTTGTGTTGTTTTTTTTTTAAGAAAACAAAGTTGATGGAAACAGCTGGAGACTATAACGTGGAAAACCGAGAAAGTAAGATGAATAAAATTTCCTGTTTTCCTCTCCTGTCCCAACCTGCAGGGGACAAGGTTGGAGGGCAACCTATTCAACTTCTTTTCAAAACAGATGTTAGATTCCCAGAGGGTTCAGGTTTGGACTATTTTTTTTAAACAAAAATATCAGTTATTCTTTTGTACAATGCTCAAGGGTATTTAGCTCAGCTACAGCTTGTCACATGTAAGTAAATGTGGCAGATTCACTGCTTAACTCTGATTAGCATAAAAAATTGGTGTTAATAAGCCTTCATCTTTGAGGCTGATACATACTATTTTTTTCAACTCCATTCCTCAATAGAGCTTTCCCAGATTATTTATCTGGCAATTAACTATTCTTATCCTACTCATTTATGCTACAATTAATTGAATGAGAATATGCAGTCATGAAATTTGTCTTGTAAACTCTCTTACTGCCGGTGATAGGACTTCATTCTGCACCATTTCCCCAACTTTTTCGTTATCTCTTTGGGTGCACAAGTTGGGAAACTTCAAGGGCCATAAGTATGACAAAGTACTGACTTGTCTCAGATCAAGAATTCACAATTTAGAGGGGTTTTTTTGTTTGTTTTATGTGGGCTTAAACACAGATGCTCTAGAGCATAGAGCTGCTGTGGAACAAAGTTGCCTTAGCTGCTCTCTCGGGCCATTCCACAGCTATAAGAACAGTGAAAACATTGTTAAAACATCTTCTAAAACAGCTACATAGAAGTTCATAAAAATGAGTAGAACCAGAACTTCTCATTTCTATTCCTAGTGATGCTACTGACCTCTGAGATCCTGGCCAAATGACTCAACTCCTCCACATTCCCACTTCCCACAGCTGAGAGGGAGAAATACTTAACCTTGGGCAGGACACTTTATGATTTCTGCCCTATAGCTTTAGTTTTTTCATGAACTCTGAGCAAGGGCCTATGGTCAACAGGAAAACAATGACAACTACTTCTCTTAGTTCATAGATTTTAAATATTCGGCTCTTACTGTGGGGAACAATTCTAATTTTACAAGGCAGACCAACTGTAATATTATGGTTTATATGGCTTAATCACTGAATTTAGTAATTTTATTTTTGATGATTTAGTTTTATTAATTTCCATTGATAGTGTGAATGCTATAAATGAAGATGGTTCAAGTCTTCTAACATACTCTGTGATGAGATTTTTAATTGTTTTTTTTTCTTACAATACCTACACCAGCTCTACCTCTATTTCTGTAAACTGTTATTGAACCCTCACTTAGATAATTAGTGTGTTTGTTATGTATCACCCTAGCACTACTTTTCAGTTGTAAGTCCAGGCATGTGTTCAGAATAAAAAGCACTTATGAAGGATGGATTAGAATATAGTTACCATCATGTAGACACTGTGCCCAAATACAATACTTTAGGGTAGTTGTGTGCAATCTCACATTGTTAGGTTCTTCACTATCCTCCCCAAGAAACACTTGGTGCTCAAAAAATTATGCTGTTTATATTTTTTTAGCACACAAGATATTTTCTTTAAATTGCATCTAAAATTTTACACAGGCTCTTAAATCACATATGTGTGTATAAGCTCCTCAGACTGCACAAAAGAAATCTAAAAATTCCTGTCAAAGCAGATCTTGACATTGAACATATATGATAGAACAAAGGCATTTAGACCTGTACCTGCAATCTACAATGGGAGAGAGATAAAATTAATATAAACTGAGAAATTGTTCCTTATGTTTTGTCACTATCCACTGAATAAGCATTGACTTTCTTTTTCATTGTCAGGGATGTCTTCTAGTTTAACTCTGAAGATCTGGATCCTCATGCATACCTATATCTGAAAATCTACATTCGTTATTTTGGCACTTGAGTCATAAAATGTTTTTAACTAAGGCTCAAAATCAGGTAGATTTTATCCTTATTTTATTCAGCCATATATTCTGTCTCACTGGTTTTACCTTCTTTTTGTAGAATCAAATGAGTCTGAGGTACATCTGATTCCAAGCAATATTTTTTTCCAAAGCAAATTTTTAAGGGCCTATGACATTCACCAAAGTTGTGTACTATGGCTGGAGACACCAGCAGAGTCAGAAACAGACCATTGAGACCAGGCAGCCTTGTTGGCACCAATGACCATTTCAATTCCCTGCAAGGACGTGGATCTCACAGTCTCTCCAACTGAGGACTTGACTCCAAGTCACTCTTTTCTCTTAACAAAGAGGTTTCAGGGCTGTAAAGGACCCTTGCCCTTCTTGCTCTGTCCTACCCTGTTGTACTCACCCTTCATGCATTTTCAAACAAGCAGCAGACACAGGTTAAAAATCCAAATCATAAATTAACAATGATAAAATACTAAATAATGACACTGACTTTGAGAAGACAAGCATCCTAATAAATGATGTGAGGAGGAAGAACAGAAGTATATTGCAAAATCTATCATCAATCTTTGCAGGGAGTATTTATTTCCCCCACAAAGACATGGCAAAAATACAAATATGCTCACCAATTTATATTCCCTAATCTCCTAATCAAGAAAATACTGAGAACAAAATATTCAAGAATATCAAAGCGTAGATATAGCTGCCTTCAGCTGCACACATAGGTGCTGAAAACACAGGGACTGCCCACAGAGCAGCTGTCACATCAGCAATGCACAAAAGTGAGTTCAGGACACACAGGAGTTGGTCCACAAAGCAAAACTCACTGCAGCATAAATGCTTTCAGCATGTTTATCAAACTTATTACAGCTATTTTAAGTCACATAAAAGGACAGCTCAAAAATGAGGAAACTAATGAAAGCCAGAACTGAGGAAAACAATACATTTGAACAGTCCATGGAGGCTCAGCAATAGTCATTATGTTCATATTCAAGAAACGAGGGCAGAAATATGGTACATGTGCACCAAATTATCTGCAGTTCTGATAGTCTCCGTGGTAAACAACTCCACAATGCACAGTCAGATCTCAGGTTTGAAACACTTAATTCTGTCTCCAAATTCTGTAACCATCTCTGGTTTATTACACTGGTCAGAGTATATACCAGAGGGGCTGCTCACAACCAGAAAATGATGAGCTGTAACATTGTCATGAGGCTAGAGTTCAGGTGATCTCATTCCCACTATCCCAGTGCTGCAGATTCACACAGACCACAATGGAGTGGCCTCCCAAGGACCAAGAGGCATCCTTGCATGCCCTGGGACTGACTTCAGTCACATGGTCTTTGAACAGTAACAAGTCAACTGCACATTTGAAGGATGACAACATGCTGTTCCAGAGGATCTGGGCAGTATGTCAGGGGAATGGGGTTCTCCAGGAGAACATCCAAAGGGTGGCTTGATTCAGTGGGAGAATAGGACACTCCTGAGGAAAGTGCTTGGTGTCTGCTGACAGAAAGGATAGAAGTTCTGGATAAAAGATAAAAGCTTCCAGACTCTCCAAAAATAATTATAAAGCAGAGCCAGCTCAAGCCTCAGATTCAAATACCGCATCAGAAGGCTGCAGGGGCTTCAAAATGGCTTCAAACAGCACAGTTCATAGTGTTTGACTCATTTAGAGGGTTCAAGTTTTGGGTGGAGATGTCTGATCACCACAGGAAACTTTATTTTGTTCTGTTTTGATTGACACGTTCATAAATTTTTTGATGCCAATCTTAAGAGAGCAGTTGAATTAAGTGGGATTAGCACAGTCAATAAAATGTGGTGGTCTCTCTAATGTACTCTGGACCTTTCAGTTAAACTGAGTCAGAGGTATTTCATCAGAACACTCTCCCTTTTGTTCTCATAGTAACTGCATGCAGCTATAACTGGAGATGGATACATGCCGCTGAATTTGTATTAAGCAGACATTTTGCCTAAAGGGAGATCTCTAGGTCCCAGTCAAAAAAAACACCAAAAAAACAAAAAACAAAACCACAAGACTAAAAGAAAGACAAAAGGAAAAGAAGGAGGTAAACAAAAAAGCCCAAAACAAAAACCCTGAGCAAAACATTAAATGTGACAAACCAGCCCTTTTTTAACATGTGGATCTGATGCTTGTCGCCTTTCCTGCTAGGCATCATTTAACTAAACATTTGGAACTCGCCCATGCAAAAAAAGTTCTGCTTATATGATTAGTCACCTCCATCTGGCAGTGAATAAATCCCACTCAGCTGTTTGTTGAGCCAGCAGAAATATGTCAGGACTAGCGGTTTTATTGTTAAGAGAGCCATGATTGTGCCTCCCCATTCAGGCTCTGGTTTGTTTGAATACAAAAGGATTTATTTAGAGAGGAAGTATCCATTTCATGCCTGCAGATCCGAATTCAAATACAAGATCTGATAGGCAGATTTTTTGAGGCAGGCAAAGCTAGTGATAAAAGTACTAACCACCTAATTAAGCTACGATTCAATTCATGTATCCCTCTGACCTGCCGCACACTTTTCTACCTGAATTGTTAAAGACAGGAGACTTGCACGTCTCTGTAGTGGTAGTTTATAGTGTCAGAGTATTTTGTTGGTAGTTTTACTTGCATAGTTTGATGCATTGTGTTAATATGGAATAGAGTAAGTTATACAAAGCTTGCAATTCAAGTTCTATAGACTTGCATTTGTAGTTTTGATAAGATAAAGCATGACAAAGGCGATCATTTGCATTTTTAAGTGATACATGATTCAAATTGAAATAATGAATTTTAATGTCATCATTTTAATTTGCAATTGTCTTATCAAAAGCTATTGTTTTATCAATGAATTTTCTCAGAATTAAAGTGATCATAAAAATATTGTAGTAATCTAAGGCAAATAAATATAGTAGATTTAGATTAGTACAACAGTATTTTAAGCCTAAAATAAGAGTCCAAACACTTAGATTCAGGTCAGTACTACTTTTGCATATGAGGATGTCACCTCTAAACAATAGAAAAAATGGCTGCATGTCTAACGATGACCAAACAGAAGAGCGATATTATGCTGTTCTAATTTTTAAGCCTGAAATAAGTGCAGCTAATTTCTGTTTATATTAGTTAGGAGGCAGAAACATACTGCAACTCTGTATCTTTTTCCTTTTTTTGTATAAAGAACTCTTCTTAAGTGAAAGAAAACAATTGTTTTCCTTTTTTTGTAAGAAGATCCACTAAAAACAATTTTAAGACATGAATTACAGTACAAAGACTTTTTCCCTATTCTGCTCTTAGTTTATACCCCAGTGATTTAAACTGGTTGCAAAGCAAGCTGAATTTGACCTGGTTTCTGTCCATCATACGAAATAACCTCTGAAATGTTGGTATATATTATGACCATTATGACTGAAGGCTCACACCAAGACCCTAAATCGCTTTGTCCGCGAGCTGCTTTTGCTGACAATGCCACCCTCGTTGCTCACACAGAAGCAGCTCTGCAGCACTTAACATCCTGCTTTGCAGAGGCTGCTGAGCTTTTTAGGCTGGAGGTCAGCTTGAAAAAGACAGAAGTTCTTTACCAACCTGCACCTCAGGAAGTCTTCCATCATCCCCACATTACCATAAGCAAGTCAGAGTTTAAGTCAGTCCAGCAGTTTATCTAGGAAGTATCATTTCCTTGGATGGTAAGATTGACAAAGAGACAGAAAACAGGTTAGCAAAGGCATACAGAGCCTTTGGAAAACTCCATAAACACCNAGCCTCAAAGAGGAGATACAAGGACTCCCTGAAACAACATCTCAGTGTTGGTCATATTGAGTGCCATCAGTGGTCTACCCTGGCCTCCAATTGAGACACATGGAGACACACCATCCATAACACTGCTGCCTCCTTTGAGAATGCATGTAGAATCAGCCTCGAGGAGAAAAGACAACACAGAAAGAACTGTGCCTCACCAACACCACCTAAGGAGTCTTTCCACTGTGCCTTTTGCAACCAGATTTGCTTGTCCTGCATCAGCCTTTTTAGCCATCAGTGTGCTTGCAGCAAGCACGGGTAGACCCATTCCCATATCTTCATTCACAAAACCTCGCCATGATGGTGTAAAATTTTTAAGGCTTTTCTTTATAGCAGATTCCTAAAATGAACATTAGTTTTGATGACTGATTTGTGATTTCATTGCAGCAGGACCCATGCTGCTCACAGGTTTTCTTTCACTTAACAAAGTCATCAGGAAACTGTTTCACTCTTTCCAAATGCTCCTCAATAAGAAATATATTACAGAGAGAAACCTTGCCACCAGCCACGAGGTGCATTTGAAACCCATAGAGAACCAAGTCCAAACAAAGAGAATGAACCTTTTCAATGAGAAATCCAATTGGCCTGCAGGATTGTCCTGGTTTGGACACTAGGGGGCACAACAACAAGAGACTTAATAGAGGAACAACAGCAAATAGTTTATTTATCTAGGGGCTTTATAGGCTATGGAACCCCAATAAGACACAACTCGATTACAAACAACAACAACCCAACAATATTATGCAACAAAAGAAAAAAATAACAAACTGCTCCTCCAAGCTGGCTGGTGAGCTGAGGAGCAGGGGGAAGGAGGGAAGAAGGGAAGAAGGGCTGGCCCAAAGATGGCAACTGGCCCCGGTCTAGGAGCCTCTGAAAAAGAAGGGACAGAAAAAGAACCCCCGGGGGAAACCCAAAAGGAATATACCACATTTGCATTGCCACTCGGTGATTGTCTGCTGTTACTGTCCAAGCTCCGACGATGCCGTGGGATCAGGGAATTGGGAGGGCCCAGGACGGGCAGTAGCCGATCCTCTCTCGACAATGATGAGCTGGGAAAAAAGGGGCTGAACTTCTGTGTTTCTGGCTTTTATAGGCTGTCGATATCACGTTATCTTGGGGCAGCATTCTTGGGCATGCCGCCTTCTCATTGGACAGCGGCACAGGGGCGCCACCCCTCAACGAGATTTTGCCATGCAGCCAATATGGCGTTTCCCACCAAAAATGCCTACAATGCTGCTCTTGCCTAGAGGAGAGGGGCCACTGCAGATGCCCAAAGGACCAGGGGTACTGCCCATGGACTGCTCCCATCCCCACGGGTCCACTCTGCACAGCAGCGCCAGTCCAGGGCTCGGCATGCCCTGTACACCGGCCATAGCCGCTGCAGGGTAGAGGCCCCATCCACTGCAGCCTCCAGCATGGCTGCTGTGCCATTGTGAGAGCCGTTACCGCTGCCCCTGCCTACCAGTGCTGCAGGGCACTAGCCGATGGCGCACCATTTTAGAGATTCACGGCAGGACCAACAGGGACCCTGCCACGGGCACCGCCAGCAAGAGAGGCGTCACTGCTGCCGGGCACTGCTGCTGTCCCAGCTCCGGCCTGGCATGTGCCATGAGCCCTGGGTGCTGGCAGCCTCCAGCACCTGCGCTCCACGGAGTGGGAGTCCTGCAGGAGCGGCCAGCCACCACCCTGCCAGTGCCGGGCTTGGCAGCGCTGCCCTCGAGCGGTCACTGGGCCTGGCAAGGAGCGGCAGACACATGGCGTTGGGAGGCGGCAGCGCTGTCGCGGAGGGAGCAGCTGGACTGGCGATTGCAGCGCTGCCCCATGTTGCCGCCATCACTGTTCCACCCTGCCCGTGCCACCACTGCCGCTTCATGGTGGCAAGAGAAACAGTGGCAGCCCCAGTGCTCACAGCAGCAGGCAGTGAAAGAAGCCCCCCACGTGCACCTCAGTGTGTGCCATGCCTGCCGAGAGCGGGAGCCCAAGTCCCGCGCCACTCCCCACCTACAATCCAAGCTGCATTGCAGTGGCATTACAGAGTGAGGAGGCTTCACAGGCGCTGCCGAGGCAGTGGGCACCAAGCTCGGCAAGGAGTGGCATGCATGCAGGGCCGGGGATCAGTCGTCCATACTTCACCCGCCAATGGCGAATGCAATGGCGAATGGGGTAGAACCCCACATTGCAGAAATGAGCCCAGCTCCGCACAATGCCGGGCACGAGGCCCCGTCATCCTCAACCTGCTTCCCCTTCTTTGAAAAACAATGAAAAAACAAGTTTAAAAGGTAATTTCCCTCCCCCCAAGACAAAACTGCTTCCTAACCCACTACAAGGATGCAATCCTGCCACTCAGTCAAATACATCTTGGCCCCACAACTCCTTCTAAATTCTGTACAAGGAAAAGGTACCTGAAAATCCCCCCAAACAGACACAAAAATTCTCCAGAAAATCTATGCTTTTCTCATGATTTATTCCACTCTTGTTCAAGGCCTTCTCCAGCTGGGAAGTAGCTGGCTGTAATGTTTTGAACTCAGTGGGAGTGAGACATGATACACTTTCTCATACATGTACCATCAATCATTTCAATCAAGCAGATATTTTTTGATTATTAAAGACTGAGAGTTACACCTTCTGAGATTCAGTATTCACCATACCTGGTAAATGGCTGTGCATTTTTTGCTACTATACCAAGTATTTAAAATATTTTTGATTTGAAGATATCAAGCTCAGCATTTGTGAGATTTAAAGATTTGATAATACTGATAGAAGATGAAAGCAAACAAAATATGTTTCAAAATGATGGCTAATTGAAGCGAGTTGTTTGAAAGTCCAAGATCTGGAGAGCAGAAAACTGGCATCCAGTTGAGTTGGCATCTGACTCAAATGCACCTCTAAACTATCAATAATTGTTTTAAGAAGTGTCAAGTCTTATAGAAAAAAAAAATATTGGCTTTGACCTTAAAACATTCGATGACTCTAATTAAAACTGGAAATCCTCATATTTGAAAATGACCAGTATTTAACTTTGCTATCTTTCTGTTTATTTAATGAATGCAAAGATTCTGCTACGCTCTGTGGGGTTGTAAGTGGACATCTGTTGCAAGAAGTTTACACTAAGAAGACAGGACAGAAAATATTGTACACAAAAAGAAGTGCTGGAGATAGGACACTATGTTTTCATTCCAGGTCATTCTTATTTTTTCAGCCTAGTTTCTTAAGGAATTCTGTTCTGTTTGCTTGTCTGTCTAAGAGGTGACCCTTTTGCCTCATCTCATACCAATAGATTTGACCTCGTTAGCCAATAGGAAGTGATGCTGTTGTTAGCTGGTGAGAGGTGGAAGCCACCCATAGAATGAAAACCCTCTCTGACCCCTGGGATGCTGGGATGACCCCCCCAGCATAACCCAGAGCATCCCAGGAAGGAGTATATTATTACAACCAGTCTAACTTCAATGACATCTTCTGTCAGGGTTTACATTTTATAAAACGCTAGAGAATCATTCTTCCAAGTTAACAGATAAATCAGCTCTTCAAATTTCTCATCCTTATGGATTTTCTGGTGTCCAAAAAGTCAGACTGAAGTTTTTTAGTGCAAAGTGTCACAGTAATCATCAAGTCTTGATCCATAAGAGCGTGCTAATGCATATTCCTGCTACAGCCTTAGCATAATCTCACTGAAATTAAGATCAATGAGGAAATTCAAAACCGTTGGAAGTCAGACTCAGCATATGCCCAAACTATTTATTTATGGTAATTAATGGTACTGCACCTATCAGGAAGAAGTATATACTGGGAATCATAGGCAGCCAAAAAGGGATGGGCATCCCAGCACAGAAGCCACTTCATGAAGATTTGGGACTATGAGCTACCACTGTCAAGACACACTTATATAGCAGATTCTTTCCTCCTTTATACCTAAGGCAAGCTATCATTGTGAATTATTTCTGAGGCAAAACTAAGAAGCTTTAAAATGTCAGATTCTCTAAATGTGAGAAGACACCACCTACATATTTCCATTATGCAGTCACTCTTGCAATGCTCCACCACACAGATGGGTAAAATTAACTGCATGAAAAGGTAGTGTCCTCTAAAATAATACCATTTGTGACTCAGCAGTTCTTATATACTCTGTAAAACAAACGCTAGTAATTCAGTGTCTCTATAGCAAATGGGCTCTGCCCAAAGTAGGCGTTCAACAAGGCCAGGAAGATTATCTGATGAATAGGACTTAGGACTTGCTGTAGTGAATTAAGGCTGACAAGCTGATAGTGAAAATCCAATATTTTCTTTTAAATTCAACTTCTCAATAACTATGTATACTGGAACATCTAGATTTTTGTCTGTTTCCCTCTTCATTCCAAGAGGAATAGAGCAGTGATTGGTGCAATTAATTTTTCCCAAACTGACACCCTCAACCTACAACTTCTTCTTTAAAAAATTCCCCTTCCCCTGTTAAAAAAAAAAATAAAAAAAGAGAGAGAGAAAATAAAACAAAGCTTATATATAAAATTAGAGGTTTGGACTTTCATTGTTGTTATTTAGGTGAACATACTTTTCCCAAGCCCTTATAGACCAGGCGCTTTAAACACTTTGGCAGTATCCATTGAAGTGAGGATATTCCAGTTTGCAACCAAGGAAACCTTCTTCCCACACAAAAAAAACCCCTCCATTTTGTGAGAGTCAGACATGTAAGAAATTTGCAACAGAAATAGCATAGAAAGCTGCAGTTTTTTGTGGGAAAAAATTGAACAGGTGTCTAAACTAGCATCAAAGGAATGATAGGAAGAGGAAGAAAACATGGAATAAGAGATGTGAACATCACAGGACTGTTTTCTGACAATGTATCTCTTTTACTTGCTGATTTTGGAAAGCCGTGAGTATGATCTACTGCTATTACCTTCATTGACTTGTACTACATCATCATACATGCCTAAATTTCAGCTTTGTTAGCCAACATATATGTTCTTTCTAAATATATTAGTAAAAACAAACAAACAAACAAACAAAAAAGGTCACTTCCTTTTCTCATTTTGGTTTTTGTTTGGTTGGTTTGTTTGGGTTTTTTTAAGTATGCGCTGCCCATTTCATCAGTGCTGCCCTTCGAAAGTGCATGTCAGAGCTTCTAAGTCAAAACAGGCTAAATGTAAAAAGTGTGACTAGAGCTGTTCCCAGAGAGGAAATGCAGACAAGATGTGCATCACACTCTCTCACCAAAACCCACACTACTGCAGAGGCATTGACTGTTGTTTCACACTGATGTACTTCCCAGATCATTGCTCCAAAACAGCAATGCCACTCTAACTCTTGTAAAATAAAGTATCAATTACATTAACATTTTAAAGGAAGAAGCAAATAAATTTATTGCAGCCTTTGGACTGGAGTCCAATGATGGAAATTTGAGGTTCTTGTCCTCAGCTAAAGCTCTTTTCTTAATAAGGCATCACATCCCTTCCCTTCTCACACAGATTTTTCGCATTAAAAATCCTTGCTTTTTTCTGATCATAAAAAAAACTCAGATCTGCTTCTGTACAGAGAGGAATACTGCTGGATTACAATAGCAGAAGAGTAGGGAATGGCAAAAAAAGCAGCAGTGACTGTTCTTGTGCATATCACACATGTTGATAAGGCTGTGGCATCCACCATGAAAACAGAACAGAAACTGAAGGAAGTTTTACAGTCAGTGGTTTGGCAATGGTAAAGGAGAAACAATGAACAAATCCATGGTGGAGGAGGGAAGTCTGTGGTGGTCCACAATCTGTTTATAATGTAGAATACTTGTTGGGTCTTATTTATAGCATGCACCAGAGATGTGCTGTTGCCTTGCATAATTAATCTGGTAAAAATTTCCAGTGTAGATGTTTTATCATAGAACTAGTGCTCAAGCAAGAATGGCATCCCATCAAAAGTTGTGAG
This sequence comes from Serilophus lunatus, assembly GCA_013399895.1. Classification (NCBI taxonomy): domain Eukaryota; kingdom Metazoa; phylum Chordata; class Aves; order Passeriformes; family Eurylaimidae; genus Serilophus; species Serilophus lunatus. The sequence continues at coordinate 855,117 of VXBA01006569.1, read as the reverse complement.
AAGGCATAAGAGTTTTCATAATGTAGAATACTTGTTGGGTCTTATTTATAGCATGCACCAGAGATGTGCTGTTGCAGGAAACAGCCTATTAGCACCTCACCATTTCACATGAGCAGGCACACTATGTTTTATAAACACTTTCAAAACCAACAAACTTGAAATTAAAACTGAAAAATAATTATTACTGTTTCAGCCATAACAAAAAAATATCTTTAATACAAAGTATTGTTCTTATGGATAGAGAGACATAGAATCAGAGAATTCTTAAATCTGAAAAAAATCCTGAAGGTTAAGTCCAACTTTTGACCAAATACTACCATCTCCCTATCATGATGCACCACACCTACTCATTTTTTTAACACTTTCAGGGATGGTGACTCCACCACTTCTCTGGGGAGCCTGTTCCAATGGGAAGAACTTTTTCCTAATATCCAATCTGAACCTCTATTAATGAAACTCAAGTCTATTTCCCTTTGTGCTATTGCTAGTTGCCTGGGAGAAGAGGCTGATCCCCACCTTATTACAACCTCCTTTCAGGTAGTTGTAGATACATGAACATCTGCAAAGGAAGTGGACAAAGCTACTCAATTCTTACTTAATTTTTTTGTAATCACTAATTAAAAAAAAAAAATGGAAATAAATATATGGTATAAATGTATAGACTTGTATACTTGATTTTAGAATTAGGTTGCTATCCGCCTAAACCATAACCTTGAACTAGCTGAAAAATCTGAGAAAAAGAGCAGTCTAGATCGGATATTTGAAAGAGAGTATCTGGTTGACATGAGTGTTCTTTTTAAAACCAGACACGTTTTCACAGATTTTCACAGCCCAGAAAATCAGGATGTGAAAAGAGAACTTGTTCTTTCAGAGAGGGGTGCCACGAAGACAAAGTATCAAAGACATTCTGAAGATTGCAGTCACACTTTTAACAGTGTTTCTGTGGAATATTATCAGCCTGCATAAGAAGAGACTGCAGTATTGGTTTCCTTTTCCAGTCTTGCTTTGAGTGTTACACAGTGTCCATATCTAATACATACCTTTCAGCTACGTATGAACCAGATTCAGAGAGAGAGGCAAGGAGGGCTCAAATCTTCATCCCTTCCAGCCCAGCTCTCAGCAGCTGGATGATCACTGAGTGGATCTCCTCTGTGCTGTCACATCGCTTGTGCTCTGTCCCACAAAAGGAGGCCTCAAGATGTGCTGAGCTCTGTTCCCCATTGCTGCTGATGCCAGGAAAGCAGACTAGCTCTAAGATCAGGACAGAAGGACAGAGCTTGCCACAGACAAGGAAACTAAAGCCTGTCCGCTTCCATTGCTTCATACAGTGGGTAAGATGCACAGAGTCCTCACCTCACTAGCATCACTGGGAGCTAGTCATAGTCCCAGAAATTTTGGGAGTGAAAGGGTGATCCCATTTCAGATGAATTATCCAATAGGAAAAAATAACTAAAAAAAATCCTAAATAATAGAGACCTTTCAATGCAGTAAGGCAAGTGATTTGAACTAGAACATGCTTTCCATTGTCTTTCCCAAAGTAATTTTCTCTCTTTGTCTAACACACGTTAGCTTTGGATATCTGAACTAACTCAAGTAAAGGGCAGAATGTAACCAAAAGCCTTATCTTGGCTACAATTGTTTTTGGACACTAGTGAGATATTTTATTACATTCTAATATTGTTGTACACAACAGCACCTGCTGCATGTGCATATTTCAAGGTTTATGGTTTTATTCATTTATTGTGAATTTCCTGTTCTTTCTTTATTGAAAGCAGAAAGCTGTGATTTTTCACAACTCTTTTAAAAATACATGCAATGGTTGTCACATTTTAGCACTTCAGATGCACAAATTTCAGCTTCCTGTCTAAAAATCATCCTGCAGATTTTATCACCTTGCAATTCCATTTATAATTTTAAAACACAAGCATTCAATCCAGAGAGGTTGGCAGTTTTTCCTAACAGAGGTTTGAAAAGCCATTCAGCCATTCTTTGGAGATTTTCAGTTTGAGAAATTTTGATGCATTTTTCCTGTTATTTTTCTTTACATAGCACAGTGCCTTTGACAAGAAGGGGCTTAAAGAACTCAAGTTTGATACCACTGAAGGGAAACATTGCTCTAGAATTAATTAGGATCTGTCATTTTCTCAAAAAGACCTGTTGGGATTTGTTCTTATTTTAAGATAAACTAGCATTGGATTAGCATAATCTAGTATTTTAAATTTCTAAACTGCTAGCTATTTCCTCCACAGTTTTGAAAAATAAGGTTTAGACATGCCAGGCTTCTGAAGGAGCTGACAGGTCCATATTCTTGTTGAGATAAAGTCAGAAAGACTGTTTTTTTCTGAAATGGATCACTGGGCTGTTGACATGTTGCCTGTGTCCATGGCAAAAATTATGATCCAGCTTGTAGACATGATAAACATAAAAGCAAGAACATTTGGTATTAAAGGAAAAGTGGCCCCATGCATATTAATACCAAATTGCTAATATCATATCACCTAGTAAGTCTTTACTAATACTTCTAAATTATCTTCAGATAAAGCCAAATAACATCCCTTTTATCTCAAAGGCTGGAAAAGGCTAAGAAAAATAGAAGGCTAAGAAAAATACTACCCTGCTTTCTCATAGTATCTTTTTTAAATTCAAATCAACCATTTATGAGCTCTCACAGGTGGGTGTTGGTTTCCAGGTTAGAGTTTATGCACAGACTGAAAGTATCTTCCCAGCACAGTTCTGATCTGAGCTGGGGATCTTGCAGGATTCTCACCAGCAACCACTTGAAAGAAAAAAAAAATAGATGGAAAAGCCCATGATTACAAGAACAGTAGGCATAGCTTTGCTGTTGCTTGGATAGTAATTTTTCAAGCTGAGAAGACCGTGGAGAGAGTGGGACAGAAATTCAAACTCAGTAATTTATTAAGAAAATCTGTTTTCCATTCAGGGTAGCCCAGAAAAGAGGAAAAAATTGAAGAAACCATGTGTGGTGGTCCTACATTTCCTGTGGCCCAGCACAGTTGCTGCAGTACTGCCTGTGATGTGCTGTGGAAGTACATCTATGTATCTTCCACACTTTACACAACACAAGAGTGCAGGGGAAAAAGAAAGGAGCAAATCATGCTGTCATGAAGCCTTCCCCCAAGCACTGTGGATGTAATCTGTCGGCCTCATCTGCTCTATCAGTGTGGAAATTTAGGTTATTACAAAGTACGTCCAACCTGCAGGTAGGAAGAGTCCACGACCCCTAGAAGTGACCTCCTGACCTGTGGAGTGCTCCCTCAGATAGCACTGCAATCCATGGAGCACTTATCTTTTTATTCTTTCCCTTTTTTTTATGACTCTAGTTAGGGACTCAGCTATATACTGTGAGTGCAAACATTAAAGACCACAAGAAACAGAACAGGAAAATCGAAAGTTCTATGCTTGAAAAGGAACATTGCTGGCTGGCCCAAGTAGTCACTTAAAAGTACAATTGGGACAGAAAAAACACAGCATGTGAACAGACTGTCATGAATGGCTTTGTTTAATGAAGGGGAAGAACCAAAAATAGAGTTTTCAAAAATAGCCAGTTCAGACATTCCCTTACAGAAAGGATCCCACAGCATGCTCTTGAGATGCCCCATGCCAAACGCCAGAACAACAACGGCACTGTCCCTCTACTGCTCAAACTCAATAGTGTCTGGCAAAGCACAGCATGTGCTATGGGACTGCTGGACTCTACAGCAGGGCAGGATGCAAACGGAAGCCACAGTGCTCCTGAAGAAAAGAGCAAGTACTTGTCTGTAGACCCAGAAATTGGTTCAGTTTACTCAAATCCTGTTCCAATTCTCAGGAAGAAAGACATTGTTTTCTTCTGACTTTGCAACCTGCCCATTCTTCTGCATGCATTCAAAAAAGAGAAAACTTGTGGTTTTATTTCTTAAGTTGGCCTTTGTCTCTTTAATTCCCCTATTTCCTTTCGAGAAAGAACATTTTCCCTGCCTGACTTGAGACTGGAAAGCATAGGAGAAGCCTCATTTCAAACAATACTTTTGGCTACAATACATGTATTTTGTAACTACATTTGTTTTAAATGCTGCCCAGCTAATCTGGTAATATCCTCGGGCCATTTTCCCTGGTTTTAGCTCTGAAACAAATGATTTATTTTCTGGTTGTTACTTAAGTGCATATAGATGCGATCTTCGAAGGAAGCTCATTTGTCTTTATTCAGGATACTCCGTAATCAGACACAAGAAACTAATCAAAGTGACTGAATTATGTCAGCTGACTACAATATTATTTTCCAAAAACTTTAAAATAGTCTTCTGCAGCTGTATGTAAGTAACCTTTCTACTGGGAATTTATGTCTTCTAGAGTTTTGTGTTTTGGAGGAACATGTGTTCAGGGACCCCACTAACTGCCTATGGAAAACCATTTTGCTCTTAAAATGAAAACATATGTCAGGCCAAGGTAAGGGAAGCATTTGAAAAAAAGACAAATGTCTTAAAAAGTGATGCTGAAAACTGTCAGGCAGCTAGCTATGCACTGCGGGAGGTAGTAGTAGATTAGGGTCTCCTCAGGGCTACAGGAAGTCAGGGCACTCTGCAAAGGGATGAATTTCCATTCTTAACCTGTGAAGGCAAGAGGCAAAAAAATAGAGCTACAATTAGCAGTTTGGCAGCAGCTCTGTTTTGACTGAACAAGGCCCCACAGACTAGTGAGCAATGTGCCAATTCAGTTTGCCCATAGACAGCTTCCCTCTGTGCTGCTGATGTCAGCATTTCCTCCCTGGGTCTGCTCCTCCTCATGCTTCCCAGCAGCCAGCCAATACTTCTCCCACAGGGCCCCCATCAGCCCCAGGGGAAGTCTTGCCAAACCAGCAGAGTATTGCCCAGAGCTGGGAATGTGGGTTTCTGGTAGCCAAGAGAAGACTGACAGAGAGTAAGAGCTATAAAGTGATCCAGATGGCAAAGCAGAGGAGAAGAGACTGAAATTGTCCTTCCAAGGATCAAGGTTCAACAAAGTACCAGCACAGCTCTATGAAACACAACACTGTGTAACGGGTTTGAGCTTTCAGTATCTATGCAAAATAAATAGAGCAGTGTGCAGGTATTCTGAGTGAACGTGAGGGCTACAAGAGAATCCATGTCGCTATAAATTCACAAAAGAATTTGCAAAGCATGTGCAATGTCTTAACCACTCTCTCTCCTGCAACATGTGTCTGTGTAAACAGATACATACAGATCCCATATGCTCTACTTATTAAATTTGCTCTTTGGTGATGCTCCTGTGGCAGCGAATACGATAATTATCAGTGGTTAATCATAATCCCAAAAGGATTTTATTTTTCCCAAAGGGGCCAAAACAAGAAAGAAAGAAAATAAACAAAAATACAAACAAAAAAGACTGTTATGTCTGTCACTTAAGTCATATGTGTGTCAATGACAGAAACAGTAATAGAAAACTTGGCTACTGTACCTTTGTGAATACTTACAGAACATGGCAAGAGGAGAATAAAAATAAGAAATAACAAAAACAACAATACTAATAATCATAATATTATCAAATATTTCTTTTCAAGCTGAGAGAAACAACAACAGCATGAATATGCTTCCCGAAGGAGTATATATTAGCACAATTTGCTCTGCTAAAGAAATGTATCTGCATGGTAGATAGACTTCTCCCACAGACATACATTTTAGCACCTAAACTCAAGATCCAGTACCTCCTCAGTATTCTCCCTTCTCCAGCATTTCATCCTAATCACTGCATCTAGCTAGTCTTGCCTTGCATCCTGGCAGGTCAGTTTCCTAGTCTGATTTCAGTCTCTCTGTCTATACTGTTGCTCCTCTTTCAGCCTGTCTCAGCACAGAGGATAGAGGAGTCACAAGAAAAACAGGTGTGTAACACCTCTGATCACATACAGATCAATCAGTGGGAAATGGGCATCAAAAAATCCTTCTGGCAGCATTCCTGAAGCCTGAGCCTAAAGTGTGCAGTGTCAGGTCTGTCTAGCACAGGAAGTTGTAGAAGTTTCAAGATGCCACAAAGATTTTCATTGCTAAATTCTTCTGAGTATGAATAATTTGTAATTTGTCAACTGTTTATGACTTGGCAAAACATGAATGGATTTTTCCTCAAGGACTGAAAAGCAAGCAGGACCAAAAGGCAGCTCTAGTGCCAAACCAAAAGTTTCAACTGCAAAGCTCCAAGACACTTGAACTTCCTAAAGAAAAGGTTACCCAACCTTTTTTAGCTTTGGAAACCAATGCATTGTTTACCCTTTGCCTTGTTCTCATAAACAGCAGAAGTACTTTGACTGCTGTTTTCAGAAACAAAAACCTGCCTGAGGCATGGAAAATTCTCCAAAACTAAGTTTTAGAAAAGTTGTGGAACAACCAGACTTTTACTGTGGGAAATAATAAGCTGTCTGGGTAACGAGTTCACCAACCTACCTAAAATCACACTGAAATAACTGGTGTTACAGTGGTGAGATAACTGTACCTCTTCCTGACATGGGCACTTGTTATACCTGCACCCAAAACCACAGGCTCCCCTGCTTGCACAAGTAGGGACTCACGCATGCATGTTCTGCCTCCCAGGCCACTGTCAGCCCCAGCAACCAGGATGTGTGCATTCAGCAGATGCTGGTTTGGGAGGTGACTGTCATCCACTGCAGAGCAGCAGATGCTGGGGACACTAAGATTCGTCTGTCAGGTTTTATTACCAAGAATCTAATGTTTCAATCCTGCAGCATAAGGCCAGGAAGGTATGTCACTGAGCAACCTGCACTTCCACATAAAAGACACTCTATGCCACAAGAGGCGCGTCCCGACACGACTCAGACTAAATAGCTAAATCTCTGTCTTCCTCCAGATCTCTACAAACTCTCAGGGCCATAATATGCCTCATAATGTATTCCCACAAAGCCTACAATAATTCACATGTCATAATACACCGAGGATACAGGCCAACAAAAGTAGATTCATGTTTCGTCTTACATTCTGATCTCTAAAGTTATGTTAAAAGAAAACAAATTGAAATGCAAGGAACTTGGTTTTGGACCCCGTTTGTGGTTTAATATTACAATGAACTAAACAGGCCTAGCAGAAACATCTGATCTACGTAGAACAAGCTTTCGTGTGAGCCAAAAGACCGCTTCCACCATTTAAAAGGATGAACAAAGGTCAGGACTGTTCCAAGGGCTGGCAGACGGTAGGCATGGACCCCAAAGACTTAACAAAACCTTTTATAAGGGTAATAGGAGAACCTAACAACACTGTCCTCTCTGTTCCCAAGAGGACTCAGTTGGGTAGGTACATTTTTCTTTTCCAAGAAATAATCAGATCTTAGGTTAAAGTCACATGCAATAATATAAAAATCAGATCATACTACAGAAAAACATCTCTTACATATCAAACAAAAACACTTGTGAAAACATATGGCAGGAACAAGTTGGTATATCTGTTCATGTTTACTTATCCTAGCAGAGAGAGGAAGGGAGAAAACATTTATAACAATTTGTTCTTTATTGTGGTGCTTTGCTTTACATTCCAGGTTATTGTTGTGTTTTCTAACCATTAGCAATGTGCTGAATTCCTGCTTGCATCAACCTTTCTTTATACCTTCTTTTCCATCAGTGTTTCTTTCTTTGGTTCAGGTACATACTTTTTACTTACTATTTTTGACTTTTTTTTCTTTTTTTCCTTTTTTCTTTTTTTTTGGTGGAGATTTTTAGTGCAAATTTGTTTTCATCACCAAATTAACTTCAGCATGGAGCTCTTTTCATGCTGGAAGTAGCGAATGAATGTTGCTGGACACTAAAAAGTGCTGACAAATTATTCTAACATATTAACAAGAGGCGTCTTCTGAACTTCCGGGAGGAGTTTCATTTACATTTCTATTTACAGAAGTAGTTTCACTCCTAATCTCAATGCATGCAACAGCCTCATAAACTAAACCTGAATGTATTTGCAATCAACAGAGGCAGCTGCAAGGACAGACACATGTCAAGTCTGACAACAAGCCCTGCATGACATCTTTAGAAGTACGGCAGGAATGCAGCAAACCTTTTCTCCCTGTGCTCACAGGAAACTTTTTGCTCAGTTTTCTGGCAGCCTAAAAGAGTTGACTAAGCCAGCCACGACGTCTGAGAGCACCCATGAAGTCACATTCACATGGAGGTATGCAAGAAAACATACAGTGCTGCCTCTTCATGGAATGTGATGGACATGATCACTTCTCTGATTTGTTCTTATTCCCCAGCCTACATCTTTGTCTTCTCTGTTTCTTCTTAAGCCACAATGACCCTCTTTTTCCTCTCCTTAAAAGAAGCGGCTGATTTACTGACTATGTATAGATTCAGGTCATAAGTGGGATAGTTAAACGAAGTCCTCTTAGGATATGCAAGATGCATGATGGCATTTGATGTCTTCACTTCTCTTAGGTTTTCTACATTCACAAAAGGTTACCTGCTCCTCCCTGCAGCTATAGCATTGTAAGGTCTGAGGCAATAATATTTTGAACTTTATGAGGAATTAACTCCATCAGATGCTCACATAATACAAAGACATTGCAGAGGTAAAATTTGCAACTCTGTCATCGCTGGTCTCCTCAATGGCATGCAGGAAATCTTTATGCATGCCTTTCCCCTTCCACAATTAAATAATAGGTTGTATAATTAAATCCTATACGTATATGGTTCAGTGAACGTTCCATATAATGGAATTTACAACAAGTACAAATACCACAAGACCTAATTAAATTTTACATGTTGAACAATAGCTTGTGAATACATTTTCTACATCTGCCAAAATAGATTAATGTGAGATTACCTTCTACACACAGAGACAAAAAGGTGAAATTCAGAGTTTTGACTTGGGTACAAAATAAGTTGAAGAAAGGCAGATATCATTTCAGCCAGTTTCTGTTCTTTTTGCAATCTCAGCAGAATTTTTTTTCCACACTGTCTCCAGGGAATGTCTAGAATTTCAACTCAGGAACAGCTACTGGCAACATTATTTTCCTGGACTGATTCTGCATATTTTTTTAATTCTAACTTCCCTTTAATTAGCATCTTCAGAGGAAGTTGTCACCATGTTGCATTATTTTCCATTTTTGATATTTACACTTAACAAGACTAACAGCAATAATGAGTCGATATTCAGTCACTGGTTTTTGTACATTTACAATATCTGAAAATACAGAAGAGTGTAAATTTAATGTTAAACAAGAAATGTACAGGGACTCTGGGCAGCACATTATGTAGTATGACCTTTATTATGACTAGAGCTAGGAATTTATCTATCCCCACAGAAGTACCTGTCCCATGAGCACATATTAGGGCTCAGAAAATTTTAGAGGAGAATCCTCAAGAAGTTGGCTTTCAGAAAAGTAGCTTCAAGCATTCTGGGGTAGTCTCGCAATTTCTGAATCTTAGACTCTGTAGTGATTTGACCCTGGCTGGATGCCAGGGACCCACTGAGCCAATCTCTCACTCCCTTCTGCAAATGGACAGAGGAGAGAGAATATGATGAAGGGTTCCATGAGTTGAGATAAGGACCATAAAAGATTCCTCACTGATTACCATCACGGATAAAACAGACTTCATGTGGGGATATTAATTAAACTTATTACTAACAAGATCAGAGCTTAAGAACAAGACACCTTTCCCCCCACCCCCTCCTTCTCCACGTTCTACTTTCCTCTCCCCCCACCCCCCACAGCGGTGCAGGGAAACAGGGAATGGGGGTTGTGGAGAGAAATGGAGTCCACCTCTGCATCCTATGGGGTCCTCCCATGGGAAACAGCCCATGAACTTCTCTAGCATGAGTCCCTCCCACAGGAGACAGTCCTTCACAAACTCCAGTGAGAATCCATCCCATGGGCAACAGCTCTTCAGACACTGCTGCCACTTCCTCCACAGGCTGCAGTCCTTCAGGCACAGGCTAATCCAGCATGGGTCCCTGACAGGCCACAAGTCCTACCAGGAAAATCCTGCTCCAGTGTAGGCTCCTCTCCCCATAGGTTACAGGTCCCTGCCAGGACCCTGCTCTAACATGGGTCTCCCATGGGGTCACAGCCTCCTTCCAGCATTCACCTGCTCCATCATGGGCTCATCCACAGGCTACAGGTGGATCTCTGCACCCGTGTGGTCCTCCGTGGGCTGCAGGGGGACAGCTGCTCCACCATGGTCTTCACCACAGGCTGCAGAGGACCCTCAGCTCCGGTGCCTGGAGCACATCCTGCCCCTCCTTCTGCACTGACCTTGGTGTCTGCATTACACACAGAATTACACACAGAATTAATAAGGTTGGAAAAGACCATGGAGATCATCAAGTCCAACCTTTACCTAGGGTAACAACCTACCCAACATCAGTCTAACATCTATACCATCTAAACCATTTAAACCATCTAAACCATACCACTAAGTTCATCATCTAACCTATCCTTAAACACATCCAGGGATNTCCAGCAACTCAATATCCTTCTTAAACTGAGGGGCCCAGAACTGGACACAGTACTCGAGCTGTGGCCTAACCAGTGCCAAATACAGGGGAAGGATAACTTCCCTGGTCCTACTGGCAACACTATTCTTGATGCAGGCCAGGATGCCATAGGCCTTCTTGCCCACCTGGGCACACTGCTGACTCATATTCAGCTTCCTATCAATCAGCACCCCCAAGTCCCTCTCTGCCTGGGCATCCTCCAGCCACACCGACCCCAGCCTGTAACTCTGCATGGGGTTATTGAGGCCAAAGTGTAAAACCCGGCACTTGGATTTATTAAACCTCATGCTATTGGACTCAGCCCATCTATCCAGCCTGTCAAGGTCTCTCTGCAGAGCCCTCCTTCCCTCTGACAGATCGACACTCATTCCAAGCTTGGTGTCATCCGCAAACTTACTAATAACGGATTCCATCCCCTCATTGTTGTTCACATGTTCTTACTTTGCTCTTCTCTGGTGGCTATCTTCACCTAGTCTTAACTTTTTTTCCCTTTCTTCTTAAATATGTTATCACAGAGGCACTATTGTCACTCCTGATTGGCCTGGCCTTGGCCAGTAGTAAGTCCTTAATGAAGCTGGCTGGCATTGGCTCTGTTGGACATGGGGGCAGCTTCCAGCAGTTTCTCAAAGAAGTCTCCCCTATAGTCTCCCCCTGCACTACCAAAACCAGGCCACAGAAAATGCAATATAGACTTTTACTTTCAGATTTGTCTTATAAACAGTAATACCTGCTACAGCTCATTTCTGCTTTAGTTAAGTCAGTTTTCCACAACTAAGAGCTAGGCAAAAGAAACAAGAGGTTTTACGCACAAATAAAAAATACACACATGTATGTGTGTGTCTCTGTAGAAGTATGTGTACACTCATACGTGAGAAACATGACAGTTTACTTCTGTAAGAAATTTCTCAATGAGACTTCACATAACCATCTGCCAGCTGGATCTAGAACCTAATAAAAGGTTCAGGGCACTGTCCTCACAAATTAAAAACTCAAAAGAAGAAACATCTGGTTTTCTGCAAAGGAAGTCTAAATGCAACAGTTTATATCCTGCCCAGAACAGTGCTGCTGCTTGGGAATTAATGGATGTTGTGGCACAAAAGAAGAATATCTTCTTTGTTTCCCACACCATCATAGAATAGTAAAAATCTTCAGATGCAAATCAGAGTTCTTAGGAATAGAGCCAATTCCACCCTGCCATGGAAGCTACAGCTACACAGGTTTTTAAGCTTTCTCATTTAGACCATGTAGAACATCTCCCTGTGCATTTGCCATACACTATGTTTGTAGTTCTCAAAACAAGACTTTCACATTGTAGGTTTTGGCAAAATTCAAAATGCATAAGGTGTGAATGCGCAAAAGGAAAGTGAGAGGCGTGTCCAAGGGACATTTCTGAGCATCCTCAATTAGATGCTTAAAACTTGTTTGCAAGTTCCCTCTTCAAATGCCCCTGTGTAAAACTGCATTTTCCAATATATTATTGCAAAGCTAGTGTAAGTTTCTCATTAAAAAAATCCCTACAAGAGTGGGAAGAAGTCTTCCAACAAAATGTTATAACAGAAGAACCACAGTGAAGGTTTTATTAAAATTATATTAAGAAAATAATAATGTAGGCAAGACATAAAAAGAACAAATTAATGAATCAAGCAGACACTGTAAATCATCAGCAAGTATTCCTTTGATACAGCAACATCAGGCAGAAAAAGACTGAGCCTGTCTGGAGATCACAGGAGTCAGAAGACTGCAGTTTCTGTATTAAATTATTATCACATTGTCCTGGTTCAGATGCTAGGGGGCGCAAAAACAACAAGAGACTCAATAGAGGAAACAACAGCAAAACAGTTTATTTATCTAGGGGCTCTATAAACTATGGACCTCACCAAAGCACGATCAGATTACAGACAACTACAACCCGACAATATTATGCAATAAAAAGCAAAAAACCAAACTGCACCTCCACGCTGTCTGGTGGGCTAGAGGAGCAGGGGGAAAGAGAAAAAGCCACCTCAGAGATGGTGCTGCCCCAGTCTAGTAGTCTCTGAAAATAAAAAGGGTCAGTGAGAGGAACCTCAGGGGGAACCCAAAGGGGAAAGATAGCACAACTCCTGTTGTCGTGTGGTTCCTCCGCCAGAACTGCCTGGGCTCCAATGTCACTGCAATGACACTGCCTGCCCTAGGGACCCAGGAAGGAACAGCCATGTTTTTCTCAGCACCGACAGAAGCTGAAATAGGCCGAGCTTCCATTTCTCCAGCTTTCATGGGCTGTCCAATCTCGCATCATCTCAGTCCAGCATTCCCGGGTGTGCCACCTTCCCATTGGACAGTGGCCCGGAGGCGCCACCCCTCAGTGAGTTTTCAGCATGAGGCAAGATGGTGTTCCTGCCAAAAGTGCTGCATGCACCAGGCCCCCAGGGCCTGGGGGTGCCAATGGTGCCACCACGGGTGGAGCCTCGCCCCCGCAGTCGCCGGCATGGCCACTGGGCTGTCTGCCAGTGCCAGGGACAACCCCCCGCCATCGGCATGGCTGCTGGGGCTGCGGGAACCCCAGGAGAGGGGCTCAGGGTCTGCCAGGGGCCAGCAGGGTTGGCCTCTGCACAGCCCCGGGGCAGGAAGCAGGCAGAGGCAGCTCCAGTCCCCACCAGGCTCCAGGAGTGAATGAGCAGGAGCAAGGGCTGCTCCCAGTCCCCACCTGGCCCCGGGAGAGATGGGGGCAGGAGCAGAGGCTGCACCTTAGGTGCCAGGATCATCCTTGCCCACTGTTTTTACTCTACTTCACTCTTGGGAAAACAAAGAAGAGATTTTAACAAGCAAACAAACATTCCCCCTCCACCCAGAAAATGGAAAACTTTAAACCCATTACACACATACAATTGCTAATCGTGCAATGTATTCTATATTAAAAATCTCACTCCATCCAAAATTTGCTTATAGCTTGAGAGGTTTCTCTAACAGCTCTAGGCTTAGCAATACATCCATCTACAGCTGAATAAATTCTCTTTCTTCAATCAGCAGTGACACAGACACCAGGTGACTCCAGTTTCACTTGGACATGATGCACATATTAATAATGTCTTTCCTTGCTACGCACTAGAAGAGGTAACTATTTGGCTGTGCACAGCAAACACATGTGGAATAGGAAAAGGTTATGTTTCTCTGCTCTTTCTATGTAAGAGATAGAGGGTAGCAGAGCATGTGAAGAAAAATAACCTCAACATGAGGGACAGAAGCTTATAGATAACTACAAATGTATGAGTCAAGAAGTCAAATACCACAAGAAGTGTAAATACCATACAGTGCCTCACATGCAGTTTTTAGGAAGGAAATAAACATGAGATTATCCTAAGGTTGCCTGTGTCTTGACCTCAGCTCTGCACTGATGAAAAGAAAGACTAAGGAGGAGCCACATGGGGAATTAACTCCAAGTAGGTTTCAATACAGTTCAGATTAAGTCTGTGGCTACCTGAATTTCAGACCCAGTGAAAATTCTTAGTCCGAGGCTATGTTTTTGAGGTGCTATTTATTCTCCTGTGCTAAATTACAGCCAGTCAACAGCTGTTTCCAGGCTCCTGGGGGAGAAAAGGGTCCCTGCAGAGGTGTCAGAAATTCACATCCCTCCTGCTGGTTGGCAGATGCAGTGAGGAAGGTGTGAGACAGGCTCTTCTGCCTTCACACTTCTTCCCAGCACTGGCTACTCTCTTTCTGAATGGGAAGGCAATTTATGATGCTGCATCAGCTGTTCTATAGAGCTATCTCAAAACTGCATCCTTCAACTGAAGGATAGGGGTGCCCAGTATGTTTTTTCACTGACTGAGGACATTGTAAGTCTACAACATTTAAAGATTTTCTTTACTCTGGAGTCACTCAATTAAAGAACCTCAGATTTTGTTACAAAAGATAAAACTCTAAATCTCATGGTGAACAATCTTTTCAAAAGTTCAGGAATAAAAAGAAAACTATCGAATCTTTCAAAATTAATTTTGTATCAACCAATCCTCAAATATTTGCTGCCCACAATATAGTATCTGAAACGGCTTAAGGTCTTAAAATTGTTTTAAGAATATTTACATTTGTCTTAAAAACAGCCTGTATTCAACTAACATACTACTTTTTAATATTGTTACTGGGACACATATGCAGCAATTCATAGATAACAAGGAAGCACAGTCATTTAATTAAAAAATCAAGACATTGAGTAAATTGGATGTTTCTATACTCATTTCTCAGACTCTATTTTTGGCCTAATATCCTTCTAGTTTTCCTAGCTAAGGTCACAGTCTGACCTTTCAATACTGAATACTGCACATGTCCACTAAACATCAGGAGTTTAGAAATATGGAACTTCTTCACAAATCTTCATGCTTGACAAACCATATTCATTTCTCCTTTGGAACATGCTTTTCTCCCAGAAGGAAATGCACACATTAGCATAGAAAATCAGTACATTGAGTGTGACCTGTGCTGCTTCCATAGGGAATTTTAGATTCAGATATATATGCATCTATGTGCAAAACTGTGACCTGCCTATTCACATTATATACAATAAATAAACATAATTTTGAGCACTCATTTATGTATTGAATTGCAGCCAGCTGTACAAACCAAACTTTGCAGCTGCATCAGTAAATCAGCAGAACAGTAGCTACAAATGGTAAATTGTCCTCTAAAGGCTGAACTGTATTATGGAGCTACAGTTTTAGGACACAGTTTTAGGTGAATCTGCATGTACTGTGTTGCAATTCTGTAGGAAATTCTAAGCATTATTCTTCATAATAAATATTTCTAATTTGCATCAATTTCATTCTAGCAAGCTAAGAATTGAATGTGTTCCTAGAGAGAAACATCACATCTGATGTCAACTCCACATACACAAGCATCCCAACCACAACAGTTTTCATTTCTGATGAAGCAGCACCAACCCAATCACCTTCCACTATATTTCTGCTAGAGTTGCCTAAAACTCAGAGACCAGCTTTATACAAACAATACAAACCCACAGCACTCTAGATGAGAAGGTTTTGCTGACAAGCTAAAAGCACTTCTGTTTTCCAGGGTGGCATACTTTTCACAAAAAGTTTATTTCCATTTTCCTCTGAGGGAAATGAGAGAAGAGTCTGACCCAATAGCATATTTACTATTTCATGCGAACAAAAATAAATATAAATGTCTAATTGTTTTCCTTGGGCCCCATCCAAAGTGTTATGCAAGTGCTCAAACAGCCAACAAAACCCCTCAGCTAGGTCTTCCTCTCCAGATGAACCATGTAGTTTTTCTGACATCTAGTGGTTAGTGTGAAGTTTTTTCTTAACAGAATGTTTAGAACGAATTTACTTCCTCCTAGGAATTTTTTGCAGGATGAGGCCTTTAAAAAAAGAAAATTGTATAGAAAAGCCCTAGCCAGCCCCCATGTTCCCATGAAGAATGTTTTTGCCTCAACAAGTACTGAAGATCCACAAGGCACAGCATCATATCCAGAAGATGCAAGGGGTCATGCTACTGGCTTTTATGAATGTTTTCTTTTCAAATGCAAGCTCTAAACGACTTGCAGGCTTCCCCCCCCTCTCCCCCTTTAAGAATTGCTGCAGCAAGTCACTGCAAGCACCTCACTTAAAAAGCTGTGCTATTTTTCTGGAGAATTTTTGCTCAGCTCTCACTGGGTGGTTAAGAGAGAGACAAAAAAACCTTCCCAGAACTGGCTCCACATGGGTTCTAGGTCTTCTAAATAATGTGCAATTGTTGCAAAGAAGTTGAGTGGATTTTCCTTTCTCATGGAAGCATTTCTTAAGGCAGTATCCTATCACCTTAAAATAGTATAGTAATTATTCCTTGCATTTCTAAAGCTCACCAAATGCCCAGGCATTAAAAAAAATCAACAATTGAAATGCAGCCCATTTGAATTTCTTGGATTAATTCACTGTATCAACAAAAATTTCATGAGGAATGTGAAAATGACCACAAAGAAAGTCTTCCTCTTCAAGATTTAACATCCTGTATTCCACACATTTCTCATAGTTTGAACCCAGTGACTTCACTGGGACTTTGCACACATGTTTAAGTAAAGCTGTGCTACAGGATCAGTCTGTAACACAAAATAGCTGGTCCCAAAGATATGACATCCATACAACCCCCAGTTCATGGTGGACCACCTCAGAGAAGGTCCATCAGTCCAGCTGCACAGACAGGACAGCTGCCAGTGGCTGCAGCACAAGAAGTGTTCCCCTCATGAACATCTTCACATCTCTTCTTTCCGAAGGGATGCAGTTCACATATTCTGATGCTAAAATGGAAATGTAGACATATTTTACTCTAGCTTCTTCATGCATGAGTATTTTTCTTCCCTGAACATCACTCATCTACTTGTAACATGCCAGGAGACTGAGCCAGCTGTACTCCTCCTGTGCACTGCCTGTCTCTGGTCTCACACACAGTACTAGCAGCTGCTTATGCTTTTGCCACAGTATTGACCTGCTCTGTAAAATGCTTTAAATTTTATGGATTAAAAAAAAAAAATCAGTCTGAAGCCATAGCTCTCCAACAGAAACAGATATAGCTAAATTTANAGTCCAGCTGCACAGACAGGACAGCTGCCAGTGGCTGCAGCACAAGAAGTGTTCCCCTCATGAACATCTTCACATCTCTTCTTTCCGAAGGGATGCAGTTCACATATTCTGATGCTAAAATGGAAATGTAGACATATTTTACTCTAGCTTCTTCATGCATGAGTATTTTTCTTCCCTGAACATCACTCATCTACTTGTAACATGCCAGGAGACTGAGCCAGCTGTACTCCTCCTGTGCACTGCCTGTCTCTGGTCTCACACACAGTACTAGCAGCTGCTTATGCTTTTGCCACAGTATTGACCTGCTCTGTAAAATGCTTTAAATTTTATGGATTAAAAAAAAAAAATCAGTCTGAAGCCATAGCTCTCCAACAGAAACAGATATAGCTAAATTTATTCCTTCTGTCAGGGAAAAAAAAACCCCACTGCAAATAAAGATTGAAAGGCAAAAGTGACTGTGAGACTGAACACTCCCAGCAAGATGGCCCTCATTATGTATATGATTGGAAAGTAGTAAGACAAATTAAATTGTTACTTTGAAATCTTTGAGCAAAATGAGTTGGGGTTAGAAAGGGAAGTCAGGGCCCTGCTGGGACACAGGGCTAGGATAGAGCAAGTTCTGTAAACACTAGACACAAACATCAGATAAGGGGGACAGAGACGGTGAAAACCAGACATCACAACAGCCTGGAACAACATCTCAAGGTCTCCCAGAAGAGGAGGGTGTGCCTGTCTGCGACGGGACGATGGCAACGACAGCCCAGCCCTCGAAGGGACGGGGCGGAGCAGAGGGTGGGCTCGGAGCAGGAGGGGCCAACCCGAGCTGCGTGACGGCTGTCACTCAGGAGGGGGATATAAGCCCGGGACAGGCATGTGATCGGGGAGCGGGGCGTTTGGAATGGAACTGTAACCCTGCTCCCTGCGCAGAATAAACACACCTTTCTCATAACGAGGCCTACGTTGGGAGTTCGGTTTCCGCAAGTCAAAAACTATAGACCAGCTTTGCATATTCACCTGTCTCCCTGTGGCTCTGTCCTATGCTCTTCAATGACCTTGGCAGACATGTGCCTCTGCCTTCCTAGTTCCCATTCCTCTCCCCGCCCTTTTCTACCAGCTTCACACCACTGACCTTCCTTTACAAAACAAAATAGAGAAGCAATTTTATCCTCCGTGACTCCATAGTTAATACTCAAGACTAAGTATTCTTAGGCAGAAATATAGATTCTAGGTCTCTTACTCTTAGAGCAGTCCTGCTGTCATCAACAGAAATTTTAATGCAAAATACTTATAAGATGTAGAGGTAGAAATAAAGTCTTGTCTTTTAAATAATCTTTTTAATTTCTCCCATTCCTGATGCTTATATTTTTGCAGTTAATCAACACTGGTTTAATTTTAATTTGTCTCAGCATACGAATGTATGACAAATACATATTAAGGTTTTTTCCCCTAAGAAAATATTCCATTTGCATCATAATTCTTTTATAATCTGGGAAAACCTTCTACCCATACGCAACTGTGGAGCGCCTGACAGACCTACTACAGTATTAGAATGATTTTTCAGAGGAGCAATGCTGACGTCAGGACAGAGCACCAAGAATCGCCTTCCTTGTAAAGAGGTGATGATTTAAAGGTACCGTTTTGGCAGATGCAAAGCACAAGAGAGTTTCCATCAGCATCCCATCCTCCAACAAGATGTACAGGTGGTGCATAGGGAATTACAAAGCTTAAGAATTCAGACAGTGTTGTGCCCATTAAATACAGAACACACAGTACTTCATGGTGTGTAGGAGAAGAAATTGTTCTTCCAAAAGAGACCTGTCACCTTGACAAAGATGTATTGTCTGTATTGCATGAATATCTGCAACATCACTTAAATATGGAACATGTAATGATTCCTGCAGTTTTACTGGAGGGAACATCCTGTTTTGTTTTTCATACAAGACCTGGTTATGTTGTGTCTTGTGGCAGGACAAGGCAGGAGTCACTCATCTGAAGCCCTTGGTGTTAGAGACATTTTCAAAATCAGATCTGTAATACCTTTTTTCAAAATAAAAAAAAAGCGTTAACTGCCAAACTTGCAGCACTTTCATTTAACCTTTGGCCTTGAACATCTTCATAGACAATTATAAAACCCTTCTCCAGTCAGTGTGGCTGTCCCAGTTCTTGACAGCAATTAATTAATATTTGCCCCAAGCAGTGACTGAAGTACCTTAGATAGAAGCAGGAAAATGGGAGCTACCTTCTCCTCACTTTCAAAACAGTCTTGACTGTTGCTGTGGTTGTCTATGACTGTACTAGTACTATATACAACCACATCACTTATTAATGGATTAACAAATGGACAGCCTGAAAGTGGTATTGAGAGAGAAATACAAAGAGGACATGGATGAAAAGGGACATTGTTTTGTTGTAAACTACATATCCAAGGGTACAGGGCAATATTCTTTCAAGCATTGGGTACTCTTTTCTCTTTTTCTGCTAAGGGGATCTAAATGTGTTCAAGTTTTATGCATAGCCCTTTCCTAATGCATCTGACCACTCTCTGAAAAAAAAAACAAAAAACCAAACAATGTTTGAAGCCCATCTAACTGCTAAAACCACAGTGCCAAGAAATATGCCTTCCATTAATTTTGGGACTGTGAAATGACAGCTATTTGAAAACGACAGGAAATTTAAACACTTTTTTTCAAGCATTTATTTTTTTTCTTTAGTATCCTACTGAGAACAATTTAACCTCAGAGGCTGGAAAATCCATGCTTTATTACAAACTGGGAATTTTCTCTGCATGATGAGTTGCTTTTGCACACATTAACTGGGGTTTCATGACTCCCAGCATAGCAATTGGGTTAAGCAAGCACCTGCACTGCAAGATCTCCAAGCCTGACCAGACCAAACTATTCTTACTTGTTGGGTATCGACAGTTAGTTGAAGCACAAACTGCAGAATAATAACTCCACTCAGCCCTGATCCTACTTTAAAGGACTCAGGTACTGTTTAAATTTTGTATTCAGAACATCTGTGAATGGTGCAACTGCCCTCTGGGAGTTAGTAGTCAAAAATCTTATATGGTCAGGTACAAAGTCATCTAGTTACACCTTTTAATAAAATCCTGTGAGCACTGGCCAAACAACAGAAACAATTTGACCCCAGTCCCAGTGTAAGGTAATTAAAATAATATTATAAATTTATAAAAAAAATAAAGTCCTTTAACCTCACCTGGGTTGTATCTGTTTACACTGGGGCTAAATTTCCTCTGTGGGTTACTGTTTATTTCTAGGCAATGTGGGTACATGCCATGTCCATTGATAATAACTGGTTTGTAGGAGCATTGTATATCTATCTGAACAGCTTGTTCCCCTTCCTCCATTAGAGTAGGGGAACAGATCCACATTCAAGTACATAAAATTTGCACTTGCTCTTCTTTGCTCATCTGTAGCAAGAACTTAACCTGTGACCACCAGAATTCAAGTATCTTTGCTGAAAAGATGTCCATGGCCCATTCCTAGCAAACTGGTGACAGTGTTTCAGTGACCATATACCTGGTGTGACTGGCTAACAGTAAGGAGGAAGACCTATTTTCCTCAACAATTTTAAACTTAAAGGCATCTCAGACAATAGTACAAAGATTGTTTTCTACCCTCAGTCTTGTTTTCTGTCAGTCATATCTCCTGGTAAATAATCCCTGGTTTACCTTCCAAAAAACAGAGACGAATGTTAAAACAGGCTCTTGATAACATATTACCTAATGGTTTTCAAGGCTAGGAGAATTACCTGTTTGAAATTATCTGGAAGAGTCTTAATGGATACCACAAGGTTTCTGCTAGCAGACATTCTTAGCCAGTCTAAAGAGATTCTACCTTGGATCACGATTAATTGCTTGGATTTAGTAAGGTACACCAGATGTCAGAGTCAGCAAGTCCTCTTGCTGCTCCAGGAAAACTGCCAAAAATATTGTCTGGCCTTATTCCAGGGGGCTGACTTCATGCAGCAGCAGGATAGCAGTTACTGGTCATCCTATAGAGGTTTTAGTAACAAACCTGATTTCTAAATGGTGAGAACAGCAGATAAACAGGAAACTCATGAGGTTTTTGTGCCTAGGGGAGCACACACCTATCAAAATTATTCAAGCATTACAAAGGATATTTAAGATCCTTTGGCCAAGATGTGGAATAAACACTGCCATGAAGAAAAACAAACTGTAAGACAAGGAAGATATTTTAATTATTCACATTCAGGCAAGAATTAGTGCCGTTGACTGTGTTTTATCTGACTGGAGAGTTCATTTTGGAAATCCCAGCACAAAGTATTGCAGCCCTTTAACTAAAATCTCTCCTGCTGTCTGAGGCCAGTTCTCATCAAGCTGATACATTTCTGGGAGAGTTGGAGAAAGCTGCCCAGCCTCTCCATCTCAGCAAATGGTGGTGGTGGTGGTTCAAAGCAGAGCAACACGAGAGGCCACCTAGGAACAACTGACCTGTTATGGGAAAAGAAATCTGTGTTTTGTTTGCCTTGTTCATACAAGAATAAGGATTTTTTCACCTTTATCACTCAGAATTAGATGGTTTAGGTTTAAAATCAATCCTCAAGTTTTGTTAAGTTTCTGGAGACAGATACAGGTGCTGTGGATGAATCTTTCCCTCTACTAAATTAAAGCTGTTTGTAACAACGAGAACCAACTTGATATCATGTTTTTGAGGGCAAAAAGGGCTTAAAGAGAGCAAAAAAGACAGCAGGATTATGACAGAGAAAAATGTAAGACACAGAAGCAGCAGTCAGGACAGGTGTAAGGAACTAAAACAGCCAAACAATTAATTGTAACCATTGCATAGTGCCAACTTCTCACAACAGTATATGAAAGCCTATAACAGAGAAAGTCTGGAAGGGAAAGATGCAGATGGCTGCTGATACAGCTGCTAAGTTTTTTGCAGAGGTTTAAAGCCAAGATGAAGGAAGCAAGAGACCAAGTACATTGTTACCATGCACACACACATAAAGCTGGACTCTAGTTAGACAACTCTGGCCAATGAGGCAAAGTGTTCCTCCCAGACCTTCTGAGATTTTTTAGCCATCTCTTCTCAGAGAGCTTGTCTTTAATGCTTCAGGCTGGTTTATCCCTTGAGAGCTTCAACCATCTGTAAGTAAATTTGTCATTGGAGAATTTGCTGTAGGTAAAACAAAAGGGAAAAATGCTTGAAGAAAAGTGGAAATGCCCTCACTGGAGAGCTTACTTTCACTGTGGAAAAATCAACCGTTTCCTCTAAAGTTCATGACTCATTTACTAGAATGTATTATTTTTAGTTTAGTGGTTGTTAAAGATAGGATCATAAGTAAATATATGCCTGAGTGCTATTTCAACCCCTTTTCCTTGACACTGTCAATTGATATTGCAGGCATTATTAGATGGTTTGTACTTTAAGGGGTGGGGGGGGGGGCTCTCAATAAAAATATCCTTTATACACAGCCTTTATGTTATACTTTTTAAGGTGGTTCTCTGGAAAAAAAATTTAAAAATATCCATTGCCTTTTCAGCTGAAACAGGAACCTTCTGTAAGTCAGTTCTCTATGAAGGAAGAAAGGTGTCACAGGAATTGAATATTTCATTCTGTATTTATCCAGACATATCAAGTTTGTCTGTGAATTTCAGTAGACATCAGTTGATAAGCCAGTATGGAAGGGACATAAAAAAATTTAACCCAGTAATCTACCCACTTAGGGTAGAAAGGAAGAAAATGTAAGCCGCACTTAACAGTATTAAAAGATTGTGTTACAATTTATGACTCAAATGTTTTAGGCATTTCATAATGGGGTTACTGTGGGTTTTCAGTGTGTTATTTTAGACCGGTGGTCAGAAAAATAAGGTCATGCATCCTCTATTGAGAGCAAAAATAATAGCAATTACGTTTCATCATCAATTTAGTAGAAATATTCATATGTGTATGGTTAACTTTAATTTCTAGTATCTTGGCTTTCCACTAATTCTTGCAGTTAATGTTTTGTTTCATATTTATTTGCTGTGCCTTCATCTGCATCTCTGTATGGCTGATTATAACTGAAACATCAAATTCATGTCAGCGCTTTCATGTACCACCTTTGATACTTCATTGACAACAAGCCAGTAAATGACAGACAATAATTCTAGTCTAATCCATGCTCCTGAATCAAGACAAAACCAACAGCATCTGTACTGTTTCTCAACTCGATACAAATATCCTGTTAGTGTGTATAAATATTTGCGCTAACATCATTCAGCAGGCTGAAATCTCTCCTTCTATAGGGCAAGATCAGCATTACATCCACAAATTAACTAGGTATCTCCTGCTAGATTTCTCAATAACTTCAAGCAGCATCTAGAATCATCATTCTTTCTTTCTGTGACAGTCATCTTCAAGACAGCCTGCTGTCAAGACTGATACCAATAGTATCAGCAGTGCTGCATTTGAACAGTTATTACACTGGATCTATGGATAAAAAAATAACATGAAATCATGCATATTTCATGAACTCATCAAGATTACAGATCTCAGGATTAGAGATGCAGTGTTAAGAACCTAAAATTGAGAAACATTTTATATGGGACACCTTCAGATTATCATGAAGTACTAGCCTTTAAAACCTAAACTGGTTTTTGACTAGGCAGTAAGAGTATGTCTTTTTCAGACCTTCAGAGCTTTGTTCAAGCTTACTTTTAAGATAGTCTTAGGTTGCTTATTCTTTTAAAATAAACCAAGTGTTATAGAAGGGGGCTCTAGTGGAAATTTGAATAGAATCTTAACTGAAATGTCTCTTGCCAAATGCTTGACAGCACAGCAAGAGATACAATCAAGTGCCACAATCTCTCAGTGGCAACAAAGACTGAAGTCATAGATGTAAAATCTGATGGAACACTGTCATCTGGTGGCAATTTGAAAAGAGTACAGACTCTGAGATTGTTTTTCTAGCACAGCCTTCTTCCATTTGAAGGGTTTATTTTAATAATCACTTAATTTCCTTCATTTTACCTAGAATTCAGCCCAAGATCTGGATTTCTCACATCATTAGAAATGAAACTTGGCACCACCGATCCTGCTAGTTAAGCCAGAAATAAGTTACCACAAATTAAAACTTATAGTGGAAGCAATGCCTTAACATTTCAGTTCTGCAGATTGTCACAGGCTCCAATAGCAACCCAGCCAAGAGCTCCTACTGGATGCAGAGCAAATTTGTGCAGAAAATTCAGAGGAAGATAAGGAAGTGATTAGAAATGTAACAAAAATGAAAAATTCACATGCTACATGAAGCTTGTATCTTACAGAGCACATTGCTGAGCAGTCATCTCATTTAGCAATTCAATCTGTAATTGTGACTGGGAGAACTCATATAAATGCTTTAAATCATGAAAAAAAAGCTCAGCCCTTCAGATTTGCTGACAGTAGGTAGACACCATTGTTGGTAATATTTCTGGTTTCAAATTTCAGATAATTCTTTAATTTTAGAGAATTATTTGTCTGAAAGAAATCTACAAGTCTCAGTTAAGATCTCAGCAGAGAAGATTACAATCAACAATATACCAGAATACCTGTTGATGAAAGGAAGCCTAGGGCTGTACAACGACCCATACCACAGTCCAAAATAACTATGTGTGAGCCAGACAAATTCAGTTTTAGGTCCATAATTTGGAAAGAAATATATATGTAGTCTTACACATACGGACTCATCAGCAACAGCTTGATACCAAAAGCTCCTGGTCCTGATTGAGTTCAGAACCAGAAAGGTCTCAGGCTCTCTTAAATCCCTTTCTCAGGCTGTCACTGTCCCTGGTGCAGGGGCCAAGCAGCAGGCCATTTGGAAAACAAACAGTTTAGTGTCCTTTGAGCCACTGCTAAAATAACCCTAGAAAGCTGTGAGACTGGCTGATACCTTCTATTATGTTTACTGAAGGAACCCAGCAAGTGATAATTAATAAGACAGGTCAAAAGTCAGTGGCTCCCACTAAAGGATCCACTATGATATGAGTGCTCTGAATGTATCACAAGAGCAAAGCATGCTTGCAGCTCTGACACAATGCAAATGCAAATAAATTCAACTGTAAATGGGAAAAAAACCCACATATTGAAGGCCTTCTTCAAGTTGTCAGAACACCATGGAAACAAGGAGAAGCACAATAAACAGGGCCAGATACTGAGTTGTGCTGCGCAGGGAGATGGAAGAGGACTAGATAGCTGCAAGCCAACCAACTCTGTAATGCAAAACCACTTGAAGATTTAAAGGAATGATACACTATTACCTGTAGATTTATTGTAACAGGCACAGTTTCTAAGCATTTATAGTTGTCCCCTGCCACAACAGAATGGGTAGGAAAAACAATAGTGATGGACTAGAGCAATCATCGAAGTGTCAGTCTCTAGAGTTTTATTGTGGGAAGCCTGGGTTCGTTCTTAGTTTCTATTGAGGCAAACTTTCTCACTTCCTGGAGTTAGAGGTTTTGGGGACAGACAAAAAGAAAACTAGATAAACTAGATCTACACCTGTATTTTAAATTTTTGGCCTTGACCAGGATTGTTTGCCAACAACTAAATCCCCTTTGGTAGAATTAGGAAGTTATCATTAATGCTCTAGTCACAGCAGGGCTATGGAACGAGGGAGAGTTATGTAGTTTATCATTTGATATAGCTGTCTGACAGGATGACAACATTTTTACACTGCCAAGAATAGCTTTAAGAATTGGTATTTACCTTTCTCTGCTAATGACTATGTTGGTAAAGTTTCAAATTAAGGTTAATTATATAGGATAAAGCTCAATTCTTATACATGACATTTGGTCAGAACTTAAGACTGAAAGCAATAGGTTAATAGTTGCTATTTGCTCTTTGTATAAGTACAGGATTAATTCCTTTTCTTTGCAGTAAAGATGTTGAGGCTGCCTGCAAATTAAATTCACCAATCCAAAGGAAGCAGTAACAATTTAACAACTACATTAAGCTCAAATATAGCTGAAAAAAATTAAATGCTAGGCAAATTGCTGTCAAACATAACAATTTAAGCTTATCGGGAAGGATTCAGGACACCTGAATAATGATAACGACAGGAGAGATTTTAGTTACTTGTGACCCTAAATGATGGTCTGGTCTCTCTAAATATCACTGTGCAATTGTGGAAGTGACTAAATCCCTTAGCTGTCTCACTAGGAGACATTTGTCTTCTCCCTGAAACTCCTTGCAAACCAGACCAAGGCAGAAACACAGCTGAGCAGCAGTTCACCACGTCCTGGAGATCAGAGCACCCAGATAGAACAGGAGATAGATAGATTAATTCACTTTCACAAAGGGGGAAACCTATGCTCTGACCAGTGGACTAGTACATTAGGGACAAGAAATAGCCTCACCATCAGAACAGACATGTGCCATATATTACAGCTCCCCACATTGTAAACTAAGAGCTACATTTCTTCCTCAAAAGCACAGGGTATCCTCAGGTGGTGTCTCAAATCCACATGATGCTAGGGGAGCGGAAGGCAGGCAGCTCTGCATATTTGCACTGGGAAACATGATATGTCTGTGATGGTTCCCTAACAGTTAAGAGGAGGGGGCTGTCTGGTGTCTGTCCCTCACCTTCATCCCTAATAGCTAAAGCTAATGAAGTAGTGCAAATGTTAAGGACTGAAGCCAGGCAGACGAAATTCCCTCCATTTTCTCATTGATTTCTCTAAGCAAGGTTTGAAATAAACAGTACCTTTTTTATTGTTTTTTCAGCCACACTGGCACTGAGAAGTCTGCAGGCAAGGGGAGGGAAGAGCAGAGAGAAGAGTGAAACAAAAGTCTGTATGTGTGAGGAACTGCTCCTTTCCTTCAATATTCCCATATTACTCAGCCATTTATTGTTCTGTAGTTCACCCTAGCTCACAGTTTTCCAGCACTGTTTTGAATAACTGCTTTACAGTTCAAAACTACAAATTCAATAAGGCCAAATGTCATTTGTTATTCTTTAAGGAAGGAATATATTCAAACTGCAAAGCTATTGTCTCTTGTCCTTGACCTGAAGGATCCCTAAAGATCTACTCTTCTACCCACATAGAAGGCAGGAGGGGTACTGACACTCTCCAATCTCAGCACTAGCTTCCCTGCTAGAGATCATCTCCCTGCGTATCTGAGGGCTTTTGATGGAGCAACAGCCAGCCAGCTGTACTTGGGTATTTCTCTATTTAAGCATTACATTCACTCAACCTCTTAGATCACTTTAAGTGATCAGCACTGTTAGGCGGAGGCAGGCAATGCCTGAAATTTGAATGAGCAATCCCAGGGCAAACTTAGCTGTGCCTGCCAAAGTCTTGGACTCCCTCAGACCTCCCTACTTTTCTAAAGGTCTGACCAGTTAGACATCCAGGACTAGGTGTGAGCATTTGAAGGAAGGCCTCAAGAAAGAGACGTAGAGAAAGGAATATAACCTGAATGTTTCATGTTTCCTCTTTACTTTTAACCCTTGAATCTTGAGTAGGATGGCTGAAGAGAACAGCTTCCTGCAAGTAAGTGAAGTTAGAAAGTCAGGATAGTGGGGAAGAAATAAATGAAAGATGTAGAAAGAGAAGTAAAAAAACCAGATTCCTGTCCTCAGATAGATGAAGAGGGAAGAAAATATATTCAACAGCTTGCTGTTTCCCATGGTGATGAGAAAATTGCTAAGTTGCCACAGCATCAGGAAAAAGAACACATTATTGACTGCCATGGGCAAGGGTGACCACAGCAGCCAGCCTGTAAGCATGGTGCTGAAACACTCAGGAACGTTCCAAAAGTGATTTCAGCCTACTGACAGCTTCAGGAACTGTAAACAATGACATGTTGATATATCCTGTTGCTATTTCTGAAGACAAACTGGTTAATGGTAGACCATATTTGATAGAGAATATGCAAGAGAATGAATAATATTTAGGAGAAGCTACCCTGCCTGGAAAAAGAGCAATGGGCTGATAAAAGTCATAGCCATATCCAAAGCACAAAGTACAAAGTAACTTAAGGAAAGCATTTGAAATATGTGCATAACTTGGCTGGAGTTTGGGAGCACGCATGTGTGCATGCACTTCGTTTTCTTTCTAAACAAAGTCTTCAAGTGAAGGAAAACAAATTGCAAATACCATCTTGGGATACACACGTGAAAGCCACATGAAGGAGATCTCATATGTGAGACACAGGCCATTGTTCTGCAAGCAACATTTTCCTTGCCTCTGGCAAGGAAATACAGTGAATGAGAACAAGATTTTGTATGTTCATAGTATTGATATTGGTACAATTAAGAAAAAAATATGTGTTTATAAAACTTAGGAAAGCATCCATTGTATATTTGATAACGGCCTGAAAGACAATGTGAATGGCAAGAAGTGACAGAGCCCTGGCAGATGGATAGACTTACCAAGACTCCTTTGGTTTAAACTACAAGCAAGAAGAAGAAAAATATGAAGGCTAAAATTCATTTCAGCATAGACAGCATAGAAATTAGTACATTCAGGTGAAGCACAAGAATTCAGGTTAATGCCATTGAACTGTGATCACAACAAGCCCCACAAGACATGTAAAAAAACAGTCACACTCTCAAAAGCTACAAAGCCAGGTAAATTCAGAAACTAAGTGAGTTGCCATCAAGACATCAGCCTCTTTTACATGTCTCACTTCCCAAAGTTTTGCTACAGAACACTTGAGCATAGAGAGTCTGCAAGCAGTCTTCAAGTACCTTCATCACGCTGATAACATGGCCAGAATCATCACTCCTTTATGATGGTTTTTTATCTACATTTTTTTGAAATAGGGATTGTGTGTGCGTTGCACTTATAGAGTCTATATAAATACTCGGTTACATCCACGAAGGCATCAATATCTGTTGGGACTGTAAACATTGCAACCTAAACAACCCATCTCAACTCTTGACTCTTTCCCTTTATTCAGAAAACCTTGCAATGAAGTAGTTGAGTAAAGGTCACATGTCAGATATGAAAGCCATGTTAAGCCACATTAATAAACTTGAAACTACGCTGAGATTATCTTTCTTCTTGACCATATTACAACTCACGAGAAACAACATGATTGCTGTCATTGGAAGCTTTTGCCTTTCAGAAAACTGAAGCTTTTTCTTCTCTGAGTTAAGGTCTTATTTGACTTTTCTTGCACACATAAACCATTTAAACAGTCCATATTTCTTCAATCAAACCGAGCTTTCCATCTCAAAGGGGGAAAACTCAATCTCTTCTGCTGAGACTATGCTCTAACTGCTCTCCATTTACTGTAGTTACTTGCCTCCAGTTGAAGGGGATTTTATATGTATGATAGTTTATGAGAATATTCTCATGACTCTTTAACTGTAGAAGCACTGATTTCTTCCTAGAGGCTGGCTGGCTGGGCTTCATATTTCTTATCTGACACAGTACTGCTATCAACTAAAGCATGACTGTGTACCACATCTGAAGGACTTAGATCCACCTTTCATATATCTGGTAAAATAACCAGATACCATTTACTTGGAGGTGTTACTAATGTTAACATAAAACACAAGTTGACCATATGATCATGGGGTACCTCTAGTTGTAAAGAACCACAGGAGGTCTCTAGCCCATCCTCCTGCTCAAACAGAGCCAGTTGAGATCAGATTAGACTGCTCAGGACTTGATCCATTTGGGTTTTTTAAATCTCCAATGGCAGAGCCTACCCACTCCACTGTTCTCATGGCATTCCATTCAGCTCACCTCCCTACAGGTACTGTGGGTCTGCAGTTGGCTCCCTCTTAAACTCTTTCTCCTCCAGGCTGAGCAAGCCCTAGTCTGCCAGCCCCTACTGCCAGGGCAAGTTCTGCATGACCAGTTTAGTGGCTCTCCATGGGCTTGTTCCAGCTTATTAACTATATTAGCTGGGAGCTGGAAGGAGAAACAAACCCAGATGTAGTATCCACATTTGATCAATCAAATGCTGAACAGAGGGAATAATCACCTACCTGGATCAGTCTATGCTCCTGTTAATGCAGCCTAGGATGCTGTTGACCATCTTTGCTGCCAGAACACGCTAATCCTCATGCCCAGCTTGCTCCTCAGCCAGTCAGTACCCAGCTTGTATAATTGCAGGAGTTTAGTTCTTCCCAACATTAGGGATTTTTTGTCCTTAAATTTATCATGGCTCAGCCTTTTCTTGACTAGAATATCTAAAAAATCCTAAAACCCCCCAAAACAACAAAAAAAAAAAAGAGAAAAAAAGAAAAACCCAAACAGCAAAACCTCCTATTAATTATCCAGTTACATCATTCAATAGTGCTGTTTGCATAAGAATAAGTTTTACATGTAGCCTTCCTTCTGAAAGATAACCATTTATATAAGAATTCCAGTGACTATAGATTCAAAAGAGGTTGGTAGTGGAAATTCTCCTGCTTCAGGCAGATATCCAGCTGCACCTAGAGCTTCTTTAGTAGGAAGTGCTTTCGGCCCAAGCAGAAACCAAAGCTGTTTCAATATTCATTGCTTTGAGAACTGATAAGCAAGATTGCAGTATCTCTTTGATTTCATACCCCAAGAGGCCACATATTCAGAGTGACAAGGGACTTTTTTTTTGCCTCTATTCCATATTAACCATATCATATTTTATACAGTCATAAGTACGTCTCAACATCTTGTCTTACAGAACTATCAGCTGGTCTCTAGCACTTCAGCTGAGTTGACAGTTTGTCATGTCCATAACCCTAAGCCATGGGGAAGCCTTATTCATCCTTACACACTGAGATACCATGCTATATGTATAACTACAAATAGGTTATTCCAGAGAAAAATCTTAAATAAAATTCCTTCTCTATACTTTGTATTAAATGGAGGTACTAAGGTCCCTTATTTGTCACCTTTCTAGTGGGAAGAAGACCATGACCTGATTAAGGAATGACCACTCAGTACTGTCATTGCAAGACCATGGAACTCACAGCTGAATGGCTTCTCCCCACCCTACCCTGACTTAGAGGCAACAGTTATGTCTTAGAAGATCCCAGAGAACTAAAATCACTTTGTAGTCTGAAAACCTGCTGGTCCTGGAGTGCCTCACTAAGGATGCTGGGGCCTGTCATGAAACTACACCTGAATCAGTGGGATTCCCAAGAGGATCCATGCCTCTGCATCTTAGTGGCAGTGAGGAGTGCATTAGAAAACAGTCAGCTCACGCCAGGGAACTTCTCCTCCTGGAGAGTGAAAGTGCATGGTTCTTGACTGATGGTACCATTTCACAAACAAGACCGTTAGTGATTCCTCATACAGGGCAACCACATCTGCATTGGAAACCCAGATACATTTGCAGTTTGGCTAGGTATGAAGGCAGCTGTAATCATTAATATAAACAAGCTTTCAAACAACAAAGTAATCTATGATTAAATATCATTAATAAGTAATTCACAAGGCACTGATAGAAGGAACAGATAGAAAGGAGTATCCTGATGCTCAGAAGGTCCTTTGTCATTAGCATGAAATTCTGACTCATTACATTTAGATCTCAGATGCATGATGCTTAAGCTGCCGTATGCCACAACTAGGGTTGGAAACTTCCAGAAATAATTTCCAAGTGCAGATATGTGCATTTAGTCAGTTTCTCAACATCCATTTCATAACATTGCATAACTTTTCTCACTGCATAACTTTTCTGTGTAGTTCAACAGTTTTATTTCTCATTTTTTCAGCAATTGTTGAAGTTAATGACTTTGACAAGTTAATAGCTTTGTTTTCTTCTTACCATACCCTATTTTAAGTGCTTTGTTTGTCTCTTGTGACTAAGCAAACTAATACTACGATTCTGCCTTGCCCCAAGACAGTAACTGAGATCTGTAATTCCAGCTTTCGATGAGATTTGTACAAGATGTTTGCAGGAGCCTCCAAAAGAACTCTGCATCAGAATTAGTCATATTTCAGTTAATTGTTCCAAATACTTAAAATGAAAGTGCTACTCATTTGTTTACAAAAGCTGAGTCCTTTGATGAGAAACAGCATCTCTGCAGACACCAGATCTATGCCCTAACCAGAAGCCACAGGACGGGTGGGAATGGAAAGGGGCTAGGCAAAAATCTCCCTTTTCCAAGAGAGAGAGCAACCCAGGCAGACAGACTGAAGAGAACCAGTCCCTAGGGAACCAGAGCTCACTTACAGATGCTTGCAGCTAAAGTAATATTACCCCGTCTTTTGCAAGGCCAAGAATAATCCCAGAATCTAATGCAGGAAGACATAACAAAAGCTATGCTGTCAGAAGATCAATTGTTTCATAGAATATAATCACTTCAGTACTATCAAGCAGTCACAAGTAGTTGAGAAGTCTGTTTCAGATTAAGTATGCATGTCACGCTTATTAACTTCATTAGTCACAAAATCTCCATAGGATCTGCATGCCGTTTGACATCCCATCTGAACGTCATTGGCTGTATGGACAGGGAGACAGTGTTTCAAGACCCTGACAGATTATGACTGCCCCTTCTTTCTCTCAGTGTCTGTTGACATTAAAGAGACAAAACACAAGATTAAGTTTTGTTTGCCAGTAGAGGCCCATGAGACCTCCTGTCATCTCAAACTATGGCCCTTAGGAAGCAGAAGCAGTACAGTAGCTAAAGTCCAGCATTAAAGCAGGTCCAGTATATATAACCCAGCAGAATATCTCCAAAACAGTCTTTCACACTAGCTATGTCTCAAAATCTCCTCTCCTTTTTTCCTGCGTCTTTATTACATCCTCTCTCCCCCATATGCCATAAAAAGAACAACTCTTAGCATACTTCATCAGGTTTGCAATGTAGAGTCCAGCAAGTTGTTTTGGACATAGCATCAAAAGTGTTCTTGTACACTTTTATGTCACTTTTTATCTGAGTATTGCTAAAAAGCACATGTGAATAAAAGAACATTATGGTATTTCAGTCAAATTAAAGGGTGGAAATGAAAAACAAAAATAAAACAAAATAAAACAACACAAAAACCAATCCTCTTTCATATACTGAATAATTCAGCTTCAGAATTTGTATCCAAGCACTAGCAAGATTCAAGAAGCTGGATATTAATATGAATAGCCAGAACTCCCTTTAGTTACTTATTTGGTTAGAGCCATTAAATATTGTACACTATTACACTTGTCATTTCGAGATTTAAGCTGAATCTAAAAACCAAAATGAGATTTAATAATGCACATTAGCACTTCAAACAGTAGAACATAGGTCACTTGTACTAGTTAGATCCAGGGATGAAATATTGAATATTATGGACTTTTGGTAGCATTAGCGCAGGCTTCAGGAATGCCATGATTTTCTATACATTAAAACTTACGTACAATGTAGAAGGTAGAGGTATTCATTATTACAATTTTACATATAGGAATATAGTTCGCAGAATTGAAAGAACTTTCAGCTTCATGCAGCTGAGGAGCAGGACAGAGGATGTAGGAGTCACTTTTCAAACCTTTAACTATTTGTTAAAATCAATTCAAAAGCACAGTGATGTGATGGACTTTCATACAGAAGATGATTGACATAACCAAAGGTTTGTTTTCAGTGTAGTTTATGTGCAATGTGTGCTGAAGTCAGACTTCTGCAGCTGCCTCTAAACAGGGCCACATTTCAATGGTTTTCCTACACACATAGTAACTTATTTTTCTTATTTCCTTCACTTTTTCTTCCTGTTACCTTCTCATATCAAATTAAAACACAGCTTCATTATTAACTCTTTCATGCTATGACATTTCTGCCTATCTCGTCCTTTTAAAAGGGAAGATATTCAGAAAATTCAGAAATAAGTTCCAACCATCACTGCACTTAAGGCTCTCCAAGAACAAAGGAGTCTTTTTTCTCTGCAAGAACAGAGAACACTAAATGGATCTTTCCTATCTGCACTTTGGAAGAGCAGAAGTAAGACTTTGTGGTATCCGGACAGAAATGTGCTCAAGCTTTTTCAACTCAACAAAACAACACAGTTTGCTTGGTCAACCCTGCCCTGAGCACCACATCCAAAGTGTTTGATTCTTATCACCCTGATGAGAGGAATCTGGATGTCAGTTCAGCTGATCACTCTGCATCAGTACTGGATTACAGCTGTGACACAACGTAATGGATACATCTGCCCTTCTGCATCAAATGGTGTCCAGGTGTGGTTAGAGTTGCTAACCAAACTTAACTTACAGAGGGCTTTATTTCTCACAGACTTTATCCACTAGTTACAGTTAAAATCTCAAAGCCTTCTTCATTTAAAGCAGAATATTAAGTGCTACTAGACAAACCATAATGTCACGACATTACTTCTAGCAGCATCTAGAAATATTTCTGCTGCCAGTTGTCTGCAGAGATAGAGAATTTAAAGGAGCAATACCTCCTAAAGAACATGATGATCACAACCTGGTACTGTTAGACAATACCAAGAAGGATAAAAAGGAGAGAGGAGAGGGATTGATGTACCAGTGCTTTGAAGACAACTTAAAAAAATTGATGACAGCTGGCAAACTCTGAGTCAGTTTATGATTTGTTCAGCAGGCATAAATCATATTTTTTCCTCACCTTTTATAACTTCCAAGGAGCCACAGCTGGCTTCTGAAGCCTAAAAATTGATCTGCTCCCTGAGAATTGAAGCCCTTCAAAGTTAAGGTGTATGGACCTAAAGCTTTGATTTTATCTGGCTCAGATCAGCTGTTGTAGTACAGATTTAATTAGTATGTGCATTCCCAAGGGAAATAAGGCCCTTTATAGCTCTTATTTCACTGAAAACTGCATGCCAGATGCTATGGAAATCCATATGAGCTGTGCCAAAAATAGGAAAGGAAAATAGAATAATTATTATTACAAAAGAAGTTTCAGTGGAATCCTGGAAATTTCTGTTATTTTGTGATTAATAAAAAGTTAAGTATGCACACTGTTTTTCATAAAAATAACGAGTTGCTTTTCCCTGATTTAAAATTTTCTTTAAGAGCTAATGTTTGGCAAAAGCCTGAGTCAGACAGCTACACACATAGGCTTCCAGGACACTGTCAGGAAGATAAAGAAGCAGTTTCAGATGTTGTCAGTTGGCTCTATATTTCCATGTGACTTGTAACAGACACTGTATATAATACAGAAGTACTCCCAGGTCCCCTGAGCAAGTCAGACCATCCAGTTCATGGTCTCAGGGCTTGCAAACCTTAAGCCAACAAGGCACTATGAGGCCTCTTTGCCTTGTTTGAGAACACAAAGAGGTAGAGAAGTCTTAACTTTGTTGACAACGTGGACAGTGGGGTCCAGTGCATCCTCAACACATTTGCTGATGACATCAAGCTGTGTAGTGTGGTCATCATGCTGGAGGTTACAGAGGCTATCCAGAGGGACCTTGGCACGCTTGAGAGGTGGGCCTGTGAAAACCTCTTGAAGGTCAACAACACCAAGTACAAAGTCCTGCACCTGGGTCATGGATTGAGATCACCCCTGAGGAGAAAGATTTGGGGTGTTTATGGACAAGAAGCCTGACATGACCCAGCAATATACACTTGCAGCCCAGAAAAGCAACCATATCCTGGATTCCGTCAAAAGGATTGTTCTCCCCCTCTACTCTGCTCCGGTGAGACCCCACCTGAAGTACTGTCCCCAGTTCTGAGGCCCCCAACATAAGAAGGACATAAACCTGCTGGAGTGTTTCCAGGGTGGGATCATGAAATAATCAAAAGGCTGGAGCACCTTGCTGATGAAGACTTGTAACAGACAATTGGGGTTGTTAAGCCTGGAGAAAAGAAGGTTCCAGGAAGACCTTATAGGACTATCTAAAGAGTCACTATAAAGAAGCAAGAGAGGGACACTGTACTGGCTTTCTGTGGCCAGGTTTTTGTAGTGGGGGTGGGGAGGATATAGGGGAGACTTCTTTGAGAAGATGCTGGAAGCTGCCTCCATGTCCAGCAGAGCCAATGCCAGCCGGCTCCAGGCTGGACCTGCTGCTGGCAGAGGCCATGCCAATCAGGAGTGATATTAACACCTCTGTGGTAACACATTTAAGAAGGAGGGAAAAAAAGTTGTTGGGCAGATGAAGATGGCCACCAGAGAAGCGCAGAGTGAACATGTGAACAACAATGCAAACAACAGGGTCAGTGCAGAAGAAGGGGGAGAAGGTGCTCCAGGTGCCTGATCTGAGGTTCCCTGCAACCCATGGAAGACCACAGGGGTGCAGAGATTCACTTGCAGCCCTTGGAGGAGCCCACACTGGAGTAGGTGGATACCCAAAGGAGGCTGCGACTCCATGGGAGGCCCATGTTAGAAGCAGGGTCCTGGCAGGGACCTGCTGACCCGTGGGGAGAGGAGCCCACACTGGAACAGGATTTCCTGATAGGGCCTGTGACCTGTGGGGGACTCATGCTGGAGCAGCCTGTGTCTGAAGGACTGAACCCTGTGGCAGCAGTGTCTGAAGAACTGTTGCCCGTGGGATGGACTCACACTGGAGAAGTTCTTGAAGGACTGTTTCCCACCAGAGGGACCCCAAGGGAAGCAGGGAAAGGACTCCTCTCTGAGCAGCAGCAGAAACAAAAACTGACTGTAACCCTCATTCCCCATTTCCCTGCACCACAGGGTGGGGAGGAGGTAGAACTTGGAAGGAGGAGTGTGGGGGGGAAAGTCTCCTTAAGATTTATTTTACTTCTCATTCTCAAGTTCAATTTATATCTCCACCTGGAGTCTGTTGTACCCGTGACATGATCAGTAAGAGATCTCTTATGATCCTTAGCTCATGAGACCTTTTGTTATACTTTCTCTCCTCTGTCATTTTGCAGAGGGAAATGAGAGAGCAGCTTTGGCGGGTACCTGGCATCCAGCCAGGGTCAAACCACTACAAAGGACATGTATTGACATGACAAGAAGGAACAGCTTCAAAATGAAAGAGTAGGTTTAGACATTATATTAAGAAGAAATTCTTTACTGTGAGGGTGGTGAGGCACTGGTGCAGCTGTTCAGAGAAGTTGTGGATGCCCTGTCCCTGGAAGTGTTCAAGACCACATTGAATGGGGCTCCGAGTAACCTGGTCTAGTGGAAGGTGCCCTGCCCGCAGCAGGGGCATTTGGAACTAGATGACCTTTAAGGTCCTTTCCAACATAAAACACCCTATGATTCCACTACAGGAAGAGATCTACACAATATTCCAGTACCAATTCTGACACAGCAAGGGGATAAATCTGTTCCAGCATATTTACGTACATCTTGTTGCCTCAAGGTCAAAAAAGACACCAATAAGGCTGGTCCTAAAGCAGCTCCTTCCCTACCAAGCTTTTTGTTTGCCAAAAAAGCTTTCTATCCACGGCAGTCAGGATGTGGATCACCTCATCAGTTCACCTCAGTAGGCCACAGGTGTCACAACTGCACTTCCCATCTATCCAACTGTTCTTTCACACAAAAAAAAAAAAAAGAAAGAAAAGTTGTATTGTACCTGGAAGTATTTTATCTCTTCTTTCTGGGAAACCTCCAAAACTCAAAGCTCCTTCAGTCCTTTGAAGGCCTCCACTTTAGTATTAGCCTTAACTACTTCTACAAAGCTTCAAATCATTCACATGCCATTTCCTTCCTTTAGATCTTCATTGATTGCTGCAAGCAGTTCCATTTTTCGTCCAACCTCACCTCAACAGGAATATCCCAAGAATATTTGAGTTCAGTTTCCTTGCCAAATGTCTCCCCTTTCCCCAATTTTCCTTAGCTGCACCTTTCTTCTTTGTCCTTTTTCCCTTAGTCATTGTCCCATTGAGCAGGTGATGCAGCCTACTGCTTACCAAAATCGCCTTCAGACATAGCAATTGCTCCCTCCTGTGCTTCCCATCTCTTGATGACAAAGATGGGAGAAGTTGCATCACATTCGGACCTGTCCACCCTTTCGCTACTGTGCCTGGAAAGCATGTGTTCATGCAACCTTTCCATGGAGATAAAAACAGCTCTTGGAGTCAGGCTTCCCAGCAACAGGGCTGTGTGAGGAAGGACATGCACATGTCTGCACATTCTGCCCAACATATTTGCAGGTGCAACCAAGTGAGGGTAGAGGAAAGGGGCTTTGTAGCCAAAGGGCTGGAGGCCAGCTATTCTGAATCCCAAATCAAACTAATCCCAAACCAAATCTTGTTGTCTCTTCCCAGGTCATTCTCCAGGCTCTGTGAGGCTGCCTGTTTCCTACACAGTTACATTTTTGCCCTTGGACACATGGATCTGCTGCCCACACAGAGGCTGAACACAGATGAGTTGAACACGTCAATCTATATGCAATAAGGGTATAATACATCTAAACATAAGGCACTCACCCTAATCAAACAGATACATGTTTTAAAACACAAAAATACCGAACTACTGACTGCTGCAAACACCTTTTTATGTTGACAAATGAAAGCAGCCATGGGGGCCGTGCATAAAGGCTGCTGGCAAGGTGCAAGTCCAGACAGTCACTCCACACTTCCCAATGCTGTGGGGGTCACCTGCCTCAGAGACTGGAAAGCAAATGAGCGCAGGAGCACAGGACACAGATCAGCCTTTGTACCAGGGTTGCTGGTGAGCAGTTGGTCCTGAACATTGGAGCCAGGACTCAAGGCATGGAAGTCTTTGGCTAGAGTCACACTTATTCACCAAAGCCAGGCCAGATTAGATGCAAATCTAAACACTGAGGTGATGTCTATACAGCTGGGAAAATATGTTCACAGCCAGCTGCACATTCTCTACTGGTCAAAAAAAAAGATGTACAGCCTATCCCAGCGGTACACTCATTTAGACAGACCTCTCCCATGCTGGTAGGGCTACCTGGAACCCCTCTGAACCTGTCAGGCTTCAAGGACATCCATATGAGATGAGTCTGAGGCAGATAACCCAGAGAAGGACAGCTTATGTTGTGATCTGGCCATTAAGGCAATGAAGACCAAAAAGGGACAGCACAGCGTCTTAGCCCTGATGTGCTCCGCAGAATTTAAAGCACACAGAAATGAGCACCAGTTCCCGGGACTTGCTGTGTGTCTCCTCAATAGTCTCTGTCATCACAACATGTTCAGTTGTGGCTGCAACAGCCTACTCTGCAAAGGCAAAAGCAAAGGAAAAGTAAATCATTGCCGGGATCCCCTCTCAGCCTCCACACCCAGTAGCTTCCTCATTACCTAGATCCACCATTGCCAAGGGATTTTCTTGGAAGATAGTGCCATAAAGGCAGAGAACATTATCGTTTCCTCATACATCCACTAAAGGTAAATCTATCTGTTGAGACACCTTAGCAAATGATGAAATCAAGCATCAAGATGCCCAGCATGCCCAGATGGCTGCTTGGCAGAGCTGCAGGGATCATCAGCTCAGTAGCTGGCAATCCCAATGCACCCACAAGCTGCTGAGTGCACTGACCCCATGTCAGGCACACTGCTCTGCAGACATATCTTAGTGTCCCTGTTCCTATTTTCCTTCCAGGAAACTGCCATCTTGACTCCCTTCTGCTGCGGGAGGGAGGTCCTAGGATTGCAGATATGCCATCTGCTCCTCTGCCCCATTCCCCAGCTACATGCACATGCTGACTGCCCTCTGTCAAGAACTGATACTTTAAAAATTTGCTTCGACATTGTCCCATCCTTGTTATCTCTTTTATACACCTGAAAGACTATATGTGGCTGTTTGTGTGCACAACCAGCAAAAGACCCTATTAAATAGCAGGCAAAACCACTTTCTGTTAGGGGAGAGAAAAGGGGGAGAGACTCTGCTGGGTCTCTCCTTTTGGTTAAACTGCCGTCATCCCATCACCCCTCTCTCTCTATCCCCTCACTTCCTCACTTCTCACCACCAAAACTGCTACAAAACTGTTCAGAGGTCTTGTGCAACAGGAACCCAGAGAGCAGCAATGGCATCGACACACGTGAGAACTGCAAAACCATAAGAGTGCGCACAGAGCCATGGGCAGAGCATTCCAACCCCAGAGGCCTGCTGGATGCATGGCCAAACTGGAGCATGTGCTCTCGGCCCCTTCATGGTCAGGCAGGGGGACCTGCCTGCCACAAGCTTGGAGAAGTGGAGAACAGTGGGAGTGAAGACCCCTACAAATGCAGGCCCTTTCCAAGGACATGAGTCACGATCCCCCACATGGTTGCAGAAGGACTCCTTCCAGCTAAAACCAGCTGTGCTGCTCAACAGAGCCCAGAGATAGAATGGAGCACACCCAAGCCTGCATGGCAACTCTGCAACTTATTTCCAACTGCCTTCCAGCAAACCCACACAGCCATACGATCCGGGACCAACACCAGCACAGGTGGTGGTAAAAATTTCTTATGCTTAAAGTAAGCTTAGATTTTTTCCAACTTTTCTCCACCTTGCTCTATCTCTCTTCTTTAGATCTACAGCTAAATCAATAAATTCCTTTTATTGTTTTGAAACTTAACATCTAGCCTCGTTTTTAACTCCCTCCTCTGCGAGGAAGCAGTGAAGAGAGCTTTGCTGTCTGACAGAGACCATACAACTCTGTCCTGATAGCATCAATGTGGGCTTACAGGTAGGCACAGATAGTTTCTGTATGCAGACTGAGACCCACAGTCTATAGTGCTGAGACCCACAGTGCACAGACTATAAGTGGTGTGACTTTAAGCAAAAAGGGTTCATGTTAGGAAAAGAGGTTAGTATGAGTTTAGGAACAAAACTTGGTCCTGCCAGTGTGCCCTGGGTTTGCTTCCATCCTGCTTAGGTTGCCAAAGGACAGGACTGTGCTCCAGTGGGATCCTCTAAAAATGTTGCTCCCCTTTACTTCAGGTTTAGGAGATCCTACTATTGACTCAGACAAACCACTCTTTGTGTCAAGTTTCCTTCTGATAGCATCAGTTTCTAGACACCTACAAAATCCTTGTCATACATCATGCTAGCCAGGCTGGCAAAGAGAGACAACAGAGCTAACAAGCTGGCCACAGCACTATCCCTGCACACAGCAGTGGCAGCCTGGGATATGCTCATGAAGGTGGCTTAAAGAGCAACCACCAGATATGGTCTCTAAGGTTCCTGCTGGGTTGCTCTCACCAGCGCTGGGACACTGGTGAAACTGCATGGCATGGACAAGCAGGCACAACTGAGGACTGAGTTAAATTAATATTTAAGCCCAAGTTTGTAGAAATGAAGTCTCCATATGCATTTAAAAGATAAAATACACATTTTTCTGCAGCTTCAAAGCAAGATTTAAGTTAGGGAAAAAAAAGCGAAAGTCTTGAAATAAGCTTTACTATATTAATTTTGGCCATAAGATGAGTTGGCATAAGTTATACAGAAGGAACATGTTTTAGGAAAGGGAACACATGTGCCTAGGAAAAAAAAAAAACATAGATAAAATCTTCATGATCTCATTTGGACCATCATATGTGAATTACTGCCCTGGAAAGTAGAAAGTCTTTGCTACTGAATATAGGAGGAAAACACAATTTGCCAATAAAATTCTATTGAAAGATGAAATTAAATTCCTTAAACTAAAGGGACTCAGACGCTAGAGAATTTGCATCCATTGCCTAATTTTGCAATAACTATATAGCTGACTAAAGTTTAAACAAACACCAAAGAAAGAAGAATATTTATTTAAATATTCCCTTTCATAAAAAAAAGTGTTTTTTCCTATTTGGATTCCCAAATAAGCATTTGCCGCTGTTTAGCAAACATTTTTCCACATGCTTTTGAACAGTTAGGCATATCAAAGTCATTTATGCCACTATACTTGTCCAAGTTTGCCTCTGAATTATCTTCCCTCTCCTTATGTCTAGCCATGAGAACTACAATTTGCCTACATGGCCTCCACATTTGCTTATGGGGAATAGCTTACCTGCAGGGATAAGTTTGGTTGTAGTCTACCAGAATACATTCTGGAGACTGCCACAGCACATACAGAGAAAAGCATTGTAGAACCTAGTCCTCAGGAATAGGAGATTAAGTCCATTGCCAGAGCAGCCAAATCAGAGAAACGGCACAGGTCACAGCAGACAGGCCCTTGATGGGCACTAGAATCTAAGTGAGGCCTGTTTAGATGGTTAAGATCACACATGAGAGGGGATCAAGATCGTACTTTTTTCCAAAGTGATTTAACCAAATATAAACAGGAGTATCTCCTCCTCTCAATCACAGACATTCTACAGAAGAACAAAGGTTGTCAGACCTTTGTTGTTCTCTTTCAGTCATATATGACTCTTGATTGATCTCAAAGCCTGAATCATTTCTGATTACTATAATGGTCCTTATGCTAGAGAGAGTAAGAAAAAAAAAATTCCAGGTGGGGAAATACTACATTCTCATTTAATTTTGTATTGTAAGATTGATGAAGGAAAGATCTTTGTTGTTTCCAGACTGTGATGATCATTTAAAATAGTCAATCTAACAGACCATGAGGAATCATAAAAATACCACTGTGTTAGAATCACAGAATCACAGAATTAACAAGGTTGGAAAAGACCTCTGAGATCATCGAGTCCAATCTGTTACCTAGCACCACCCCAACATCTAAATCATGGCACTAAGTACCTCATCCAAACTCTTCTTAAACATATCCAGGGATAGTGGTTCAACCACCTCCCAGGGCAGCCCATTCTAATGGGAAATCACTTTCTGTGAAAAAGTTTCCTAACATCCAGTCTAAACTGCCCCTGACACAGCTTAAAACTGTGTCCTCTTGTTCTGTCACTGGGGACCTGAGAGAGGAGACCGACATCCAACTGGCTACAACCTCCTTCCAGGTAGTTGTAGAGAGAATCTTCCTTGCTTTGGGAGGCTCTATGATATCTCAGTGATTTCATTAACTTACCCCATTCTCTATACCACATGCAGCATGAGTATGTCAAATATCAGCCTCACCAAAATCTTAAACATCAAAGAACTCCATCTAGGCAACATTGCCTGTATCATACTATACCATCCAAAATGAAACCTGAACTACAGATTTCTAAACTTTTCACTTTTCTGGGTAAAGATTTTCCCATTTCATCTCTTCTTTCATCACAGAGGTCATTTATATCTTCCTGGTGTCTCCTCTACCAGACTGAAAAATAATTCAGTCCTATTCCAAACAGTGCATTTTCTTCATACCCTGTGAATGGAGACTCTTGAGGGCTGCCCACAAGCTGATATGTCTGCTCACAGCAGAGGATCTTCTGAAGTGGACATTTCTGGCCATGCTCATATCCTTCAACTCTTTCTGCACATTATACTTCTGTAATGATGCCCTATCTCACTTCAGCCACAATCTCACACCATATTTTCAAATGTTCACCCTTCCAAGCCAAGACCAAAACTTCTGTGAA
The DNA here is from genome assembly GCA_013399895.1 of Serilophus lunatus. NCBI lineage: Eukaryota > Metazoa > Chordata > Aves > Passeriformes > Eurylaimidae > Serilophus > Serilophus lunatus. Next base: position 811,875 of record VXBA01006569.1, on the reverse strand, counting down.
GAGACCGCACAGGCAAAAACAGCAGAAGTTCCTCTACTTACCTTGCCAGGCACAACTGGTGGACCCAAACTTGGCTGCTAACCTCCATCCCTCCTGGAAGATGTGTTTAAAGTCAGATGCCTTGCCAAGCACATTGTCTACCTTGAACTGCACTATCCACTTCCCGTCTAATTTCTTCTACTCCCTTTCCAGTCAGCAACAGGAGCCTCACATGGGCTTTCGCAGAAAGGATTTGCTGGCAAGGCACAGCTTGACTATCTTTTAGGTACACAAGACTCCCTCCTTCTTGATCAAAGGGCTTACAAGTCCACAGACCTCCAGAACAGGCTGAAAACTCTATTGTTTCCTTCAACTTTTCATGATGGGGAGCAGTATACAGGCTGGGAGCCTGTGGGCTGATGAGGTATTTCTAGATTTCAACTTTCCAGCAATTCACTTTCATTGAGGGGTTGTGGTCACGATAAATGCTGTATTCCACTTTCTCCTCTTGCTGTTTGTATTGGGGTTTGTGCTATCCAAAGAATCAATGACCCAATTTTTAAGAGGCAGTGACCTCTCATGGCACTTGCATTGCCTAGCACCATAGAAAACACAGCCACTGAAATCTGGGAGTTTTACTTACAAAAGTGTTTTCAACCTAAAAGTATAAAGAATAACTACTTCTGGAGTCCTCTGGCAGACATGTGGCAATGGACTGCTCCTTGCACCTGGAACATGTGAAAATCTTATTTTGAAAGAAATTACTACTCACACATGGTCTGGGTTGCTGGGAACTGACTGGCCAATGTGGCTTGCAGTCCACACTTCAGCTAAAAATAAAAAAATGTCTGGAACAAATTTTTCTTTCACTTATTGTAGATTACTAAGTAGATATGCTAAGGAATTATGCCTTTCGCTACAGGACCCACCTGAGCCCAGGTGGAAGATATTTTAATTCTTGAGAATGACACCAGAGTTTTCAATAGTATATTATTCTTTAATTTGTTGTAGGACTTCTGAAGGCCACCTAACTACATCACTCCCTCCTATTCTAGGACACCTCTCCCCATGTGAGACAGGCTCAGAGCCTTTGAGCATTAAATAGAGAGATAGTCAGTGTAGAATTAGAAAAGATAGGAAACTTCTAAGTGTGAAGTTTACTTATCCTTATCAAAAATGCCTTACATAAACCAGATCTTTGCCCAGAGCTGTGTCTCAATTCATAGTAAGCCTTTAAGAAAGGATATGTGAAGCTAATGGAAAACAAATGTCTGTTTTGGCAGGGACTGCAGCTAATGACAGTTTTTTCCCCCCTTTTCTAAAGAAAAAAAAATCAACACAATGAAACAGGCTGACTGAAATGTTCTGGTTTTCTCTTAACCATTTGAGTGCTTCTCTGACACACAACATATGTGACAGACCTTATCTTTGTGGTTCATGAAAAGGAAAAAAAGATGCTGAAGAAATCATGTTCATTTTCATTAAAACATATAATGTCCTCAGGAAGGAAGTTCAGAGTTGAAAACACAGATATGCTTTATGGCTCAATAGTTCTCAATAAAGACTGTTTTAATTAGACTGTAACTTCTAGACTTTGTTTTGCTGGAGTCTGGCCAAAAACAAAACAAGAGTACCAAGCAATCTTTAAACTGTTTTCTAAAGAAAACAAAAGCCTAGAGAAGGCAGAATTATTAGCTGTGGCCTAACACCTCAAAGTAAGTTAATATAAAGTATAGTTACTGTTCGCTTCTCAGAAAAGAGCAGTACTGTCAACACAAGCATAGAAATGACTAGAAAAAAACCATCATCAGGATTATGGTCACTAACTCATATAAACTTTACCAAACCACAACCTAGAACACCAGAAAGAGTCCAACTTTAACACAGTAATGATGAGAATTCAGGGTCACTGAAAAAAACTGTAGGATGTTGGTTCATATCATGGTTGAAAAGTCAGTAATAGGGAAATGTCAGGGCTAGTAGGAGATTCCATGAGTTTTACCATCCTTGGGCCTCAGGGGTCTGATTCTCCAAAGACTTGTGTCACCTGGAACAGCAGACCCAAAAGGCTGCAAGGCTGTACAGGAGAAGAAACACTCCTCTACCGTGCTCCCTTTCCTTGGGCAACTGCTTGAAGCATGGTTACAGGGAGATTAGACTGGCCTTGGTTTCATCTGATGTGGCAGTTGCGGACTTCAGTTTTACCCAAGCACATAATAAAGGAGGCTCACATAATCATGAAAACCATCAATGATGCAGATAGATGCTGCAAATTAAGTCCATGCTCTTATGTCTTTGTGTCGTGACTGTGTCTTACGATTATGTGGAAGACAGCTATAGCCTATTGTCATTTAAACAGAAAGCATTGTTTCTGGAAACAAGTAGACAATAGAGGTCACTTGAAGTCTGAGCAAATATTCTTCCCATGTAAGGACACAGGAGATGCTAGTCCAAAATCTGAAACATGTGGATGTCGGGTCTTGGCATTACCAGGGTGTTAACATCAGCAAATAAAGCACAGAGAAAGGGCACAACCATAATCATAGAATCGTAGAATGGACGGTGTTGGGAGGGACATTTAAGATCATCTAGTTCCAACATTCCTGCTGTGGACAAGGACATCTTTCACTGGACCAGGTTGCTCAGCTCTCCATCCAACCTGGCCTTAAAAACCTCCAGGAATGGGGCAACCGTAACCTCTCTGGGCAACCTGTTCCAGTGACTCATCTCCCTCACAGTAAAGAATTCTTTCTCAGTATCTAAGGTAAACCTACTCTCTTTCAATTTGAAACCATTTCCCCTTTTCCTGTCACTACATGATTTTAGAAATAGTTCCTCTCCTTTCCTGTAGGCTCCCTTCAGGTACTGGAAGGCCACAATTGGGTCACCCTGAAGCCTTCTCTTGTCCTGGATGAACTAACACAATCTCTCTGCCTTTCCTCAAAGAGGTGCTCCATCCCTCTAACCATCTTGGAGTTAACTCCCCTGGAATTGCTCCAACAGGTTGATGTCCTTCTTCTGTGGGGAACCAGAGCTGGATGCAGCACTCTGGGTGGATTCTCAAAAGAGTGGAGTAGAGGGGCAGAATCGTTTCTCTCAACCTGCTGGTCATGCTGCTTTTGATGCATCCCAAGACACTAATGGTTTTCTGGGCTGCAAGTGCACATTGAGAGTTCAAGTCCAGACTCTCCTACACCAGCACCCTCAAGTGCTCCCTGACAGGGCTGCTTTTGTTCAGCTCATCCCCCAGTCTCTATTTATATGGGGAATTGCTGTGACCCAGGTGCAGCACCTTGCACTTGGTCTTGTCACTTCATGAGATTCCCATGAGCCCACTTCTTAAGCATATCCAGGATAAGAGAGACACTGTCACAGAGACACTGATATGTAACATGGGGACAAAGCCACCAGAGTTTTCTGGAGCTGGTGCTCGGAAAAGTGGTTTGTGCCTGTAAGAAAAGAAATAGTCATCTGTTTTTTGACTACTTTTATGTTTTCAGACTTGTAAGCTCAAAACAAAAGAAATAAAATAAACCAGGAGCTTTTAAGTTGATACAGAAGTTGCTAACATGGGTCTTGCCGAAATGACTGATACACAGGCTGCTATTCCTCTACCTTCAATACAAGGAATAATCCTCCGCAAAATAATACCTCACAGTCAGAAATGGCCAAATGAATATTTTTGAAATGTCTCTGTCTGCCCAGACACTGCCTCTGCTCTGATGTTTTTGCTTCCATGCTTGTGCTTGAGCCAAAATGCCTTTGTGCATCAGACTTTCCAGACTTCACTGGCTGAGACTTTGTTTACCCGTTTACTGCAAAGTCTAGCACCCTGGCCTTCAGGCTCAATGGGCACCACTCTTTCCTCTGTCCCTGAGTTCCTGTCTCTCCTTGTCTCCCCGCTTCTGTCTTCATTACAAATTCAACCTTGGCCTGCCTGTCTGTTGAGCTTCTCTGCACATGTGCCAAAGAAGATTTACCAATAACTTGTGGAAGTAAGAGACATTACATTCACAAAGAAACTAAAGACCTCAGCCAAAAGCCACCACCTGGGCAATAAATTGGACCCATCAGAAAACTTTGCTACAACAAGAATTTCACAACCTTTTTATAACCTGTAGAGATCCAAGAAGTAAAGTTCAGATTGTCTCAGTCAAATAAGGAAAACACCTGCTAGTTTGAAAGGACCGTTTGCTAAGAGGCTTGTTTCTGTCAGTTATCCAGCCACATAAGTGGTTGGGAAGATTAAAAAAGGAGCTGTTTCCATCTTGAAGAAGCCAACAATAGAAGAAATAAAGCAACAAAGAATATTCCAGTCTAGAATCTCCCTGAATTTAGATTCATTTTGGCACAACATAGTGTGGAGTGGATCTTACATCAACACCTTAAACACAGAGCTTGAAGAGATATTTTGTTTAGGAACCACCCTTATCTCAGATATGATCAGTCTTTTCTGGACTGATGCAGAGAGAAGGACACAATCTTACAAGCCATTAAAAAGTGATTCAAGAGCCTTTCACCATCACTTAGCAAAGAACAAAGACATCAGAGACCATCTAGGGGCTGATCACAAAGAAGTAAGGAAAGTCACTGTGAACCAATAGTATCCTGCATGACACACAGATGCTACTCTTGAGCGCAGGAGTGGACTGGCTTATTTTTCCTTGCTAGATTTTAGAAGCAGGCAATGACAAATGAATGCAGAAGATAGAGAAAAGCCTATAGCACAGGGTCTGAGTTAATAGACAAGATTGTGGTTGTAACAGCTTATAAAACACAGGCATCTTGGAATAGCTGAGAGACCTCTCTAACCATCTTTGCTGCATATAAATTCCAATGTTATGTGTGATTAAACAAACAAACAAACAGAGAATCATAATCAGCAAGGATGGAATTTCTATCAACAAAAGCAAAATGTGGCTTGGGGGCAGCATTATGACAAAAGAACACAAAAAAAGAAAAGCCTGGTCTGGAACAAAAAACCTAAGACCTCACAGATAAGTAACTATGTCAACCAGGAGAAGCATCTGAATATAGATTACCATGGAACAGCTTTCTTATGGCAATCTTGTGTTCAGGACAGCCTCTTTCCCTGCTAGGGTTCTTTGTCCTCAGGAATACTAAGGGACAATTTGCAACCTTGTCTGGAAAAGCTGGAACACTTTGATTTTAGAGTCACATAAAGATTCTGGCATGAGCAAAAGCAGCCAAATACCATTGTTAAGAGTTAAATGTATTCTCATAGGAAGAAAGGAACCAATAGATTTCTCAAAGGAGCAAGTAGACTTGAGAAGAAATGGTCCCTCCTTTCCTTGATGTTATTTGTAGAACTAGAAGTTGCTCCTGGCAATTGCTCTTCTGGTGTTTTCTAGCAATCACAGCCTTCAGAAAAAAAGCCTCAAACACGGAAATTGGGAAATAGTGACCCTGACAGCCACTGAAACTCTCAGGAATTGTGTTGTTCCTTCTATGGGGTCTTCCATGAATTCTCCCTTGGACTGTGCATATGTTTTGCATTAAATAGGATTGTAGAACTTAGTGATTCAGAAAACCTCATGATTTCTTTTTCCTCTAATCATTTTGCCTCAGAAATCCAATATGCCTGTAATACAATGGGAAGTAATTGGAATTCAGATCAGAGTTTTAACTTTCTACAATAGAGTTTCTCAGGGATTTATCTCTCCAACCAACACCTCTGTGCATCTGGTTTGCAATGGATTTGCAAAGTGGTAACACAAGACCTCTTCTGGTTCAGCAAGGACCAAAATCTGATCCCCTCAATGGTTTGACTTTACTGGAAACTCCTGGAGCTTCTTAGGAAACAAGATTCTTAGGAGCTTATGCTGTCCAGTCACCATCTTCTTGGGCTTCTATGAGTCTTCCTGAAGTACCTGGCAAGTCAGTGCTTCCATAACATGTTCTGTAGACTTCAAGGCTGTGAGCAGTGTAACCCCACCATGAAGCACGTACTAGTGTGAGCAGAAGCCAAAGCCAAACTCAACCATGACTGAAAGGACTGCTGAGACACACCCTCAATAACACTTCTGGCCACATCAGACCACCCCTTCTGTTGACAACAGCTAAGTTTTTCAGTGGCAAACACTGCCCTTGGGCGGGCACCTCTCCTTCAATGTCCAAGTGCAAGCAGGTAGAGGGGGACAGAGCTTTGTCTCAGAGAAGAAAAATACTGGGAAGGAATAGGTTGTTAAATGTTCTGAGTATGCAAGTAACTCTATTCTCATCAAAGATAAGAAATGGGAACTTTTTTATGGAGACAAGCAGATGACTATATACCTCTTCACTCTTATAATCTGTAAAGTTTTATGGAAAAGACAAAATCATTTTTGTCATGGTGCTGAAACCAAAAAGTCTTTGTTCTTTTACTCCCCTATCCAAGTTGGGATAAAATATATCAAAAGATTATTCTGTGTTGTCTTCTGTTTTCCACATCTTTCCCTGCCTCTCTGTCTGTGGCCATGTGGAATCCTGCTAATCCAGCCTTTTGCATGGAGGTGAAGAGATCATTCATAACAAGGCACTTAGAGAAGCTCTCTCACTCTCTCAGAATTTTTCCAGCAAACCATTCACTACAATCCTCTGAATAAGATGTATGAAGTAATCTCTCCATGTTAGTATTACATTATTTATGCTTCATTCCAGCTGTCTCCTTGTTTCCTGTGGACAACACTTTGATTTATTCATGCTGTCAGCCAGCCTCCACTGACTGTGTTTCCAGTAAAAACTGAAAGGAAGATTTAGCTGCCTACTCCCCAGATGTGCAGTGGCTCCAGATCTACGGCATCTGTGTAAACATCAGCAATAAACTTCTGACTTCAAGATTAAATAGGGAGAGTTTTCCTCTTACCCCATATTCAGGTGCATTGCATCAAAATCTTTTAAAGGCATCTCTGGCATTTTTTCTTATGGAAGCATTTTTCCTTATGAAAGCATTTTTCATACAATTCATCAAGGAAATAAGTCCCCAGGAATCCATCCAACACTGGGAGACATAAAATTATAGGACAACCCTAACATCAAGGCTGTGATGTCCCCACCAGGGAATATGTCAAAGAAGAGCACAGTTCTGAATTGCTCAGATGTTAAACAGGGCTGCCAAAGTCTGGTTGAACTGTAGAGGTATTGCTGCCACCACATAAATGAGGATGTTACTTAAGAAGTGTTATCCTAGGTTATTTAATAATGGCAAGTAATGCATGCTATTTAGCTAATGGTGATTACTTATATGTATGAAGAAAAACACAACAACAACAAAAACCAAAATAAAGTATCTCCAACTCGCTGCTGCTTATCAACATAGTGATTAATTCATTGAAATCAGTGGTCTGTTTGAGTATGTTGCAAGAATCAAAGCAATGCTTCTGTTTAGCAATATACTATAGAAATGGCCTAAAGGAAGGAAACTAATGGAGCGCAGCTGCCTTCAGAGTGAAGGAAGTGCATGGCTGGAAAGCTCCTTTTCACAAAAAACAGGTCCAGTTCATTACCACAATGACATTTTTTGATTCTTAGGGCTGTCAGAACAAAAGTGTTGAGCACTTGTATGCATCTGTCAGCAGGGCTGGACAAGGGCAGATCAGCCTAGTTCACACCAATACCATCATTTTCTTAATTGTAGCTTACTGCAGTAGTACAGCTTGACCTGCAGGACTCTGACAGGAAAAGGCTCTCCTTTATCTCCCATATCATTTGCTTCTGACTAGGTTTACAACTGCTGGCAAAGAGGTCTTTTGCTGGAGGCTGGACTGGTTTTCCTGATGCTTGATTTCTCAAATATGGAAATATTTTAAATATATTTTAATATAAGAGCTGGACCACTTTCTCATTAAAACCCACTGAAATTGCCCCTTTTCAAAGATTACTTTAATCCTTGAATTATTAATACCCACCAGAGAAATGCAGCTAGTAATGCTGCTTGAAAAAGCAAGCACTAGACTAACAAACAACAGACAGACCAAGGGCTCTAAACTTAGTTGTGTGGCTGGTTATTCAGTTCAGCAACAGCTGATTTCAATCACTTCGAAACAAACTTCTGAAGTATTTTGTACAACCAGCTAATGTCTCTATTAATATCTTCTGTTTAACTATGGACAAATTAACTCCCAGACTGAAAAGCTAACCAGGGTTTATTGAGAGGGGTGTTTCCTTCATCTGTCTATGATAAATAATTATCAATAAGAGACAATACATTGGTTTGGAGCTCACCCAGCTGAATCCTGATATGTTTTTTTATGTAGCTATAAAGAACCACAGTGTCTCATATATTACAAAAACTCTGGAAAACTCTAGCAGCTTTACAATTAAACCATCTGCTTTGTCAGGGGTTACTTTCTAAGTCAAACCTTGAAAATAAGAGTGCCCCAAACCTCAAGGTAAGAAGAGGGGAATCTTTTGACCTTAATTCCCTTAGAGCGGAGCCCACGATCCTTTCAATGCATGTCTCTTTGAGCCACAGATGTCCTTGGCCTGCAGACTGTCCCTCAGAAGGAGTTGCTCCCCATCTTCATCTCATCGAAATCCATGGACATTAAACACGATAATGCCCTCTTAATTAACCTCAGCTTTGTGGAACAGCCCAGATAGCTTTGGAGCTAAAGCACAGGCTTCTGGAAGCACAGGACATGCTTTTCCCTTAGTTGTTTTCTACCTGTTTGTGTTTCCATCCCACGTGTCACCACAGCACCAGGTGAGCAGTGGGCAGGAGTTTCCCCTCAAAGCACACAACAGGCAAGCCAAGGAAGTTGAGAAGCCAGGACTTAGGTGGCTCATGTAGGGCAAGGCTCAGAGCCCAGCTCAATGGCAAACAGCCATGGGTGAAGGTTTGTCATCTTTCACAGCCTGAAACTTGATGCTTGTACCATCCCCACAGGAAGATTCCTACTGGGAAAGGGAAAATGATGTAACACAGGCAACATCCCTCTGCATTTGACCTTGGCCCCCTCTCTTCCTGTGGTGATCTGTCAGCATAGGTTGGGCTTTCTGACTCAAACACATATTTCTTTACACTTTCTGTTGTAAGTAAGACCTTTAAAACAATTTTCATAAAAGCTGATGTGGCTGTGAGTGGCATTACATGTTAAATTTGAGTGAAAGCCATGTCTTCTTTTGGTAAACAACAACCTTCTTACAAATCCTGGTGGGAACTATGGTAAGATGGTGCATTGTACATACCACCCAAGGAAGAGAGAGCCTGCAAAACCCCAGCTCTAGACAAATGTCTCCTTTCAAATTTTTCACTGGGAACTGTGGGCGTGCCATAGAACATGACTCCTGATAAAGGAATTCACCATATAAAAAAACCAAACCACTATTTGGGCTAATGTATGAGACAAAGTGAAAGCATTTATATTTCTGTCTACTGTACATTTGAAATAGGTGGTGTTTTGAAAGTGCCATATCAAAATATAAAGGAATTGTTGAAATCTCAATTCATGCTACAGTTAAACTCAGTTTTGGAACATCTGCCTGTCAATGACTGTATCATTATAAGCAGATGCTGTCTTCAAAGGCTTAAACAATTAAGGGGAAGGAGATATTTCTTTTTCTCTCTCTCCTCTGTGCATGTGTATATACACCCATATATAACAATCCAGAGAAATTGCAGAAAAATATGGAGCTATACCACAGCATCCCAGCATAATAAAAATATGTATATGTCTACAGGCATCCATTACACAAGAGCACTATGGCACAGATTCATAACTTTATCACCACACAATTCCCCTCAATTATACTGACAGTCCTAATAAGTTCCAAAGAGTTTGGCCTCCATTATTTCCTGCAGCTGAAAAAGCTTGGCAAGCAACAACTGAGCAGTAAGGATCAATTTTCCTCTATATATACCTTTAAAAAAAAAACAAAACAAAACAACCCCAACATTTTGGCATAATATCCAGATGTAAAAAAAATAACATAGCAGTAGTGAAAGCTACATTTTTCTGGCAATCAGAGAGAAGTAGCAAAAATACAGTCTGTGTATGTATCACATTCTTTTTTCTTCCTTTGAAAGACAAGTAAGACAATCCTCCTAGTAAGATAATAAAGACAAAACATACCTGAACCTCCTTCTTTTCAAGCAGGAAATTCTTGTATCCCTGAAAGTTGTTGTGCACCACTAATATCTAGAATTTTGCTAATATTACCATTATCACAGAGTTATCTGAGGAATGCAGTGACTACCAAGCAGCAAGGAACACATCTGGAGTATGTCTGCACAAAGAGTCCAAAAAACACATACCTTGATGCTGTATGTCCAGAAGAAAACATTAAATGTTACTATTCACTAACCAACCTTTTATGAAAGGCACACTTAGATGCTTTCCCTATGAGGTCCTCACCAGGCTGTGATTTGTGGGTGACACCTAGCACCCAAGTGGTATTTACATCACCACAAGTTATCAGGGGCCCTACTAAAGACTTCCAGCATCACATGCAAGAAAACTGAGTTTGGAGTTTGATTATGTGACTCAGATTTTGTACATTGGGAAAGTAGAAGAATATTTACACAAGAGTGGAAAAAACCTACCCAGACAGGATCTCAAAATCACCTACAAATGAGACAAAAATATAATTGCTATTGCTGGCAAGAGGCATACTGACTCACACTTCATTCGTGTAGCTGCACTCTCTTATGCAGGATCAGAATTTCCCATGAGAAGTAACTGAATAAGGGGATAGCTAAATAAAGCTCAGGAGGTTCTGGTTTTATCAGTTTGATCTCGTGAATTATTATGCCTATCTCCTTCATTAATGAACCTTCTCTCTCCAAAAGACATAGATCTGCATTTTTCAGTGTCACCTGGTTTAATATTATTACTGTGTTTTCCACTATGCTTTCATTAGGCAAGACATTTGACTTAAAAAGACATTTCCTCAATTTTACATAGAACTTAAATACTTATAATTTATACAGGTGAACAGGCAAAATTATTTATTTATCATTTAAAAGCAATTTAAAGATTTACTTGGTTGTTCCTGTATGAAAGTATCTAGAACAGTCCTTTTGTTTCCTCCCATAGAAAGGAAGAGCACAAGTCAGTGGGGTCCTCTGTGAAGCCAGGTGTGTATGCATGTGGAATACTCTCCTCTACACCCATTTTTATGGATATTCTACCCAACCAACATTTAGCAAACAAAACCCGGACTATATTGAGTGTCACTTTTTCAACATTCCTGGAAAATGGCTTTTCTCTTCATTAGGCTTTTCATCTAGTGACTTCTGGAATTCCATGAGCCTGCATGATACGAAATTTGATGTACAGATGTAAAAATGTCTTCTTCTGTCTGAACTGCCCTGGCCCCTCGAACAGGAAGGCAACAGAAACTAGCCTGTAAAGAGTCCCTGTTGAGACTCTTCAAATGTTAACCAAATTCATGCATAAACAAGGACTACAGTTTTAATAATAATTTCCTAGAAAAGCATTTCCATTTTATTCCAATCCAGTGCAACAGCCACCATTAAATCCCCTAAAAGTCTTTGTAATAAAACAGTAACATTATTTCTGTCTGAGTCATTTTTCCTGTCCACAGTGAAAAGTAGTCTTGCTAAAAAGTCATCCAAAATGTTCCAAAATTTCTTCTTCGTCTACACAGAGAGGTTAAAAACTGTCTACCAAATTCTGATGTTTTTCAGCCAGCTATTACTATCACTTTGTCTGTTCATAGCAGCCACATAAAGAAACAGAAATTCCTATTTCCAACACTCAATATGACACCTATAAAACTGGACAGGCTGAAAGATTAAAATGAAATCCTAAAAAAAGATGCAGCATAAATGGTCTATCTAAAAATACATTAGAAGAGGTTTCATAAAATGTCAACACATCCACATTTTTAAAAATTTATGAAAAATTAAGTCTCTAAAAGCATTTGATTTATACTACATGGGTGTTCTGATGCCAAAACTGGATACTACTCATAAAAACAAGAATAAAAGACACTTGCATACTTTTAAAGTAGTGTTTTATCTATAGTCATCCACCCTTCCAAAAGCAAGTTATACTGTAACACATTGTGCTGAGAGACATTAAACCTGGAAAACCTATCAAATGGCTACAACATATTTAAAAAAATGAGTAATTATGCTCTGCAGAGAACAGTGAAAAATAATGACCATGTAGTTAATGGCATTTGTCTGTGTGCTGGTTTTGTACAAAGTAAAGAGAACAAACAAAAATAATAAAACCAATAAAAATATAAAAATAAGCAAAAATTCTCAATTAAACACACTCCATGGCTATGAAACATTACCATGTAGGAGATGGCGCAAATCCATGTCTTGGTCTTGTTACTGCCTTCCGTGAGAGATGTTCTCCTGCATCCTGGGCCATTTGGATCTCAAATATCACTGAATCCCAATTGATGTGTTCTGCACAGTGGAAGGGCATATGTTTATTGGACAGGAAATAAAAAATTGTTGGTCTGCTGGAGCCCAGGCTCATTTTGAAAGAATCAGACAATGCAACTTTTCCCTAGGATCTGATGTTTCCTTCCAAATAATTGGGAAACAGCAAAGAGGGAATGTCAAAAAACCCATGTCAATAATGAGCCCGTGGGCTGAAATCTCTCCTCTAGAAAAAATGGTAGTTGCAAATAATGTGGGATTTTCAGGCAAAAGCTATCATCATCACCCCAAAATCACTAAGGCAATACAGAAAGGGCTAAATTATGGCTTTAGCATGCAAGACTTGATATTTATTAAGAGGACCAGGCAGACCATATTTTACACACTGTGGCCAATGCTGGCTGTCTGCTAACAGGTAAGATTTTTGGTCATACAATAGTTGAACAGAGAAACTGGAAACACTGAACTCTAAATCAGACAGAAAAACTCAGTCTCAAGCTACTTAATGTCTCTCCAGTTTCAGACAAACTTAGCATCTTTGTTGGAAGGGGAAGGCTAAACAGATTGACAAGTCCTGGATGGGCACAGGATTTTACCACTCCTCCAGCTTGGCCCAGTCCTGCAGATTTCTTTCCCCTTCTTCCTTGTTTTGGGAATAATGCCTTACACTTGCAGCACCTCATCATCTGATCCAGCCCAAAGATGCATCCCTACTTTTTCAGATCAGTACCTCTTTTCACATTTCACTTTATAATGCGTGTGCCAGATAAGGAGAAATTTCTTCCAGTTGTCATAAATTGAACATGAACACATCCTTTTAAAGGGAGAGGTGATATTATGTGATGGGAACATTATGGGATAATTAGAAATAGAAAAAAGTCTTCTTTCAGAGGTCAGTGTTTAACTCCCTGTCAAGACACTTTAAGAATTTAATGTCTCTGCAGAATTCCCTACCCTAACTATACCAACCAGAATTCATCATGTGTATCAAAGAATGAAAAAATTAAAAGATTATAAAAACAAATCATCACTGAAATCCAGCTTGGTCCTAGAGTTTGTCCTGTCCAGGTCAAAAGGAGTGTCTTTCCCACCTGCAACTTCTCCTAACTGATTGCACCTTACCTAGAGAAGTATCCATTCAGCATCCACACCTGTGGGGACAGAAGTGAGGAGGCGCTCTTTGTGTGATAGCTACAAACTCCCAAGTTACACATATTCTACATGCAAGGTGTGTTTATTTGTCTCCTCATACAATGGGAACAAAACAAATGCACCCTTTGTTCCAAAATCCAAATGTGGTACATGCACATGGCTGAATGATTGCTGCCATAGCAGTGGTTTATGACTTACTACCTTTAGCCTGGTTCTTTGTAGCTGCATTAATATATATTATTCTGCTTCGCATGAGAGTAAGTCTGGTTTTGATTAGGCTTGTAGAGAGCTGTCAGAAAGTCAGACTTGAGCAAATAAGCCCCTGTAGGTTCACTTGGAAAAGCCCATAAAATGTCTGCTGTTCATTTAAATTAGACCCAGAAAGAAACACAAACCTGAAGGCTACCAGTGTTTATACATTTGTTTAAGAATTCCTTTTCTTGTGAGGCAGAGGAGGCTGGGAGAGGAGTTATTCTGGGAATGAGCCTAGTCAGAGCACAGTCATAGGCCCAGACCCTCATTCTGGTACACAAAACAAAGGAAAAACAGTCTTATGCAGGCACCCTGAGCTGTAGTATGACCCTGTAGTAAAACCCTCCCTTCAACCAAGGCCTAGCAGTGGCGGAGCAGCACAAATACTTCACAGTCATCTCTGAAAACATTAGGTTGTGACAGTGGCTAGAGCAAGTTCTGAGATTACTTTCTTATATGTAGCTTGCTTAATTGCAGTTTTTCTACACATTTTTCTCCAAGTTGAGGAAATCTGCATGGGCTGCAATCTTGATGGCAAGGTAAGATTTTTCCATGGCACTTAAGTTCCTCCAGATCTAGCTCAGGTCTTCCCATGGAGTTGCCATCCCCAGACAACAAGCCCCTCTATCTTGCACTATACTTTTATTTTCTTAAGTACTTGCTGGTTTTCATATCCATGTTTTAGCTGCCAGGGGTAAAATTTGCAGCTCCATCCTAGATGATATTACCCTGTCATCTTCAACTCTCATTCTATGCTGTCTGAAACACTACTTACATTTGGGTTTACTTAGGAGGCATTGCCCGAGCCCCTTGCCTCTGCTGTTTCTGAGCCAAGCAGGCTAGCAGTTCCCTGCCCTTCTCCCTTTCATACATGCATATGTGGGTCTTCAGGTCTCCCACACTTGACTCATGCATTCTCCATATGAAGATAGTAGGCTCAAAAGTTCACATTGCTCCATCTCATCTGAATCCCACAGGCTCCATGACGGCCCTTCCCCACTTGAGGATCCATACCTGTCTTTCAGAGCCTTCATCCAGTTGCCTGCCTGCACGTTTTCTCACCATAGCACCACCTCTCAGGTTTTGGGGTCACATCTGCTGCTGGACTACCGTAAATCCAGCATTGCCTCCCAAAGGCTCTGGCTGCATGTTTTTTTCTGGGGGATTCACCTAACCACTGCACACATCTGCACACACGGGTTTTGTCTGCTCGGCCCTTTCTCAACATGCTTTTGGCCTCCAAAGCTGAGACAGAGGACAGGCACATTCTCTGAGGTCCCTGAGGGTGCAGAGCCTCCCCCCAGGATCTCCATCAGCTGCTAGTCCCCACCTCTCCAGAGGTCAAGTGTGCCACATCCCAGCACAAGTGCCCTGGCCTCAAGGATACCACTTGAGGGGGTAGAAAGGACAGACTTCCTCAGAATTTTCATGGCTGATAATTATTTAACAGGTTGAGAAATAAGTAGATCAACACAAATCTTGAAGGCCCTGCACATCTGTGTCTGACCACTCCACTCTGGATCAGCATTTAAGCCTGCAGGAGGGAAATTGGTACCTTAGACCCCAGAGGGCAAGAATTTCTCTTTTTTCTTCTTTTTCTTACAGAGATGTTGTAGCTGCTGCATCTAAGCTACTAGAACAAAGCCCTTTGATGCCCACTGCAGGGTCCTGGGGAGAGTTTGGAAGTATTTTCAGTATTGAAACTTTCTTTTAATTGTTCTTATCATTGCCAGCAGGAAGGTGGGAAAGGACTGGCCTGCTCAGCAGGGCAAGCAGTAAGTGCTGTCCTCATTTCAGTCTGAACCTCTCCCTCCTACCATACCAGGGTCAGGCTGTATTTGGCTGAATACACACACGCTAATTGCAGAAAGCAGTTAACAGGCACAAAGAATTATGTGTATCTTATCTACTGCTGGCATTTTATTAATTGTTGCCAAAGACTGAGGCTTTTCAGACTTTCATTTTAATTAGAAGGAACTGTTGCCAAAAGCAATTCCTTTCAGGCAACCTTCATCATTTGTTGAAGTATTAATTTATCTGATATTATTACAAGGTCGGGTGAAAAAATAAATAAACCATATTATTATGAAAATAAATAAACTATAAGAATAATCCATCTATTCAGGTTCTGAGAAGTCTCCTAGACAGCAGCTGGAGGGAAAGAGCCGCTGTCCTTGGGCCAGCCTAATCTCCCAAGCAGCTTTGTTCCCTTCATGCACTCCATGTTTCAAGGACACAAGGAGAAAACTACCTTTAACTCTGTTCAAAATTAGGAAAAAATATACGATTATCTTCAGAAACAAGCAGCGATAATGGTAAGGCTACATCTGCTTTGCAGACGCATCACCTGTGAAATCCAGCTCTGCTGCACACGAAAAGTTAAGAAACTGTCCCTGGCGCAAAGATTTTAGTCTATAAGAGGCAATGAGCTGTATAGTAGATGAAATACGGAGGAAGAATCATGGGGAAAATAACCACATCCTGTGGGTAGAGAGAGATTTAGATATGTTAACAGAGTATTTTATTGACAGAGGCAGCCTCATATATGTTGACTGCTTGGCTCTTACTGGTTGCAGGATTCAGACAAGAAATGATGGCACCATATCATCCCTAGCCTTGGGAAAGTCCCATCCAACCAATGGAACAGAATTCAAAGCTATGGATGACTCAGGACTTACAGATAACTAACACAAATCCAGAAGCATGGCAGAAAATGCTTTCACAGGGGTATTTTGTCTTTGACAAGTGCTATACCTGTATTGTGAAAATGCCTATGATGGCCCTTGGCAAATTTAAGAGGTGGGCAAACATGACCAAGAAAAAAAAAGCATTTCTCAACAAATGGGAGCCATGTTATTAATCAATCAAAAGGTTAACAACTTATAAAATATTTTCAATTTTATCTAAAGTTCTTGCTGCAAACCATTATGTACATTTCTAGTATTTTATTTTGTTAATAGTGACCGAGATCTGTCCATTGAACGATATCCTATATTTCAACAAGTTTATAGTGATAGTATTTACTTCTTCTCTTGGCAAAGTGGACATAAATAGAGCTAAGTAAAACATTTTCCTTTGTATCATCAGGTTCCAGGCAGCTCCTTTGAAATTCTGTAAGGCTGGTCATTAAATGCTGCTTGGGCAGCTTAATGCAAAGCATCACTCTGCGGTAAGTTTTAGCCTAAGTAACTTCAGTAAGTTTTAGCAATAGAGGAACATACCATGATGCACTATGGCGTTCACTGACACTATGGTCATGGTATGTGTATAAATGGATGTCCAAAGTTCAGAATTTCTAAAACAACTGTGCCACTCATAAGAAAAGCACGTAGACATGGTAAATCAAGAGCCCACAAAAAAAATGTGTGGATGAATTGAAGGTATAGGAGGAAAAAACTCACCAGTTTTAAACAACTGAGGATAATAAAGCTTATTAATTGATCACAGATATTGAGACACTTCTCACAGAGAAACTACAATGGTACAATGAAATTGATAAATGTATGATACAAAGCTCTTGTCAGGCCTTATCCTGAATACTGTGCACCATTTCTAATCATCTGTGCTCAAAAAAGATAGACTGAAACAGAAATACACCCAGACCCATCCAAACAGGATAACGAAGGGACTGAAAAGCCTCTCTTCAGAGGAGATGGAAAAATTTGGTAGTTTTAGTCCAGAAAAACAGAAATCAGTAGAACAAATACCATTGGGACGAACAAAGACTTCTAAAGATAAGGAATCATAGCAGAAGAACAAAGAGATACAGCCTGGAAGTGAATAAACTTGGGCTGGAATTCAGAAGAAAACTTCCACGCATCAGAGAAATTCTAGAACAACACTGCAATACAAGAAACAGAGTGGTGCAAAAGAAACTTACTTTAAAACAACAATTTATAGGATTAAGAACATGACTATCCAAACTGGTTGCTGTGACAGCAGAGTTCCATCCAGCTGCACCATGATGGTTCCAGCAAGTGCAATTGATTCTGTCTTTGAATAGAAAGTGAATAGAAGGTGCAGCTAAAAGCAGGGAGTATGTTCCTGATCCAGAGACTTTGCAGAATTTATTAAGAAATCACCTACTGCAGCCATAGAAAAAGAGAATAGCGGAGCAACTGGTCAATCAGGCATCACAGATGACCAACCACACAAAATGTAACAATTTTGCAATCTGATATTTTCTTGAACTAGATAAGAACTAGAAGTAATTTTAAAAGGACAAATATTAAGAGGAGTTATTTCTCAATGTGAATTTCAATTGGGAATGGATTTTTAAAACACTAAAAGTTTTTTAAGAAGATCAGTCAGAATATAGCCAAGTAAATACCATTCACTTTGGAGAGACTCATAAATTTTGAAAAATTGACACCCTAAAACCTAAATCCAAACCAGTTTTTCCAATAATGGATTAATAGTGATGTTCATCTTAAACCCCATGTCAGGATTTTCATGTCCTTATCATACAGCAACCTTTAATAGATCAATCAGCAAGCTAATTCTTCATTTGGCATCTGTTGATACATCTCGTATCTGTGACTTTTTATACGTTTATTTGCAAACCTCACTTTGGTATTCAGCTTTCAAAACTTCAGTTGAAGCAAAAAACCTGCTTTTTCTGTTCTTAAGGCAATAACGCCATCTCGTGGGAAATACTCTGCTTTGCGCAAAGAAGCCCGAGCCTTTCTTCGCACAAAAAAAACTCTGCAAGAAATACAGATGAAATTTATTTTTCTTTTTAAGTTGGCTTCTTCAGGTTAACAAATAAACTTTCATCTAGAATGCCCACTAGACTTTTCTCGGCACTGTGGTAAGGTTTCAAAAGGTTTTTGCTCTGCTTCAAGGTGCTCTCCTACAAACCATGGCCCCAGCACCATGTTTGGGTAAAGCCCAGGGAGCCAAAGTCCTGCATCCTTCCAGGAAGATCCCATGGGCAGGAGGGAGACCACCTAACCCAACTCCAACTCTGTAAACAGAGCAATGCTACTCTGCATCTCTGTGCTGCCCAGCAAGATTAACCTCATTGTTCAAGTCCATGTTACAAGTCTTTGTTTTTGCTGCACATGCACTACACACACTCAATTGCCAGTCACATCTTAGTCCTGCTTCTCCTGTCAATGTTTTTGGACCATTTCGTACGATTTTGTGCCTCTTTATTTTTTTAATGGCTTTTTCCTCCAGTCTCTGCAGAACCAAAACACAAGCAGTATCTCACACACCAGAAAGCATCATAAATAAACCTTTTTACATTTAAAATACCATCTGTCTTACAGAGGGAAAACAATGAGGATGCATCTGTTTCTTCCACAAGTGGTGAAGAAGTATGTCAGAAACAAGGCCCTTTCATCTAGCGAGTTCCACATGCATGGCTTCTTGGTGAAGATGAAAGCTGATTGACCCAAATCAGGTTCCTTTTATGCAAGACAGGTTTAAACAGAAACAGTCTCTGCTTCAGAGACTCTCTTCTGCAAGGCTTCTCCTCCTACCACCATGCTGGTGTTCTGCGACTCCTCAAAGGCCTTAAAGTGCTCTCCCACCAGCAGCTGTAACCCCATCTGGGCTCTAGTGAACCTTCTTCTTTGTAAGCAAATAAAGGTAAACCTCAGCAAAGTTCTTTTTGCTACATCTCCGATAAAGGTGATGAGTTACAGAGCTATCAGATAGATATTAACTAGAAATAGGAATTATATAGGATTCTGCATTCACAGCAAGTTTCCTTTTGTGGTCTGAATTCAATGATTCAAGACATGCTCAAGAGTGAATCTCAGACTGATACTTCCATAATGCTGTTTGTCCACAGAGTCACAGAATATGCTGAGTTAGAAGGGACCCGAAAGGATCATCAAGTGCAATGCCTGGCCATGCACAGGACCATCCCCAAGCGTCAACCATGGGCCTGAGAATATCATGCAGACACTTCTTGAACTCTGACAGGCTTGGTGCAGAGCACAGGCAGAGCAGAGAGGGACAATCCCCTGCCTCGACCAGCTGATGATGCTTTGCCTGATGCGCCCCAGGACACGGTTGGCCCTCCTGGTTGCCAGGGCACTGATGACTCATATTAAACTTGCCACTGACCAGGACTCCCAGAGCCCTTTCCATGACACTGCTTTCCAGCATCTCATTTCCCCGCTTGTATGAACATCCAGGGTTCCATCCCAGGTGCAGAATCTGGCACTTTCCCTTGCTGAACTTTATATGGTTGGCGATTATCCAGGCCTCTAATTTGTTCAGGTCTTTCTGCAGGGCCTCCCTGCTTTCAAAGGAGTCAACAGCTCCTCCTAGTTTTGTGTCATCCGCAAATTTGCTTAGTCCTGTCCTTCCAGTCCTGTATCCAAGTCATTTATGAAGATGTTGAAGAGCACTGGGCCTAATATGGAGCCCTGTGGAATCCCACTAGTGACAGGTCGCAGCCTCATGTGACCCCATTCACTATTACCCTCTGTGCTCAACCTGTGAGCCAATTGCGCAGCCAAACCATGACGTGTTTATCCAGCTGTCCAGAGGGATATTGTGAGAGACAGTATCAAAAGCTTTGAAATCCAAAAAGATTACATCATCTGGCGTCCCTTGATCAATTAGGTGGGTTACCTTGTCATAAAAGGAAATCAGGTTGGATAAGCAAGACTTTCCTCTCATGAAGCCATGCTGGCTGTGACCAATGACTGCATTGTCTTTCAGGTGTTTTTCAATGCCTCCAAGGATAATCTTCTCCATAACTTTACCAGGCACTGAAATTGCCAATGAAGCAAAGCATCAGGATAAGTGGTAATTTGTTACCTTCATTTATAATACTGGAAAGAGCATACAAAAATGGTGTTTATATTCTATAATACCAATACTATGAAATGAAATTGTCACACTGTCTATTTTTTTCTTCCTGTATGAGACTTTTTTCTATTTCCGTGGACCATTGTACATGTAATGTAAGACAAACATGAGTTCCAAGCTTAAAATCCCTGTTGGGGACTATTTATCACAACTCTCAATAAACTGTGCCAGTACAGTTACAGCAGTCTTAACAAAACAACAACAGCAACAACAGCAGGCTACAGAGAACAGATGTCACCTAGAGGTTTGGCATCAGATGTCCATTTGCAATTCAGGCAATTGAGATTGGGTTTCATTTGGTTCTTTTACTAACTAAAAAAAAAAAAAAACAACAACAACAAAAAACCCTAAACAAACAAAAAACTCCAAACCCATTTACAATACAATTTTGAGGTACTAGTTTAAAACACATCGTTTATTCAGCCTAACCAAAACAGACATATTATTTAGATTGCAGTTAGTCATTCCTGAAATTTCTGTCTGGGTGAGAAAAACATATGTTACTAATTAATATTAAACAACTAAAAACAGTCACATTCAAAATTTCATATGCATTTTGCTCATTTAATAGCTGAATTATTGGAAGACAGTACTACTTTTAAAGCACAAGCTCTTCAGATTGAGCAATACACTATAGAGTGTCTGGAAATTTAAATAGTAGAGGACTAGCACAGCTCTACCTGTGTCTGGTTTTAGTTGGGCAGATTTCTACCAAAATTACAGCAGCATGTAGAACTAATCAAGTTGCCTCTTCTGAGCACAGGTGTGATGTTTAGGATAAAGCTGGAGGCCTAACAGTGTGCCTTAGGGAGACTGAACCAGCTAATAGTTCACATGCCCTGAAGTGAGAAACTCATCTTAGCCTGAGAAATAAATCATGCACTTACTTGTAACATGTAAATACTTTTAAAGAACACAACATTGAATTTCTGATTGGGCACAAAAACATGCAAAAAGGGTTACGAAGAGGAAGTCTGTCTGCAAGCCCTAACAAACAGATTTTCATTTCTTTAATAAAAAGTTAGACTACTTAATGGTACAATAAGAAAATCATTGTGTAGTTAACACCAACCAAAAATGACTGGTAAAGCTGAAAGACATTTTATTCTGATGGCACTTTCATGGGATGATAAATTTTTGCAGTACATAAATGCCATGTAACAGTAAAGTTAAAAGGATCCAATCTTGGAGGATGTACAGGCATGTGTCTTCTAAGGAGCATTTGAATAGTTTTTGCACTTCATATTTACTTTCTTCAGGCTGTGGAGTATTTTTGCTTTAACTCACCACTCATCTCCAAAGCCTCCTACAAGACTGAACCAGAATCACATCTCGATGCCAGGGAGATTAGGCAGGAGGATTTCACCAACTTGCTGCTCTCAACTTTATCTCCTGGCTGGAAGAACCTAGCTAAGATAATTTTGAATTTAAATCTTCATTGTGCAGTAGCAAATTTAGCTGAGCCATTAATCTCAGAATCTGCTAGCTCTGAGCAAGTCTATATAATTTTGAGTTGCAAACATTGAAGAACAAAGAATAAAGATATTTTGATAGCATTGCCTTCTCACTGAAATAGGTGACAAAATAGCTACATGTTTAGATTGACGCTGGAACAGCCTTTGAATTGAGATAGGAAATATCAGCTTTCAAAGGGCTGGCATGCAAGAGAAATTCTCCAGCAATCTCAAAATTCCTCACGAACATGTTCTTCATAAACACCTTGTCCCAAAGGTGGTGCTTTTTGTATCCCATGCAGTCTCACTTCTGCCTGCCCAATGTTCAAAGAATTTAAATTGGCTCAAAATCTAGCCTTCTTTTTCCTGGTATGAACACTTTGACCATGATCACATTATTCTAAAACTATCTTGTAACTGAAGTCTTACTGGCTTTTTGTCACCTATTAGGATTCACCCTTAATATTTCTATTTTGCTGCATTTAAAAGTGTGGCATTATCCAAGCTTGTGACTTACAGAAGAAGAAAAAAAATCTTAAGATTTAAAAAACTCCTATCAGAATAGCAAGTAATTGATTTCACATTCATGATCTGTTCTTTTATAGGGTCCCTTTTTATATGTTATTTTTCATTTTCTGGTTAATGCAATACAATCTTTACTGGTGTGGATTCTCTGCACAGCTGAGAATAAAAAGCTCACAGAAGCTGTTAGTGTCTCACTTGACACCAAAAGCAATCTTCTGTCTGACCTATAGATTTAATTGGCTACAGATAAGCAGTGCAGGCAACCAATACAAAATAGTGTATTGGAGAAAAACAGACTATGGGCTACAGAGTACAGCTGAGAAGAGTAAGGTTTGTTTACCTATTACCATGCTACTGACTGACTTTCTATTTTTCTGAAAATGGTTTGCTCTGCTTTGAAACATTATGGAAAAAAAATATTCCTAGAGCTGTTTTCTCACAACCAAAACAAGTTACTGGATGTAGTTTCATTGTTTTTCTCTTTTACTTTGAGACTAACTCATCTTTAAGTACTTGCTGGGGGAGTAAGATGAGATGGTCCACCAAGCACTGCCAATTTGTCTTACGGCAATTTTAGATCTTTGGGAATACTAGTTCCTAGTAGAATCACAGGTGTGTGCAAGTCTGGAACTACTCTGCCTCTCATGCTTGTCAAGAAAAACATACACCCTTCACATAGTCTTAATTTTCTCACAGTGGGTACGGAAACTGTTTTTCCGTAACACATCCATGTCTTGGTAATTATATGCAGAAGACCCAATATACACCAATTTTTTTTAAAAAACTACATCTCCTTAGCCCTTAGTAATTACAGGGGTTTGAGAAAATCTTCTCTTTTTTTTGCCCAGCACCATACTTGGGATATCTAATTTTCTTCTGTTGCCACACACATTGCAGTTGCTCAGTTTTTCCAGCACTGTGGTGGGTTTAGAGATCAGTGCTGAAATATGGAAGTTTACTTCAAGATTCATAGCTAGTGACAAAAAATCAGGTTCTCAGAGGAGAAAATATATTGATATTTATCTTCTCTTGTGTCTTCCTTAATAACAAGAAAGTACATCACATACGTGCATGTGCCACTGCGCCCCCTTAGTTCTTCCAGAGTAGGCCTGTGAATGATTCCCTATGAACAGACTTCTTTTTCCTCTTGTTGCTTACTTATGGGCCTAATTCCAATGGAAATACATCTGTAGAAGTAGAGTCAACTCATGAGAACCAATGCTAAAGTCTGCCTGAAATCTGATCCTGCGCCAGAGACTTGTGCCAAAGTTTTAAGCCACACAAGTAGAGAGAAAGTGCAAGTGCAAGGATGTGTGAAAAGGGATCACAAAATCATTAATCCTATAGCTTCATTTCAAGGACTAAATAGTTTCAGAACTAATAAAAATATTTTTGCTCATGCTATTACAGTAGCACTAATGAGAGATCCTGTTCCAGGGCATAGGCTGAATAAATGGATACAGAAAGGAACTTTTCCTCTTTATATTCCAAAATTCTGGAGATGAATTTGGGAGAAGCTCCACATACCCCTGAACCATCTCACTGGAATGAGACAGTGGAGTTCCTGAATTATACATCAGCTATGTTATGAGAAATTCTATGCTTCTGTGTAAAAGCAAAAAGTCCCAAGAAGCCACTTCTGCAGCTTGTATTTAAGGCTGGTCCTACAGATCAGGTTCTGAGTGATCGACATCAGTTCTCTCAGAAACAAAAATGTTGATACTAAAACAAACATTTACAATGGGAACAAACTATTTAAAGTGCCAGTATAGAATTACAGAATCATAAAATTATTTGGGTTGGAAGGGACCTTAAAGATAGTCTTATTCCAACCTGCCCTGCCATGGGCAGGGACACCTTCCACTAGACCAGCTAACTCAGAGCCCCATCGAACCTGGCCTTAAACACTCCCAGGGACAGGGTGTCAACAACTTCTCTAACAACCTGGTTCAGGGTATCACCATTCTCACAGGAAAGAATTTCTAAAAAAATTAAAAAAAAATTAAAATCTAATCTAAACCTATCCTCCTTCATCTTAAGACCATTCTACCTTGTCAAATCTGTACATTCCCTCATAGAAAGTCCTTCTCCAGCTCACTTGTAGGCCCCCTTCAGGTACTAAAAGGCTACAATAAGGTTTCCCCAGAGCTTTCTCTTCTTCAGTCTGAACAACTGGAACTCTCTCAGCCAGTCTTCACAGACTACGAGCTCCAACCCTCTGATAATCTTGGTGGCCCTCCTGTGAACTCATTCCAACAAGTCAACAGGTCTTGGGTTGGGGGCCACAGAGCTGGTCTCAAGAGCAGAGCAGGGATGGAAAACTACCTCTCTCAACCTGTTGGTCATGCTTCTTTTGATGCAGCCCAGGATGTTGTCAGCTTTCCAGGCTGCAAGCACATTGCTGAGACATGTTGAGATTTTTGTCCACAAACATCCTCAAGTCCTTCTCCCCAGGGTTAGTCTAGATCCATTCTCCACCCATCCTGTATTGTGCTTGGGATTGCTCTGACCCAGATGCAGGACTTTGTACTTGGCCTTGTCGAATTTCAAGAGGTTCACACAGGCCCACCTCTCAAACCTGTCAAGGTCACTCTGGATGCCACCCTTTCCCTCCAGCATGTCAACTGCACCACACAGCTTGGCATCATTGGCAAGCTTGCTGAGAGTGCACTCAGTCCCATCGTACATGTCACAAACAGAAATCCTAAAATGTGCTAGCTAGATTACCAACCCCTAAGGAATGCCACTCATCACTGGTCTCCACGTGGACATTGAGCCATTGACTTCAACTTTGAGTGCAACCATACAGTCAATTTTTTGTCCACTCATTAGTTCATCCATCAAATCCAAGTCTCTCCAGTTCAGAGACAAGGATGTCAAGCAGTGTCAAATGCTTTGCACAAGGCCAGGTAGATGGCGTCGGTTGCCCTTCCTTCATCCACCATTGCTATAACCCCAGTGTAGAAGGCTGCCAGATTTCTTGGGCATGATTTGCCTTTAGTGAAGTCATGCTGGCTGTCATCAATCACCTCACTATTTTCCATGTACCTTAGCATAGTTTCCAGGAGAATCTGCTCCATGATCTTGCCAGGCATTGAGGTGAGACTGACCAGCCTGTAGTTCCCTGGGTCTTCTTTATTTCCCTTTATAAAAATAGAGGTTATGTTTTATGATGCACCTAAAGGAGCTTTTTTTGTTATTCATGGTTTCCTTGGCCAAATTTACTTCTGCTAGTGCTTTAGCTTTCCTAATCAGATAGCCGGCTCTTGGGACAATTGCTGTGTGTTCATCCTGGGCTACCTTTCCCTGCTACATGTTTCAGTTTGTCCAGGAGCTTCCTGTTCATCCATGCAGGTCCCCTGGTCTATTTCCCTGATTTCCTCTTTGTAGGATGCATTGCTCTTGAGCCTGGAGGAGATAGACGATCCTTGAATATCACCCAGCTCTCTTGAACTCCTTTTCTCTCCAGGGCTCTACTGCACAACACTCTACCAAGGACATACTTGAAGAGATTAAAGTCTTGCTCTTCTGAAGTCCGGGGGAGCAAGAATGCTTCTCACCTTTCTCATTGCCCCAAGAATCTTGAACTCTACCGCGTCACGGTCACTGCAACCTAGCTCCCCTTGAGCTTCACATTCACCAC
The DNA here is from genome assembly GCA_013399895.1 of Serilophus lunatus. NCBI lineage: Eukaryota > Metazoa > Chordata > Aves > Passeriformes > Eurylaimidae > Serilophus > Serilophus lunatus. The sequence goes on along the minus strand of VXBA01006569.1, from coordinate 785,678 downwards.
GAGCCAGTCCTTAGTCCTTGGTGAGAATGAGATCCAGCATAGCACATCTCCTTGTTGGGTCCTCTGTCACTTGGAGAAGGAAGTTTTCATCAATTCATTCCAAGCATATTCATATCGCCTATACTCCCTCCAACAGATATCGGAGGGGTTGAAGTCCCTCAGGAGGACCAGGGCTTGAAAACGCAAGGCTGCTACTGTCTGTCTGTAGTGAATCTCATCAACTTGGTCTTCCTGGTCAAGTGCCTTGTAGCAGACACTCCACTATAAAATCACCTGTACCTGCCCTACCTTTAACCCTGACTCATAAGTTCTCATTTGGTTCCTCATCTATCCCCAGGCAGAGCTCCATGCACTCCAAGTGGTCATAGAGGGATCAACACTACTTCCTTGTTTTCACTGCCTGTCTTTCCTAAAGAGCCCATATTCTTCCATTCCAACACTCCAGTCACAAGAGCCATCCCACCACTTCTGAGTGATGCCAATAAGGTCATAGCCTTGCAGATATACGCGTGCCTCTAGTTTCTCCCGTTTATTCCCCATTCTGCATGTGTTAGCATAGAGGCATTTAAGCTAGGCCCTTGGTGAAGCTGCCTTTCTGGAATGGCTGGAATTCCTTAGTGCTGCTATCCTTCAGGTATTCTCCTGCTGACCTGCATACCCTCTCCAGGCTCTGGACATCTCTTGCAGGCTCAGACGTCTAACTGGTATGAGTCCGAGTGGATTGGAGGGTGATTTGACTGCCAATAGTATAAAGGAGATCCCTCAGCAGGTCTTCCCACTTTATTTGAATGTGTTATCCACTGCTGGCAACTGCCAGAGCCTGTGAAGGACTCACTCTAACAGTTTATGGAATTATGCTCTTTATTAAGAAAAAATTGGGACAGGTTAAGGTTTGAAGATTGTCATGAGAATACCTGACTGCAAAAACGTATTTAAAGCAATATGCAGGCAAACTCTAACCCCAATAAAAAGTAGTCAGTGCACACAGAGTACAGTTCTTGCCCAATAAGCATCCCAATGTGGGAGAAGACAGGTTCAGCCCATTGATTGATCCCAGCAGTTACAATGGAGTCTTCCCTGATTTTCTCCCAATTCTTAACTTATTTGTATACTATTTCTTTATGTTTAGGTGAAGCTTGCATGACTTTAGCCATAAATACTTTTGTTTCGGATCATTATACACTTCTCTCACCTCACTTTTAAAGATACAGTCAAAAAAATATAAGGCACATGCCAGTGGCAGGTGGTCATATCTTGGAGGCGGGTAGCTTTGAGATGGAGGTGTGCATTAATATTACAATTAGGCTTTAATGAACCAAGTTCATCTGAGGAGAGATATTTTGTCGTAGTTCCTGGCTTGGCAGCCGGGCATCTCCATCTATCTCCCTTGGTTGACAGGCGCTATGTGGTCTTCAGAAACTACAAAGTATCACCATGTTCCCCTCCCTGCAGGGATTTCTATGGAGAGAGGTCACAGTGTCTCCACTCCACTCCACCCTCCGTTCCATCCTCTGCAGCAGCTGCTTATTGTTGTGTGGGGAGACATTTAGGAGCATGTCGACCAAGTTTCATCCAGGGAGCAGCCGCTGCATTCTAACCTATAATTTCCTTTACCTTTGTAACTTCTGTTAGGACGTCAGTATAACTTCTTAGTTTCCTCTAATTTTTACTCTCAGTCATCTTCCCAAAATCGTTCTGTGCAACTTTTGCATTGTAGTTAGAAAATTCAGTTTAGCACAAGGACATATTTAAAAAACTGCTGCGTGAAACTGGCACATTCTTAGATTATTGCTATTTTTTTAAAAGTGTAAAGCAGCCCCAAATAATTATTTTCAAGTAACAGCTAACCTCAATATTCTGCAACACTCTCCATTCAGATTATACTAAACATCAAGTTTAATCAAAGTTATCAAGGTAAACTGCATGATTCAGAATCTGTGAACAACATTCTAGATACAACAATCCCATCTCCACCTGCAGGATTACACCACGGGTTCCTCATCACGGGTTGCCAAACGATCATGAACCTGTACGGCATGCCCTTTTTTTTAATTAGAAGGGGCAAATTAATTTCTAAAATTATAAATAAACCTTCTATAATTCTAAAAAACACACTGAACGCAAACTTCATTTGAAGGGACAATTGTCATTCATATTATTGAGCGATTTGAGGTATTCCTGAAGTGAAAAGTGATGTTGTTGCATTCAGAAGAAGGAACATGTTCAGTTAACATCCTGTGGAAGAAAAGGGAACATTTCAGTGTAACTACATTTTCTGAATCTCTAAATTGGCTTGGCTTCAAGACAGGCATAGATTCATTTCATGTCAGAAATCCCTTACTTCACTGTCACCACTTAGCCATCTCTTTGAAATTCCAAAGGCATGGAGCCAGCAGGTGTGCTGCTAACTGCCTCTTGTGTAGGGAAAGAACAAGTTTTACTTACTACAGAACTGGCTACAATGAAGGCAACCAGCAGAGAGAACTCATGACAGTGCTCCAAGTAGAGAGAAAAAATAGTCTCTCCTCCAAGTCAGAAATTTCAGAATTTTTCCATACACAGAAAGCAGCTATCCACTTTAAAAATAAGACTTGGCCAAGTATTATAGAGACAAAGACCTTCAGCATTTAATTTTTTCTCTTTGCTCAATAATTCAAGGACTTAATGTGAAAACCATGAGCCTTTATGAACTAATACGCCCACTTACTTCGTTTCTGCTCCTCGTTGGTGAAAAACTGCGGCTTCGAAACAACTGCAGGACAAACAGAAAGGAAATTCCGGTATGCTAAAAAAACCGCACCCAAGAAAACCACCTAGGAACCTATCCACATTTAAAAAATTTGCACAAGTCTATTAGTACAGCTCCACTGCTACAAAGTCAAGTTCAACAACTTTCTAGTTTTTTCATGCCCTGTACAGACACAAAAAAGTGTGCCATACCCAAAGGCTCTCTTAAGTTGAGAGTACCTATGTCAATTTAATAAGATGGGCTAAAAATTAGAAAAATATACATGTTTTTTACAGAAATAATTAAAAATGTTTTGTAACTATATATATGCATAAAGTTTCATATATCTTATCAGTATCACCTCAGTTTTTTCCCTCCTACTCACCATACACTTATTTTCTAATCCTTTGAGGCATGAGAGAGTAAACTTAGGTTACTAATTCCAGGAGGTAGGAACTAGGTACTGTATGTGTACTGCAGAGGACTAAAACACTTCCAGATGATGCAAGTAGTTATTCAGAAGGATACTGAAGCAAAGGGCAATAAGGGCAAAACATTCCTAGATGCAGTATGAGAAGTTAAAATCTCTGAAGTGTCAAATGTGTATCGCCACTGATATTATACCAAGCAACTATCTGTCAGTACAGTTTCACTTCATTCAAGACCTTCAAGCAAAGGCAAGTACTCCCAGTCTTAAAATGCACATGTGGCACATCAGCATTTTTAATAGGCTGCCTACATTCCTAGTTAAAATACTTAATGTTGTTAATACTATAAACATTCAGCTGAGGCTTGCTTGACTAGATAGGAGGCGATGGGTGCTACAGCTGCAGCTCCTGCTTCTAACTCTACTTCCACGAAACACCTACAAGCAAAGAGTTTAATAAAACTCTTTTGAGAGAGGGTTTAATAAAGACAAGACTCTGCAAGGAGACTTGCCATGCTAGAGACAAGGCTTGAGGACAGAGAGGAAACACAGCAAACTTTCTCCTTAGAACAGGCCAGAGCCTGTATACATCTGTATATTTAATACATTAAAGAAAATGAAAGTATTCATCCTAAATACAGGATGCGCCACTAAAACCTAACTAAGAATTTACATACAACTCCACCTATATAGGTAACAGTTAACAACTTCTCTTTTTAAATTTTAAAACCAGTGTTGAAATCCAACTACTTCCTTTAACATATTCCTTAACAAAATACGTACCACAGACGCTCTTTTAGTGACTACCTCTCCCTTCACGATGACAAGACCATTTTCAATCAGAGGAGGCCATATGTGATGAGCCACAAAGGCAGCTGTGAAATCTGAGTCAGAACTACGATAGTACCTGTCAAAACAGAGTACAAGAAATGTCTGCATATATGTGCCAAAAGATAAATAAATTTCACAGAATCACAGAATCACTAGGTTGGAAGAGACCTCCAAGATCATCTAGTCCAACCCTTGCCCTAAAACCTCAACTAGACTAGACTATGTCACCAGGTGCCACGTCCACCCTTTTTTTAAACACACCCAGGGATGGTGACTCCACCACCTCCGTGGGCAGTCCATTCCAAAACTTTATTACTCTTTCTGTAAAAACTTCTTCCTAATGTCTAACCTATACCTCCCTTGACGCAGCTTGCTTTTATCAATGCTGATAAAAAGCAGAATACTAGCTACACCTCTAAGATCTTCTGTGACAATTTCTCCATAACACAAAAATAAGTATTCTCTAAGTGATTCTATAAAACAAATGCACTTGTAAGACACACTCAGCAGAACAGACTGTTTACTTATACTGACAGACAGTTTCACACTTCAGAAGACCACCAGACAATATTTTTTGCATAAGCCTTATGCAAACCATGGCCCCTGTGTTCAATGACAGATTAAATCTTCTGAATAGCAATTTGGCAGGCACAGTCATCCAATCTTCCTGAAATATCTTGCTAAAACAAGACCTCTATAAAGAATATTTCAGAGATATTCTATCTCAACTATAACATTACATCTTAGTATCTTATGAGACATGAGGGCAATTTTATTATCAAGATCCTCAGACAGTGATAATGAAACAGTGACATTTTAGCTAAGAAAAATTAATTCAAAGGCCTGTATTAATATACCACATACATATTGCCTCCCTAAGTCTGGAATATTGGCTAAATATCAAAGTCACTGACTTTGTGGACTCAAACTCAAAACAAACACCAAATAACAAAAATAAAAAATAGCAATGCATCTATACTTTAGTAATGTATTACAATAACAAGTTCTATAAAACAATGTAAACCAAGACATGAAGCAAGGTAGAGGGTATGACGGGGTTTGGCCAGCCCTTTGTAGAATGGTATCACACATAACTAACAGAGATATTTTAATTTGTACAAATTTTGCTCCACCTCTGTGTAGCACACACATACACTATAGATGTAAACATATATATATATGCCACATTTATGTAGGTAGATAGACAGATAGACAGATAGATAGACGTGAATATGTGTCTCCTGTAGCAGCATGCAAAAACATATTACATCTGTTTTTTGAAGGCCACAAGTAAGTGGAGAAAGCTTTCCAAGAGCATAACACAGCATTGCTGCCTTCTTAATTCAGCCAATAGCTTTGCATATCAAACATCTAATTGCCCGGTATTTGGACAGGATCATTGAGTAGCTCTGTAGGATCTTGTACTCCCTTGTTGAAAGGCTACTTTCATCTTTTCTATTTCTCTCCTTGGCTTCTCAAGCTTTTCCCCACTGCAGATGGCAGATGGTGGGGGAAAACAAGCCGTCAATCAATATGATTTGTAACGCAAGCTTCTGTTTATTGCAAAAATCCAAACCTTATTACATTCTGGTTAATTATGCCTACCAGGCACTATGCTATTGGCCAATCTCTAAAATGGTTACATTTGCTCTGTTTAACTCTTAAATTACGCCGGGCTTTCCAGTGTTTACTGGACTTTGCCACAGGTGCAGTTCCTTGCTACAAAGTTGCAGTGTCTTGTTCCAGGGTCCTTTCCCACGTCCTTCACCAACTGCTAGATCTCAGTAAACATGACTTTCACAGAACGGACTAGAAAGAAGGAAGAAAGATGCAAACACTTTCTAAAAGGGTGATAAACAGGTCTAAACAGGGTAAGGAAAGCTGATAATTTTCCTCTTAAATTATAAATTAAATACACTCTAGAGACTGAAGTTTATCCATAAAATCACTTTGCTGTTCATTAAAAAAACCTGCTAACATTTGTCTACATCCTGGTATTTATATACTATAATAAAACTTAAAGACATTCAAAATTAACTACAGACTAGGAATATTTGCCTCAAATTAATGTTTAGCAATCTTAAGCCTTTATACCAATTAGGGAACAAGTAAACTATACAACCTGATGGACCTGACTGAAGATAAAGAATTCTTACTTGGTCTCATCAAAAAGTTCTCCATCAATACCAAAGGCAACATCAAGAGGAGGAACAAGTGTCTGCATTGAAAAAGCCAAAGTGCACAACTCTTGAATCAAAGTGCTGAGCACAATGAAATCAGTTTCTGGTGGAAATGAAATCTTTGGGTTGATGTTCATGGAGCGAATTACTTCCTGAAAATAAATGTATTTGCACTCATTAGCAATTTTATTCACAGGAAGTCCCTCCCAAATATGCCTCTCAGCTTTCTACATAAAAAATCAATATAAGAAGCTCACAGTACTGTTACCTCAGACTATTCCGGAAAATATTAGCTTTAGAAAGAATGGACTATTTATTTTAGAAATAAAGTATGACCTACATTATTGATATAAATCTTAGGAAGGAGATGCGGCTTTTCAGCAGAATACAAAATTCAAGAAAAATATGAAATTTAGCTTACATTTATTTAATACAACTATCCTGTATCTTGCCAAAAATATTATTCTTGCAGACAGAGAAAATCTAGTCACAGACAAATTAAACAAATGATTACTAGTACTACTACTGATACATATACTAGTCCTAGCAATATTATTTGGGAAAGTAAACTGCTACAAAACAAAATCTGTATGATAACTTTTTTTCTTCTTCAGGTTACAGTGGGTTTCTAGTTTACACATACTGAATGTAACAGCTCCTGAAATAGATCAACATGTCATTTCCCCATTGCCCTTGACCTACCTTGACACTGGCACGAACATCATACTGATCCTTGTGGCAAATTATGTAATTCAGGACAGTGCTTTCAAGTGGCTCAGCCCCAGAGCGACACAGGCACAGTCTCTCTCTTGCACGCATTTTGAACTTCCAGAAGGCCATCTTTGCTGCATGAAAAGATTCCTGCAAACATAAAGAACATCTAGTTAAATCCAGGAAACTGAAATTAACTTTTTAACACTTACCTGAGAAAATGAACTTAACACAGTATTATCACCATAAGGAGGAATATAAAACACTGCTGCAAAAGAGGAAGTTAATTCATCTGGAAGGAATTCTCTTTCTGAGTGTGACTTCTTTGCAGAAGACAGAATTGAAAAGCTTCCCACCTCATCTATATTTGTATAAGATTCCATCTCACACCCGTGATAAATGCAATCACATTCAAAGATATCAAGAGTAATAGCATTTTACATGCCATAGTTAACACTTCAGACAGGAACACCTCTTGTTCATTGGGAAAAAAGATTGAATTAGAGAGTGTAAACTGAACGACAGTTAGAGGAAAAAGCCTTCAGTAAGTTAAATATACTTGGGATTGCACACATTAAGAGGCACACTGCCTCTCTGCCTCTGGTATGTACTACATCATTCTTATAAAAATGTACAGAAAAAAAAAAGCACAGAAAAACAAAAACACATTTCTCCAGACTGAACTCACAGTAAATATGAGGTATCTAGGTAGTTTCAAAGGATGCGATAAAACTAGAAAAGCACATAGATAGCTACAGGCAAAAGGAAAGCATGCTATGGAAATATTTTTAGCTTTGCAGTGCTGTAGTATTTAATGAATTATTCCCAAAAGAATTCATCTAAATAAGGCAGCATTGATCAGTGCAGGAATTAGCTATTTTTCAGAGCAATTCAATCTTCTTATACACCACCTTTTAGCATCTGGACCCTGCTCCACTGTTGGGACAGGTCAGTCAGGACACTAAATTTTGAGTTCAGTGTAGTAGTGTGAGGGGAAGAAACTAAATCAAAAGGAATAAAAGAAGAAAAGTTTTCTTCTCTGTACTTCGCAGAAATGCTAATTTACCCCCCATTCAGTGCAATGCAGACATAATATTCTATAAACCACTTCCAGCCTCTAAACTAAGAAATATAATTTCTTTCTTACCACAGCTGCAGTGTATATTATCCTCTGCACCATCTCCACGTCACTGATGTATGTCCTCAAGAGGCTCTCTGCATCAAAGCGTTCTTGGGCGTAAATGAACCCAAAGCGAGCTACCAGGCAGGCACGACGGGAAGCATTTATTTGCTTGCTTGGGCCAGGTGTCCACGCTGCCAGGGAGCAGGAACTACGGGACATGGTCCTGCTGCGCCTGCCAGGAGAGCGGCTCCGGGCAAGCCTACACGGAGAGAAGTGTGAGGTCACTTCGCCATCCTCAGATGTTTTTCCCTACGGCAAAGTTTTGTGTCAATTTAATTTTGACCAAGGTAAGCTAAGATTTTGAGCCAATGTAATTAAAGAATCTGCAGATGGTTAGTCTAATATGAAGGTATTGGTCTCAGTACATTTTATGGACTAAAGCATAAACAGTAAAATTAAAGTAACTCCTAAACTGTGTTCCGGGGAAACACATATTTTGTAGATTTGTTCCTCTTTCAGAACCATTCAAGTCAAACAAGTGAGACTGTAACAAGTTCTGTCCTGTAATGGTAGTTTACAAGGAGGACTCATGAACAAAAAGATTAACCATCCCTTTTTCTTCTATACAGTCGCTGTCAACGTATTTTATAAAGCTGCATTATTTGCTGTTTTGTCTGAAACTTAACACAGCTGCCTTAAATTAAAATATTTGGGCACTAGGGGAAACCAGCCAAAGAGTTTATGTTCCCTCACAGAAAAGTGCAAAAAACTTAGCTTTTGTTTATACTTCTGTTTCAAATAAGGAAGGAATTCATGCCACCTAACATGAACAATCTCCATGATTTAGTGACTTCTCCGAATAACGCTTCTACCTGCTCTGGAGAACAGATTTTTGGGCATCCAGGATAGTAATTTCATCCTTCAGCATTTGAATCTCCCGGTCATAGTCATTCAGACGCTCAAACTTCTTCAGGGGACATTCCACTGCAGCACGGGAAGCGTTCAGACTTAATCACACAAAATAAAGTCAGTCACAAGATGTCCTTCTATCAATGTAAACCATCTATCAATTAAACCTCATAATCCAACAAGAGGAGCAGAAAAAGAGGACAAACTTTGAGCAAACTCCTTATGCTGAAATACAGGAAAAATCAAGAGTTTTAAAAAGTATACTTCAAAGCAGACACTCAATTTCACTTAAAAAAGTAAAAGCATACTGTAGCAGGAGACTGGATACACTACACTCTTTGTTACAGAAGAAATTACTGGTTAACATTTGGTGTCCTAATGCTAGCTCAAATTATGACGTCTAAAAGAAACTGGTTTCTTTCTCATATTTAAAGTCTTAACCAGCTCGATTTTCTCTCCTTCAGGTTAAGAACCTAGGTAATTTTGCTGTTGGGTACTCAGGCTCTTTTGTTTGCTGGAATATAGTAGTCAGTCAAAGGATATCACCAATGATGTTATTCAAGCAATATCTAAAATTAATGGCAGCTCTCCAGCTGTCCTCAAGAGAGGACAACCAGTTAAGCAAGTTTATCTTCTGTCCTTTCCTCCTACTTAATATTAAAAAGCATTCCAACATCTCTGCTTTCCTTCTCAATATGGGTATTACTATTGTTTTCCTCTTCCCAAACGTGGTGAGGAAAGGGAGAGGAGAGATAGGAAAGGATGCTTTGTATTTATTTTGAAGGTATTCAGTTTCCTTTTCTTTACGGATTGACACTGGTGAGATTTTTGAGGATCTGAACCAATGAAAGCTGTCACACTTAATAATCAGCAAGCTTCCTGTTCCAGCTTTTTAAGGAGCAGACTGACAGAGAGGACCACAGGTAATAAGGCCAGCAATGTCTGCTAAAAGGAAAGCAGCACTGCCCCTGGGACATCTGCAGTCAGCTCCTTCAGGATGGACTTCTGGCAGAGCAGTAGTAAAAAACAACTGGTAAAGTATAAAGAACAACTGGGAAAGAAAAGTAAGTTTGGGAAGTTCTAGAGGCAGGTATGGGGAAAATTCAAACTGGTATTCTTGGAAACACCTAAAAGCATGAAATTGTATCACTTATTGTACTGATCCATGACCTGTGAACATTCATTGTTCTCATGCTAATATGATGCACAAGAAAGTGTCTGCCACGTGGAGCTACCTATAAAATGGCTCTAGAACTGCCATTAACTGCACGATTTTGTATCTGAAGCAAATTAGTAATTTTGAGACTACGATGCTCCACAAAATATGTTTTATGCAACTACGCAAAAGCTGTTCAATCCTAGTCACTTAACAAAACCTACCAAGCCAATTTATAAACGTGGGTATGACTCTATCATTTGTACTCCACTTTGGATACATATACACCACACAGACCCTAGATAAATTTTGAAGCTCTGATTTTAAGCCAGAAATTAAACATTTTACAAATCTCCATTAGTATTTAGATGTCAAAAGAAAAATGTGGCTTGTTGAAACACCAAAAGAATCACAGTTAATTTCCCTACTCTTCTTCCATCTCGTTGATCTGCAGTTGAGTTGAAGTCAGTTTTTTGTCCAGCTCTTGGAGTTGAGAAGCCTGACTGCTCTCCAGCTCTCTCAGCTGCATCTCACTCCCAATTGAATCCTACCAGGAAAGAAAGTCACACTGTTTAAATGTTCTACCTTACAGAATCCCTCAGCAATGTACTACTGCATTATTAGCAAATGTATTTCTAAAGATTTCAGTAACAAACATTTCTGAAGAAACTGAGAACAAAAGCAATTGCATACCTTCTAGAGACATAAGCAATGCCTTCCCAGCACACCAAACCAAGACTCAACTATTTTAGGAAAAAATATTCACTTCTTTTACAGCTAATGATAGAACTTATGGAAGGTCTGCATATGCAGATTTACTGCTTGCAAACACATCTTCAGAATAAAGCATTTTGCAGATGTGTTGCAAAACTGGGGGCTTATTTCCAGTTGGTCAACTTCTGCTCTACTATATCGCCAACTCAAAGTAAACTTTTTGAGAATTCATAAACACAAAGTAACAGAGAAAGTTATTAGAACAGACAAGTACTGTCATTCCAGAAAGCACACATGCAGGATTGTCTTTAAGAACCTATAGAGTTGCCTGATACTACTGGAATTAAACAAGTAACTGTGCATTAGGCTTTTCTTTAAACTTTAAATGTCACATGCAATGACAAATCTGTAACTGGCATACCTGGTGTACTGTCATTTAATAACATCATTATTTTATATTTTGTGGGATTTTTGGCAGAACCCTGCTCCTGCATTACATTAGAATCTGACTCCTAAGGGATATCATTTTTGATTTGTCCTTATTTTGATTGTGAATGATTTTGACAGAGGAGGTACAAAAATGAAATTAGAGAACACGGAGACATCACTTTCAAACCCCAGGATCCTCAGTATTTTCCCCTAGTCTGCATCAGTCAACACTCCTATTTTCTTTTAAAATTGAAACCGCAGCAGATTTGTCCTTTCTGCCAAACTGTTAGTTCCACAGTATCTTCAGTAAATATCATATATTAAACCCAAATATTATGGCAGGAATCTGGTGGTTTCACGATGGATACGAGCACTTTTTATTTAACACTTCTGGAGATAATTTAATGGTAAGATACTTCAAGACTTTTTTCTTCAAAAAAAATAAAAGGAGCTCATAAATTAATGTATGGAGTTTATGCACAACTTTGGCTTACATATGTATTTTCACATAGTGTTAGGTTCTTCTAATACAGATGTGGCACAAATATTTCCAAGATGTCTCTACAAATGTGAGCATAGCAAATCTTTACCCAGAAAAGGAAAACACTACAATAACATAGACTTCTTTAACAATGCAGATTCCTCCATAATAGCATGGATGCCTCCGTAGGTGTCTCCATGAGCAACTAAGAACACATTACATTAAGTAAAATCTGAGAGAGAAGGTATTATTAGCAGCAGTCGTTGAAGTTCTTCTGCAGGTATAAATTCACATGGTTCTATTCCCTCAAGAAAAATTCTTACATACCTGAGCGAGAGAGAGCTTTCCTGAAGCAGCACAGGAAAAACAAGGTCCTAGCTGTGGCAAGAGACGGGTTCTTATTGTTTCAGGACATGCATTAGGACCACCTAAGAAAATACATACATTAAGAAATTGTGTGAGAACACTTATAGAAAGAGCCAGAGTTTGAAAAAATGTCACATGTGAAAAGCGTTAGTAATTAGACGAGGCACTGATTTACCTTCTTTAGATGTTTCATTGAGAATCGAGAAGAGCTGCTTTTGAATCTTAGTGTTCAATTCTAATATTTCACGGTATCGGTCCAGATTCTCATCAAAGGAATTAACCTGCAAATTAATGTGTATTACTACATCTGTAGGCTTTCTCACTTCCAAGTTATTCCTGTTACAGTCATGACATTTTCCCCCCTATAACTACATCTCCACAACCTTTTCTTACTGCATCCACCAGAATACTCATCTTTTAAAGTTCACATTCTTAACAGGCAAAAGAACAAGATATCAGGACTTCTATCATCCAGCTAATTCACTACTTGAGAAAACTTATCCCTTTCCTCATTCATAAAGAAGCTGCAACCACAAATGTCTCTAAGAGAAGAATCATAATAACTGTGGATCCGAGTTAAAACCTTTCAACTAAAATAATAATATAGCAAGCAAACAACACCTCAGAAACAAACAAAAACAACACAAAACAAACTAAGCATATTAGTCAAAAATCTGGTTTTCATATTAAGTAAAATAATACATGTAAGGCTATTATCTTGCTTTGTCAGCAGCCACACGTGGCCTCTATGCAATTCCATCTGATTTTTAAGAATTACCAACTGAAACAAACACTACTGAAGAAGGGGGGAAATCCAGCATTATGCCTAGGAAACAGCAAAATACCACCTCTGCCAGCAAATGCAAACTTGAAAGGGAGTTGATTGGGTTAATCTGCCCAGGATACTATCGGACATACCAGGAGAACACATACTTTGTACCTGATTTCTTATCTTTATCTGTAACTCGTGTATCACCTTCCACATAGATCACCCTGTAGGTCTTCAGGCTCCAATGACTCCATACGGTTTTTACAAGCTTCCAAAACAGCTGCAATTCCCACCCATGCCCGTCAGCTTGTGTTTTGATTGGTGCAACGTGTTTTCTTCTGGCCTCAGGGAGCCCAGTCAACCTGCTCACCTCCACCACAACACGGCTGCAGAGAGCATTTTTCCGGTTCATTACAGCAACATAACACCCGTTGAGCTTCCATCTGCCAGCTCATCTTTTTCTGCAACAGCCGCCTGAAACAGTTCCCCTTCATTTCCCAAGACCTCAGAAACTCACATGGTGGTTATTACAGAGAATTCTGTTCCCACTACTGCTCAACCTCCACCCCAAGCTCTACCTCCACCATCCATTTTCAAGATTTTAAAAAGCATGCCACTATTCCTCCTTTGGCATCTTCGGTAGAAGGTTTACTACCTACTCTCAAACTCCTTAAAACTGTCCATTTTCATGAAACTCACAGAGAGAGTGACACGTGCTATTAACATGTTGTAACTCCTACGTACTGCAAAGTGAAAAAAGAATGCATTTCCCTTGAAAAGACTGTATCTCTGCTCAACGCCTTTTCTTACCAACAGTGCACAGTAGGCGGTTACAGGCTCGGGACCAAGTCAGCTCCCCGCGTCCCGAATCTAATGAAACCTCCGGATGCACGAGTGAGAGAGAACTCTGTCCAGATCTTCCATCGAGAAAAGTCATAGTTGTCAAGTCTCAGGCTCCTTCAGCTCATCTTTCCCTAATTTTACATGTTCCCTACTGCTTCCACTGCTTCGCCTCCTCAGTCCCCTGCTACCGCTTCGTCCCGCACGGAGGAGCCGCCTGCAGCCTTTTATTCCCTCCCGCTTCTCCTCCTTGGCAGCACCGCTGTCTTGCAGTAGCTTCCCGTCTCTAACAGTTTTCCGCTGGAAAGAAGAAGAGCCGGATACTGGACAGCCCGTTCAGACTTTCAGAGCCTCTTTTCCTTACCGTTCGCGAGCCATGAGCAATTTCCCCCCCACCTGCTGCTCTTCGCCACAACGCCCGGCTGTGTCCCGGGCACACACACTCAACTCTCGCTTTCCACCTCCAGCTCTTGCTTTTAGGGAACCTCGTCGTGGACAAAAAGCCCAAGAGCCGAAGCTGAGGGCGCTTAAAAGGTGCTGAAAAGGCGATAACCGGGGTCGCGCGCGGGGCAGATTCCCAAACCGGCCCCTGGGCACCGAGCGGCGGCCGCTCCCCGCTCCGCGCCCCGCCGGCACCGAGGAGCGGCAGGACCCACCTCGAAGTCCCGGTGCCAACTCTCCAGCTTCTCCTGCAGGGTCCGGACGCTCCCGGCGCCCACCAGACTCTTTAAGCTGTGTGCCATGGCCGGTGGTCAGCTCTCTCCTGGGGGTGGGGATGGCACCGGTTGCTGCGTGTCCCTCCAGGGGCGCTCCTCGGACGGCGAAGGTGGAACGAAGATGGTTGAGCCGGCCCGGCCCCTCTGCCCTGCGGGCCCTTCCAGCCGCGGCGCTGACGCGAGGCCCGGCCCGGGCGGCGGCGGTGGTGTCACGGCAACG
>VXBA01006569.1:709738-770612 GCA_013399895.1 Serilophus lunatus | reverse complement strand
GGGGCCGCAGGAGCCGGCGCTGGCGCTCGGCGGAGCCCGGCACGGCCAGGCCGCCCCGGCGCTGCCGCCTGCGCTTTGTTCGGGCCGGGCTGGGCCGGGCGGGGCAGGCGGAGCGGCGCCCTCCTGGCCGCGGGCGCGGGTCTGTGACAAGCGAAATGACTTCGTGCCTTGGGAATGGAGCGCGGGGCTTTTCTGCGCTGCGGGAACGGCGCGTCCTCGCCTGAGCGGGGCCCTCGGCGCTGGGGAGTGGGGCGGGAGGCGGCGGGGCAGTGCGTGTGAATTTGGGAAGAGTCGGAGCCGTTCCACAACGTCACCGAGCGAGCCCTCCCTAAACTTGTCCCGGTCGAACACCTCTCGCAACGCCAGTTCCTTGTTTTCCGGCAACAGAAGAAAACAAGGTGTTTCCTACACAGTACATCAATATAGACACGAGCAAGTACAGTGCTTACAGTGCGCCTTTGAGATTCATTTGAGGTGAACAAAATCACACCAAAAAAGATCAAGACCCTTTGAAGAGTAGAATCTTTAAATAGCAATCTGTTCTATTCAAGGGAGGTGAAACAAAATGCTGGACAGCTACAAAAATACATCAAGCGTTTATTTTCTCTGTGAATATCTGCAAGATATTCTCTCTTAATTTCTTACATTGACAGGATATCCCTTGCAATCTAGTAACAGGCCAACTTTCCCATGCCACGTTTGAAGCTGCACAGTATTTTTGTCAGTGCTGCACGCAAGCAATGGAAGTCCAATGCAAACTGTGCTATCAAACTAACCACCAGCCTCCTTTTGAGGAGGCTCATTAAGAGTCTATCACACGTGAGCATGAAGTGAACTAAAATCCTCTGTATTGGCAAATGACCTGTAGGATTATCTCCTGTATCTTCCCTGAGAGGTTAAAAACTTGATGAAGCTCTTTACAGCTGTTTTGGGTTTTTTTACTGCAACAATGTCATTAATAGTTCCTATCTGCCCTGATAAAAATGTGATACGAACCCATACATTGTCTGAAAATACCTGTATTTTAAACTTAGTCATTGTGTTAGCAGAGATTGCTGTGGTGCTAAGTACAGAGTGACTGAAATCTAACACTGAATGGGAGAGCGAATGTGTTCCACTAGGCAATTCAAATTTATATTTTTTGCCTGCCTGTATGTGTGTCATTCTGGTGAATTTACATGCCTTTTAAAGCTAATCCATGCTTTGGGTTACAGCAAAGTTCTAATGGCCCGGTGAAGAAGTCCATGCGAGAGAAGGCTGTGGAACGCAGGAACGTTAACAAGGAGCACAACAGCAACTTCAAAGCAGGATACATTCCCATTGATGAAGACCGTCTCCATAAGACAGGGTTACGTGGCAGGAAAGGCAACTTGGCCATTTGTGTGATTGTTGTTCTTTTTATTTTGGCTGTCATCAATCTGATTGTGAGTATAATACTTACACAGTAAGCAACATCAGGTCATATTTCATTTTCACGGTTTATTAGAGAAATAAAACTTTTCCAGCATGGCTGAGGACTTAGAATGTACCGGAGGAGATTCTCATTTTTCTCCTTTTTTTGCTCTTTTGTAGCCTGAACAAGATTAGATGGAAGAATCTTGTAAATTCATTCACAGTTATTTCAGTTATCAAGATCCCAGCAAGGAACCTACTGTTTATGCCAGAAAGAATTAGGAACCTTCAGTGTCACTCCATGCCAAGTGTTGTTACTAGAAATGCATTCAGGATATATGCCAGGAACATTTTACATAACAGAGCTGCACGTGAGCATTCAGAATTCACCAGTCACTGCACTCTAAGGCTTCACTGTTGTAATTGTGACCTCTTTATTGCTTGATCAATGAGAAGTAATGAGTTACTTTTCATAACTGGACAACTACTCGTGAGGGTGCTTTCTTGTAGTTCAAGGTTAAGTATGAGCTGAGCTGAGGAAATTTGTTTAGCCCATGATACCATAGTTACCCTAAAACAGAAAAAAGATACAATTCTGTCCTTGACTTACTACTTTTCATAGATATGTTTAAATCATTTCAGTTACTGTTTCAGATAAGTCTAAAAATGCTTTTCATAATTGTGTTGTGATGTTTCCAGTAGAAACTAAACAGACTAAAGTAAATTCACACCTAAAGCATGCTTAAAGCATTAATAATTGTGTCAAATGAAACATCTAGAGAATACAGTACTTCTTCTTCTTGTGGAAGATCCAAACAATCAGCGTAATCTTTGAAAATGTGTTCCTCTTTCAGATTACTCTGGTGATCTGGGCAGTGATTCGAATCGGTCCCAATGGTTGTGACAGTATGGAATTCCATGAGAGTGGCTTGTTGCGGTTTAAGCAAGTGTCTGACATGGGTGTTATACATCCCTTATATAAAAGCACTGTAGGAGGGAGACGAAATGAAGATTTGGTGATCACTGGGAATAATCAGCCTGTAAGTTATTCCTTGAATTGAAAGTCTGTGAGCAACACAAGGGAATTACACTTACAGTGCTAATGTTATATTTGAAACCCTATTAACCTAATGACTTTGTTTCTGAAGATTGTATTTCAGCAAGGAACAACCAAACTCAGTGTGGAAAAAGACAAAACTTCTATTACCAGTGATATTGGCATGGAATTTGTTGACCCACGGACACAAAATACCTTGTTCAGCACGGACTATGAAACTCACGAGTTTCATCTGCCAAATGGAGTTAAAATCTTGAATGTACAAAAGGCCTCTACAGAGAGGGTATGTCGCTCTTAACTTACTTTTTTGTAATTGATGAGAATACGGGGCATAGTTTGTTTGTTTAACAGTAGAGTAGAACTAGTGGTTTTATAGAGGGTTGGGTGTGGCTTAGGAAGCACTGAGAAACTCTGTTCCAGAAAAAAAAAAAAAACCAAACCTATATATACACAGGAGGAACAGATTAAGTGAAAAGGGAGGGTAAATCAACATAATCAGTCTTAACAAAAAGCTTATATTTGCTACAAATATTAGCTGTGCATCCCATAAAATTGTCATATGAATTGTTAATTTATCACAAAAATAAACTATTTTACATGCCTTCCAAAATTAAGTAATCCTGGTTTTAAATGTGAATGTGGAAAATAACAAATTAGCAGAAGCTTTATAGGCATAATGGCAGAAGGGCAAGAAGTACATTGACATTTGTTATTAAATTGTGTAGCAATACTTTTAAGGTAATTAAAGTTACTCAGACAAACACAAGTGACACATTTTCATTGATCTGTAATACCCTTTTTTTTTTTTTTTGCTATGTTCTTAGATTACCAGCAATGCAACCAGTGATCTAAACATAAAGGTCGATGGCCGTGCTATTGTCCGTGGAAACGAAGGTGTTTTCATCACAGGCAAGACCATTGAGTTTCGAATGGGTGGTAACATGGAGCTTAAAGCAGTAAGTATTTCAAATCAGCACTTTCCAAACAGCTTAGCTTCAAATTCAGGCTGATAGTAAACTGATGTAGCTTTATATGGTTTCAAATTTTTTATAAAGTAGTCATGCAAGGTTTAGTCAGTATATTTAGTAAGGTTTAAATAGGTGGTTTATTGCTTTGCTGTTAATTAGTAGTTCAGTACTTTTCAGGTAACAGTGATTTATTACTGTTAAGACACCAAAAGACCACAATGCAATTAAAGCTAAGCTATTGGCCTCTGCACCGAAATGAATACCAAAGGGAATTAATTTTCTCCTCTGGAAGCTTTACTGAGGTCAGTAGCCTTTTACAGTTGGGAGCACTACCTTCTGTGCTGCCACAGTAAGACTGAGTGGCATTTCCTGTAAGGTTTCTGGAGATTGATAAGATTGCGGGGCACATGGAATATGGAAAAGGTTAAAGGAGGATAAAAAATAGAGGTATGTGCACTTCCATTTCAATTGTGAATGAATTTCTTATATGAATTCAAACACTGAATCTCATTTCACATCCATACGTTTAGATTTACTGGATTTGCTAATAGGTCTGTAAAGTGAAAAGCCACACTAGTCCTATCTCTCTCAATAACTATCTCCCATTGGAATAGCAAAGTACATTGCTTTGCGTAGTTGAGAAATATATGAATAAAGCATAGTTGCTTTGCATAGTTGAGAAACCCATGAGCATTATTATAATTTTCATTAAAAAATTAAACCTTTTCATACTTATTTTATTATGTTGATTCTACAGCTGTCCTAAAGACGTCATTTATTCCTTAAACCAGGTTGTCCTTCTCCAAAACCAGCTGCAGTGTTTAAATTAGAAGTTGTACATTTTCTCTTGTCATTTGTCCTAGGAAAACAGCATTATCCTGAACGGGACCGTGATGGTCAGCCCGTCGCGACTGCCCAGTTCTTCCTACGGGGAACAGTTCAATAACGGCAACTGGCTGCGCTTCAAGCTCTGCATGTGTGCGGATGGGACACTGTTCAAGGTTCAGGTGACAGGTCACAACATGGGCTGTCAGACGTCTGTCAATCCGTGTGGAGCCACACACTAAAACCAACCACTGCCAGGAGAGTTCTCTTTTGCGTTTACATGTTATTTGTATGAAGTAATTGCATGCCTTCAAGGATTTCTGTTTTTACAGCAGTTTATAATAACATTTCTTACATAATATTTTCAGGGAAAGGGTGTTATTTTCAGAAGCATTTTGTCATCATCGTGATAGCTGCAAGAATGGCACTGATTCAGTAAGCTTCCAGTGTACGTGCACACTGATGTACCTTCTTGAATTGGGATCAGTAGAATATATTTAAAGAACATGATCTTAGCAACAACCTTGACTGCCTTCAGTTGCCTTTAGAGGAGGGTTTTGTCCTATGTCCCAAGACGCTGAGGGCTGCTGAGAACACGAGTGAGATCTGAAGTACTTCAAGAGGAATGTCAACTTTCTGTTGGAAGGGATTTATCTAGGATGGCTGAAGTGACAGATTTTTGTCTTCCCTCCATTTCTTGTTCAGACAATGATTTTCCCCAGACACATACTAAGTGAGGGATAATGGCAGATTCACCTCAAAATATTGCATTATTTTTGCCATGTAGTCTCATGTCATTAAAAAATACACTATCATAGATAATATTTGCAAGTATTACCGAGTGTGGAAATATAAATTTTGAAAGTCTTGCAGTTAATCAAGTGTTGCTTGAGCTGCCATTCTCTTTGTGCTGTTACAACATTCTGCAGTTGCTTAGTTCATGTTTATATTAGAAGTACAGTTTGAAAGATACAACTTGCTCACTACCCAAACTCAGTGTTTTCCTGGATGCCTTAGTGTGAACAGGTAATAGCCTAAAGCATAACTTGCAGCAGTGTCTAAAGGATTATTTGCAGCAGATCAGATCTCTTTCCCCATAAGTGTCAGTACTGATGCATTACTGAAAACCTAAGAATTAAATTCTGAAGTTAAAATGCAGGTCTGTAATTCTAAAATTACAGCAGAGTAAATACATGTGTGTCAGAATTTATCAGCAGTGCAACTGTGATGAACTGGGGCCTATTACAGCCTTGTAACTGCTTTTGCAGCAGTAAGGTGTTTTGTGCTAAAAAACAGACCAACTGTTTACAAGAATGCTCCTTTCCCCACCCCATGCATTTCTTCTTAAGTTTAAAATAGCTTTTTTAATGTTTTGCAGTAGCATCAAATAACCTTAATAATGGAGGCAACAAAGGTGACTTTGCAACAGCTTTTTGACAAGTTTTTCTAGATAAGCATATACTTCTTTTCCTAAATTGTGCAAATGTTACACATTAACTTCAGAATTGGTCATTTGTTGTGGGAAGATTATCTACCTTGTTTTACAGCACTCATAAGTACATACAATACCATAAGATATGAACCAGCTCCTACTGTAAGAAGAACTTTACATCTGAGGTCTCAGTTCCTGAATTTACTGGAAGTCATTAAGTCCTCATGCAGGATCTGGAAGAGGATCCTTAAGTCAGACATTACACTACACAGGAAATCATAGGGGTGATGTTTCTCTCACTGCTCAAAGGCAAAGACAGATTTTGACACTCAGTAGTTTTGGGGGTTTTGAGGCTGGACAGCAGTGCAGCTGTTCTGGCAAAATCAGAATAAACAGAATAAAATGTTACAAAAGACACCGAGTTGTTCACACTAAAGATTGAGAGGAAGTACTAACGTTTTGCCTACTGCCCTTGTGAACTTCATAGTTTTTACTAGAGTTAAAACATTTTTAAAACCCATTTTGCTGAAAACATGCACTCTCTTTGCTGCTAAGCAGTGCCTCATTTAGTATCTCTTACAGTTAGGAGGAAGTAAACATTTTTATAATTTTCAGTCTCATGCTAATGGAAGTTTGTCACTTTATTTTTTTAAATATATATATATAAACACACACATATAAAAATATAAGGAGCAGTATCGTCAAAGCTGAACTAGATCTTGGAGATGAGTGGTACTGCCTTGGCCAAGTAGGTTACACACAAAGAGCATACTTAAGCTCTTCTGCTGTTAGTACTGACGTGTCTATACACCAGTATTGGATTCTTATAATTATCAAGAGTTCTCTTTAACATACTGTATGTAATGTAACAAAGATTTGTCACAAAGGTACTATTAAATCAGGGTTTGGAGATTTGGGGTTGAAGTGTGGCGCTTTTTTTTTGTTGAAATGTAGCAAAAACAGTAATACAAGTAATAAATGAAATAAATTATCAGTTTGCTCTCCACTGTTTATGTATGGCTAATATATATTTACACAGTTTGAGAAATGTTGGCACCACACAAGCCTTATGTTGTGCATTTATTTGTCACTTGTCTTCTAACTAACTGCCTAAGGTACATTTTTCTGTATGTATTAAAACATTGTGTGGCACATAATTTATTTCAGTCCTACAGATGCACTTAAGAGTCTGTGTGTTTGTTACATGCCTCTGCAAAATACCATACTGGGTACACTGAAACAACTTGCATGTGAGGAGTTCTCAGCCTGTGTAAAGGTAGTGGTTGTTTCAATGGGTGAAAGGCAATTGAATTTCTAATTCTTGTTTGGAAATGAAACAATAAACTCTTAAGATGCAGCTGTGCTTCAGAAGTGTTATTCCTAAGAATATAGTTTTTCATTAAAAATCCATTGTGTTATTTGGAGGGAAACTGGTATTTTATTTACTGTAAGTATGAAAGTCATCCCACACCTATTTGTCATGGATTGTGTCTGACGGACTTTGCTCAGTGATAATTGTGTATGATCCCTACAGCAGAGTTCAAAGTCTCCACAGTTGTTAGTTCACAAGTTCCTGAGAAGTTGTGTTTCTCGAACAAAGGGCTGGAAAAGAAAGAAAAGGTTCTAATTGCTTTCTGGGAAAGGTGGAGGGAGGGGAAAGGTTACCAGTTTATGAATGTTCTTTTTGAAAAATACGTTAAGACTCCAAAACTGAATGTTTAAGGCAGAATATTGGTAATGCCTTGGTTATTTGCTGATTTTTCTTTTAATGTCAAAATACTTCCGCTTTCTATTTAATTCTTGTTATGCTGAATTTAACCATAATTTTATGTTTTATATACAGGTACTATGGATAACCTTCACTTGAGTGTCATAGCTATGGTCCTTTACTTTAATCTTCCTGGATTAGTGGGAACCAAGTCACAGCGGATTCTTGTTACACAGCACAATTCAGAATGCCAGTGGGATGGGGAGTTCTTACTGAATTGTTCTTTCACCAGAATATCTACTATTCCAGAAGATGTATCACGAGCAGCAATAGTGGCTGACTTCAGTTACAATAATATTAAAACTTTTGTGTGCACTGATAGAAGAAACAAAGAATGGATGCTGAAACACCTGAACCTCAGTAACAACCTGATTTCTGAACTCTCCTTAACTACTTGTACAAATTTACCTGTTTTAGAAACTCTAAACCTCAATGGTAATGCCATTCACACCCTCACACTGGACATACCTATGTCTGCACCCAGGTCTAAAACTTACAGAACTGTTGATCACCTCCTGCCTGCTTTGAAAGTATTGTCAGTTGAAAGAAATAACCTTAATGCAGTTCCAAGAGGTAAGTGTTTCAAAAATCTTTCAAGGCCCTGACTCCTCAGGGGTAAATTGGTTTCGGATCTAATTAATACATCTTACTGAATACAGAATGTGACTTTCTCATTTCCTTATACTTAAGCTGAGGTAAAGTTCCACCTGCAAATACAGAGGCAGAAGCAAAAAGATTGTTTCAGTTCACGCTGAGGGGTTTTTATACAATCCTTGCAATGGTAATGCCTTAATATCAGTCAAATATAACTAAATCAATCTTTTAAGAGCCCAAGCAGTATTTTTGCTTGTTGTATAGAAAGGGAAGTAAGGATCTTTTATGAAGATATTTTGTTCAGTAAAACAATTTTGCTGTATGGCATCCGACATCCAATGGAAGTGACGTCTTGGTAACAGAAAAGAGATTTCTGGTAAACCAGATAACACCAACGGCAAAATTTTTACAAACTAGTAGATCTCAACAATGCTGTATGATCAAAAATCACTTTAGAGTGCCATTCAGGTGTTACAAACTGGTGATGCTGAGTGTTCAAGTGCCTGCCACCTTCCCCCTGGAACTTGCAGGCTGGAGCTTCAGGGGCTGCTTACAGAACACCTAAGAAAAATGAGGTCTCTCCAGCATTGAAGGGGCTCCTTGTGCAAGACAGGTGCCATTGTAACTAAGGTACACTGAAGAATATACTGTCATGCTTGATAATTCACAGGCAGGCATAAGCAACAAAGCATTTTTGTTTTCAGTCAAGTTGTACATCCTATCAATATGGTTCAAATAATTCATGTGAAAAACTTCCATGAAATTGCAGATGGCAATGGATAGGAGATACTGTATCACCTTTTGTATCTCCATTTTTCACTAACAATTAACATATTTGGATCTTGTAAACTGAATATATTACACCCTTTTCACACTCTTCCTTTCCCAAGTCCAGTTCTCCAGAGAAGCATGCTCAAAGTACAGAGATCACAGTTGGAATAATTTTGATAGCACAAAGGAATGTTGCTGCTTTTATGGAAGTGTCCATTTTTAAAACATGCACTGACAGTGAATTTATTAATGTGCCTGCTGTTGAACTTTTAGAATGTGACAACCACCGACTAGGAAAGGCAAAATAACACAAAGGTTACAGTCACTCATTGCAATAGACAGGAATGGAAGGAATTTTGTTGCAAAGTTTATAAAGACACTTGATGTAATTGGGAAAACAAGAACATGAAATTTAAAATAGTTTTGTTCTTCCTAGGACTAGGCCTGCTGCAATCTTTACAAACTGTCCATATGTCATCCAATAGCATACAACAGATCGACCCAAAGGATTTTCAAAACTGTTCACAGCTGAAGGACATTGACCTGCAAAACAACAAGATAACTAAAATTCATCCAGACGCCTTCAGGCATCTCAACAAATTACAGGTTGTAAAGCAATATCACAACTATTTCAATATTTTATGTTAATCATCATTAAAGATATTAATTATCACCTATTTACTATTATTATATTGCTCAGATTATAATATTAGAATTATACATAATAAATTAATTCTAATAAAATATTATGTAATTATAAAAACTAAAGCAAATGGTGACAATATTTTTATATATTTGCTTTTCATATATAGGAAAACATACACACATAAATATACAAAATATGACCATCAATTCACTATTTATCTGTGCCATAAACCAATCCATAACTGCCTTAAACACACACATAGCCTTTTCTACCCACATCCTTTCCATGGCAAGAGCCCTGCAGCTTCTCATTCAGACAGAGTAGGTCTACAATTCTAAACATACCACAATTTAAACTTTTTGTGTAAGTGTAACAAGCTTAGAACAATATTACTGAAATCTTAAACAGATGTATTATTTGCATAACTACAAAAGTGCTTGTATATTAAAAGAAACATTGTAGATGTTGCAATAAGGATTTCATTGTAAGGCTTATGAAATTAATTCTGAATTATTTCCAAATAGGTTGTGGATCTCCGTGAAAATGCACTGACAGTCCCTCTACCACAGATATTAATCAGTTTGAACTTCTTTCAACTTGAAGTGTATTTGTCAAATAATGCCTGGATATTTAACTGCCGGCAAAATGCTTTTAAACATTTATTTCTTTTCGACTCCACAAGGCAAAAATGGAGCCTTTCATACAATAACTTTGCCAACAACTCACAGAAACCTCTGCTGTATCTTTCGAGTTTCCATTTAAACTGCAGTGACAGTGTTTTGTTCAAAAAGGCTGCAATCCCAACAGGGAACACATCGGTGCTGAACTGTAACTTGGACAACACGAGAGGTATGTACATCAAGGTCTCCATCCAAATGCTGCTAAAATCCAAATGCATGGAGAATGATCCAAAAAATCTATTTTTTAAAGTGGATTTCTGAAGACGTTTAAAAATAACTGAGCAATGTAAAAGTACAGCTACTGTAGCACACACTTCGCTTACAATTACTACAGAGCACTGAAAGTACAAGCGACAAAACCTACAGAGCCAGGACTTTCCATGCAGATGGAAAACTAAGACCGGACTTAGAGTAGAAGGTGTATTTGTCATGTGCTGTAAAGCAAAATGGTTTAACTCTAATGGACTAGTAGCACTTGGAGCTGCTAAGGCCTTCATCTGGGAACACTTCATCCCCAAATGAAAATATGTTGGGACTATCGGAAATGCCGCCTACTTTGTCTATTTACAAGGAAAGTCACAGAAACCTGGATTAAAATCAACATACTGAATTGCACCAAAATTCAGATGGGAACAAAAACTGATCCAAAAGAAAAGGTGAACATATGACCTTGAAACATATTCCAGAAGTCAACAACCAGTCACGGCCCACATTAGCTAAAGTTTGGATCAATTGCTCAATCAATATAAATACCCTTGATTTAAGACCTTTCTGCTGGAGTCAAACCAGTAACTAAAGGAAAACCACAGTGGTTGAAATGCTGACAGTTAACAGATAAAGTCTTATCCCACAGCTGCACACAGTGACCGTGGCCATGCTGGAAAGCAGCTGGCTCTTAGTATGTCTCTTCCACAAGGAGGATCAGCAGGTGTTTCTAGCACAACCCAGGACATACTGAGATGATTTCAGTAACATCCTCCCTCACCCATACCATTTTTCTTGTAAAGTCTGCTATTAAGACCCCACATATATAGCATATTTAAGAGGTGTGTACATGTATGTGTGTGTGTAATATATGATGGTTTAATAGACTTTGTACCATGTAAAATGGCTATGGATGGATAAAAGGACTTTATATTAAATTGTTAAAATTATCAAAGATAGGTCAGAGTATGTTCTTAATAACTTGATCCTGCAAACCAAGTATCCTATACCTTTAAGAAAGATTTTATATTTTCTTTTTTTTTTTTTTCAGATAATGGAGTCTCTTGGTGGACACCTAAAGGCAGGATTTCAAAAACTCACAGTCTTCCTCATATGACACTGGATAAAATGAGTAATTTAGTGATATACAATGCTGGGAAAACTGCTGAAGGATTGTATTTGTGTATTTTTAATACAACAAAGAAGAAATATCTCATTTATGATATACAAGTGAAAGAAAGGGTTTCAACATTTTTCGTCAGAAAAGCCTGCGAAACTAACACTGTTTTTAGACAAGGAAGAACAGAGTCAGACCTTGCACTGGCTGTCTCCCTCTCAGTGCTCATTACATTTGTTTGTGCTTTTTGTCTGGGTGCTTTTGCCAGACCCTACCTCGTAAGCCTATGGAGACTCATCCACAGGAACAAAAACTCAGGTTCAGAACATACATATTCTAATCAAGCTTTTTCAGATGAAACCTTAAGCAGAGAGTTTTCTGCAAGCAAATCAAGAAATACACAGCATAATGTGTTAATTTGCGATGAGAATTCTTCAAGAAACAGACAAAGTTTTCCTACAGGAACTTCTACTTCATATGAAAATGTCACTGGTAGTAATACACATCCACCAAATCCCCAAACAGAATACCAGAAACAAAGCAATACTGAGATCAAGGGGAACAAAAAACCAGTGTTTTCAGAAACGCAAACAAATATTGACAACTACGAAAATGTAAATGTTTATGATAATGAACACTTTTCTGTAAGGACCGATTACCAGAACAGCAATGAAGTAACACCAAGACAATTAATGAGTAATGACATTGCATTATGGAAAGATTCAACATATACAAGTAACAAAGAGTCAGAGATGAGCAGGATCTCTCCCATACCCAGGAGACTGAATGCTGACCCTTACTCAAATCACACCAACCCTTCAGGTTCAGATTTAGCCTTCACAGAAGAAACTGACTTGCCATCTTCCACAGTACAAACACATTCAGTTGCACAAGACTCTAGAAATAGCAAAGTAAGCAACACCTCTGGTCTGCTGCAGTCTGAGATCACAAAGACTACACCAAATTCTCCAGAAGAAAAAGGTAGAGTTTCACATAATGAACCCACACACACTACAAAATTTATGCATGGAAGGCAAAGCTGTGATGAACAACTTGGTCTAAACAGCAACTTAAATATACCTAGTGATGTGGGAGACTTTATTTTACCCAGTATGTCCAAAAGAGATACAGATACTGAGAATCTAAGTGTCTGCGAAACAACAGAAAACTTGCCCCTTACAGAGTATGACAGTAAAAGGATGCTTTCCAATGCAAAAGATGCTTCAGTGGATATATTTGGCGATAGTTCTTCAGAAGGGACTGCATTCACAATGAGTGACTGTAGTTCTTTAGAAGATTTTGAACTGGAAAAACCTGATGTTAGTGACAACCTGCCAGCCTGTCAGTCATCACCACAGGAAGCCAATACAAACAGTGGAACTGAGAAGCTC
Source organism: Serilophus lunatus (assembly GCA_013399895.1). Taxonomy (NCBI): domain Eukaryota; kingdom Metazoa; phylum Chordata; class Aves; order Passeriformes; family Eurylaimidae; genus Serilophus; species Serilophus lunatus. The sequence goes on along the minus strand of VXBA01006569.1, from coordinate 757,767 downwards.
TCAACACTGTCAGAGTCTGCAAACATTGCTGATGAATTTCAGCATATTGGGAAAAATGAAGATGAGAACACTGGATATTTTGAAACCACTATCAATTATAGATCAGATACCACCACATGTGAAACAGCATCCCCTTATGCTGATAAATGTAGTGGCCGTGTAAGCATGCTGGATCCAGATACAATTAGTTCAAGTCAAGAAGTTCCAGCTACATTTGATTATTTTACTAATGCAGAGTCAACAGTACAAAACTCTATTTCTGATTCTCTCCACAGTCAAAGTACAGATTTTGGTAACACAGTACTTTTGTTAAAACATTCTCCCATGTATGACACAGACAAAGAGAACACTCCTGAAGAGGCCGAATCACAGCTGTATCCACTTCCCACTGGGCCACAGCATTCCCTCAGCTTCAGTCCCACTGAACAAAAAGAAAATGCACCAGAGGGAAGTACAGATGAGCACATAGCCAGGAACTCCCCTGAAAAGAATCATGGTGAAACAGACATTACATTAAAAAGAAACACAAGTGCATCTGAGGACAATGACTTTATTTTTGCTCCTGTTGATACTGGTGGAAGTGAAATTGTTAAAAAAACATCGCTGCTGCATTCCAGCAATGAATCATCTCTTCAATCACTGTCTGAACACACAGCTGAAAAACATTTCATGTTTAGTACACAGCAAGACGACTTGCTACCACAGGGAAAGCAGCAGAACACGGCCAAGGCTTGTGAAGATAAAGTGCAAAGAGGTTTTGATGAGAAAAATTGTGATGGTTACACAGAATTACAGGACACTAGCAACTGCAGTCTGCCTGAAGAAACAGAGTCTTGTAATCTTACAGGAGATCTGCTGCATCTTCATACTGCTGGGGAAACAGAGTCAGTCCTCACAACAGAGAGTCATTTCCAATTGGATCAGAGTGACGATGCATATTCCTTCACAGTGCCACAAGGTTTCTCCAATGAAAGCACACAATACAGTCCATGTTCACTCCATCAAAAGCCTATAGGAAATATAATCTCTGAAAGCACTGACTGCAGCAAGGCGGAGGATGACACCACTCTAACAGAACTGGAAAGTAATTCTAAAACAGCTGTAGAACACCTCCAAAAGCCCAGTGACAATCTCAGTCAAAAAAGCAAGACAAATTTAGGACAGGATCAGTTTTTTGTTAAGAAGAAAAGAGCGTTTGATGGATTTGCTAATATTTTGCAGAGCAGAGCAAACTTCAATAGTTGAGACACGGAATTGTAATATCAAGCTCACAGAGTGTTCATGTCATTACAGCAGGTACAAAAGTGATTTTGTTTCAAAGTGAAATTAATTCAGAAGTGTACTTGTAAAAAAAATTAATAGATTAACAACTCTAAAACATTGGTAAAGATTATGCTGCAGTATTATATTTACTTTGTCATTTTTGTCAGATCTAATATATTAGTTTCTATTAGAATTTGCTTCAGATTTGCACTGTTTTGTGTCTCTTCATGTAAAATAAATGCAAAATTGAAATTATCATGACATTATTACTATTATTGTGTTTTCCTGTCAGACTCACTCTATACAGTGAAATAGTACATATTACTGTTTTCTGCTTTTTTGAACCAAATTTGTGGATTAAGTGTCTATGAATTCCCCCAGTTTTGCAAAGATAGGCAAGTCCAACCAGTACTCAATTACATTTAAAGCATTACTTTTTAACTTGGCAAGACAGAAAATAATAAAAAACACTTTTCTCAAAGAAACAGAATAGAATTCACTTGCAGAGAAATCAGTTATGGAGATGTAGCTGTGACAGGACCCCACCTGCAGTTTGCAGATGTGATGACATGGGCTGGGTAATTTAAAAAAAAAGACAAAGGATCCTATACCCACTTCAGAATTTTATTGCAGAAAGGCAAATCAAGAGCAGCTCAAAACTGCTGTATTAGAGTATTAATAGCTTGATACAGAGTAACTTTTTCTAAGCCAAAAGATAACAAATATAAGGGAAAATTTTCTCTGAATATGGCCCAAGGCCCTTTCAACGTACACAGTACCACTGATGCAGTCCTTTAAGGGAAATGTCATCATGAAGGGAAGCAGACCCAGGTTACAAAAAAAAAAAAGACACTAAAAATGCCAAACAGAAGGGACACATTTCAATTCTATCAGATAAGCAAGTTCAGTGGCAATGCTACATCACTGAAACAATAGAGAAGTTGAGAACAAAGACATGCTGACAGAAGCCAGTAATTTTTGTTAGTCTCACATGCCTGGAACTAAAAAAATGTTATTGCATAAACCTTAAGAGGGAAGTAAAAGCAACAGAAGACCAGTACTTACATTATTTGACTTTTTGAAAACTGTTTTCTTTAGTGCCTCAAGTTCCCTTTAAATAATATTTTACACATTGAGCGTTACAATTATCCGTTATGTATTTACTGAGCCGAATCACCTATACTTAAATCTCCCGCTGATTTCTTCTGGGGCCTTTTTCCTGGATTTTCTCAACATCTCTAACTAACTAGATTATGTGGCAACTTCGGGTAGGGGTTGTATAGATTCGATTTAGGTCACCACAGTATTTGCAAATAACTGAACTAAGTATCTATCTGCCATTCACACAGATGATCTTGTTTTCCAATTATTCCCCAGAGATTTCTGTTCTTTTTGGTCCAGTACTCAGTAATACCTAAACTGGTAACTAACAAATTTATTCAGACTAGGTACCATTATTCCTTTGGTAGGGAGTCTGCTAAGGAACCAAGGATGAAATCATCTTCTGAAGAAACTGACCATTTATCATCACATTAGTCATGATTTTAAAGGTCTGGTTCTGGTTTGTTTTTCAAACATAGGAAAAAGTTTTACACATTTAACTGTCCAGAGTTATTTATACACTCTGAGTAGATAAGAATTAGATGATGACACACTCAAATTTGAAAAAAAAAAATCCCAAAGGTTAAAAATATAGTAACACTGAAATAAAGTACACTTCCCAATACAACACATTCCTTGATTAAGTGTCTGTAAATGCTACTGTTCTACTCTCCTAATCCCCACATAATCTCAACAGTCCCGTAATGCCTTGGATTCTACTGATTTTATGGCTGTTGTTCTCTGAGAAGAGTGTGTGACATAAAACTCAAGTGTTTTTAGTAGTTGTTTATAAGTAAAAACTGGTTGAGAGCAATTCCTTGAAGGATCAGACACAGAACCCTACGAGCAGAAAAGAAAACAGTATTTCCTGACCACCAGCACTTTTCTTCACACCCACAGCCTGCTTTCAGCTTTCATTTTCCACACAAGTAACTTGTGGCCAAAGCAACTTTAAAAACGCAATGCATGCAAAAAAAGGTGACTAGCTTTTTATGGTATTTATGAATCTTCAAACACTGTGTCGACACCTCTCAAGGTCTTTCACCTTTTGGCCTTACCAGCTGTTAACAAGCTAAAAAAATCTAACTCTGGCAAGCAAGCCAATTTTGTGGATCATGGTGGGGAAAAAAACTCGAGTGGCTCTACTGATGTCTCACACACACAGCAATGTTTTATCACTTCTTTCTGCTCCAGTCCAGAAGGCTTTCAAAATATACGGTGGAAAACTATTTTCTCATCTTTTTTTCTGGCCATGGGAATGCTGCAGTGGCAGTGCAGACAGTACACTACTTGTGAGAAGCTGCAAGTTTTCTAAGCTTCCCTTTATGCCATAAAGTTAGAGAAAAAGTTTTTCTCATCAGAGAAAATAAATTGGCTCCTTCACCATGGAATTTTAACACGACAAAGCATTTCATTCTACTGTCAGAATATTGTTGTTTCATCTCAAACTTACCTTCGTATTTCTGCCTAACCTTGCCACTGTCCTTTGCTATTTCTCCACTCCTATTACTTATCCATTCAAATCCAAACACTCAGCTGCTTCTCCTTTATTAGTTCATTTCATTAGCAATTGCTCTTTCAGTTAATACAAAATCTTTGTGTCTTCTGTTATTGCCATTTCATACTCTACTCCTCTCTGCCCACCTTACAGTGCTGTGCCCTTCTGTATACAAGTTACACAGTCCGACACACAGGGAGACTGTACCCACTCGCTTCTCTTTACACCTCACTTGGTAGCCATCCACTCTGTCTTGTCAACACTGAAAGCTCCACTATTTTAGCTCATTTGGTCAGTGAGAATTTTCTAAGATACCTATACTACACGAGTAGAAAAACAGTTGCTGTGGCTAACAAAGTCACAGAACAGACTTAATAAAAAAGGTGCCTGAGTGTGTGAATTTGTAAATGAAGCACAAGGAGGCAACCAAGAGAATGTTGACCACAGTCCGGGCACACCATTCTCACAGGACGATGGTGTGTGCTGAGCTCTGCAGTTGACAGGACACAGTATCCCTCATCCACTTAATCAGGAAAAAAGGCAAAAAATACAGAAGTCTTAAAAGCAGATCAAGAATTTCAGATACAGTAATCACAGTGAAACAAAGCTTCAAACACGTACAACAGTTTGATAATTACCAAGTTGCTGTAAATACAAAGCATTTCAATCTTTTGTGAGTATGCAGAAAATTGGGCTAGGGAAAAAACCCTCGATTATAAGGAGAAGACATGCCCACACATATAATCAGAAACTTTTTGGATAGCCGTATTAAATTTTCCATGGTGCAGAAGACTGTGACTCATCCCCTCCAATAAATACAAGCAAGAGCCTACATTCTGAGAATTGGCAAAGGCAATCCCAGCCTGCATCAGCAACGTGAACGTAATGAAAAATTTCTCTAGGATGGGCTCTATAGTACAATATTTTAAAATATTATTTGAAAGTGTTACAATTAAGTCAGGAGCCTTCAGATTGGTAGCTCAAACTGTGCAAAATATTAAAAAAATCTTGTGAAATCTCTTACATGTGCTCTTTATTCTGTCAGCTTTTGTATCTGCTTCCTATTTAAAAACAGATTTGTAACTTTGTAACCAATACAAAGGATTAATGGATAGCTCCCTTAAAAACTTAATTTGTGAATGTATTATGGACACTTTTATGTCCTATTGCTAAGAGCTTTTCTACTGCTCTGCTCACATACTACTTTTGCTTTAAAAAGTTCAATGTGAGAGCTCATTTTAAATATTATAATCGCAAAACTTCCAAAAAGTCAGAAAAACAGAAGTGTTTAAGGTCATGAGCAGACCGCCAGATTGCCACCACATTTAAACAGAACTAGACTGGTGTCCTCTTCCAGCATTACATTTCAGTATATTAGAGGCTCTTCTTTTGTATATGCTCTGAGAAATCACAGAAGGGTTGAGGTTGAAATTGCTATGTAGAGGTCACCAACCATCCTGATCGAGCAGGGCACTGCCAGCCAGTTGCCCAGCATCGTGTTCAGATGGCTTTTGAGGAACCCCGAGGGCAAGGACTCCATAACCTCCCTGGGCAACCTGCACCAGTGCCCAGTCACCCTCACAGTGAAATAAAGCGTTTCCTCACGATCAGATGGAGCCTCCTCCATGCGTTTCAGTTTGTGCCTACTGACTGTTGTCCTGTCACTGAGCACTGATGAAAAGAGTCTGGCTTGGTCGTCTTTACATCTTCCCTTCAGATATTTAAGTATATTAGTATGATCTCCCACAGCATTTTCTTTTCTCTAGGCTAAACACTCCTAGCTGTCAGCTTTTCATCATGGGAGAGAAGTTCCAGTCTCCTCATTCATTCAGTCCCCTCTTCACAGCCCTTTGCTGGATCCTCTCCAGTATGTTATAGTGTCTCTTGTACTGGGAAGCTCAGAGTTAGACACAGTACTCAGGTGTGGCCTCACCTGTGCTGAGTAAGAAGGAATAATCACCACTCTCAGCCTGCTGGCAATACTTTGTCTAACACAGACCAGGATACCATTTGCCTTCCTCACAGCAAGGACTCATTGCTGGCTCTTATTGAACTTAGTGTCCAACTCCAGGATTCCCAGTCCCTTTTCTGCCAACCTGTTTTCCAGCTGGGTGGTCCCCAGCTGGTGTAAGGAGTTGTTCCTCCACAGCTACTGGATTTTGTACTTCTCATGGTTGAAGTTCTTGAGATTACTGTCCACCCATTTCTCCAGCCTGCTGAGGTCCTTCTGGATGGCAGTATGGCGCTCTGGTTTATCATCCTTTATTTCCAGCTCTGTGTCACCAGCAAGCTTGCTGAGGGCACACTCTGCCCCATCATCCCAGTCAGTAATGAAGATGCTGAACAGGACTGGACCCAGTATTGTCCCCTGGGTACAGGGCTAGTTAGTGGCTTCAAACTAGACTTTGCTCTGCAAACCACCACCCTGTGGGCCCTACAATATTCAGTTCTCAGTCCACCTACTGCTCATCCAGTCCATACACCAATAGCTTTTCTACAAGGACATCATGGGTCAAAAGTCTGCATCAAGATGAATTGGTAATGAACATACTTCTTGTAAAATTTTGTCTTAAGAGACATTCCTGCTCAAATTTACTCTTTGTTGACAACTTTTGTATTACAATACTGTTTTATACTCACAGTCCATGTGAAACATAGCCTTTTTGAAACATATACCTTTCCCAACAGTTTTAAATACTGATTTGCCCTGCCGTTAGAAATAAGGGTGACAACACCCTACACACAACTTCTCTGCTACCAAATGACAAAGGCTGCTTGCTGACAGGATGCATGTTCAGCTCTGAGAATTTCTGAAGCACAAACCACAGAAAAATCTGAAGTCAGTAGCTGAAACCAACACAAATACTGTTTATTTGTGGGATGCCAATTTACATCAACACCAGCAAAAGACCTAAAAATCAATTGGATGATCTCATTAAGTGGCATAATAGTTATTTTCATCAGATTGTGAGTCACAGGAGTTCAGCACATATCATTTATATAGTATCCAAATCACTAAGACGTAAAAAGCATTCACAGTTACAGGTTAACTGCTGTTCCTGAGACAGCAGTATTAGTAGGTACTATTTTGTGACAACACATGCACACAAGCACACACACGGAGGGAGGTGGATTTAAAAAAATAAAAGCAAACAAAAAAAAAAAAAAACGAGCTGCATTTTGGCCTCAATTTCAGAAAATAAACTATTTAGTTTGTGGATGGATTCTATACACTTCTACAGCAATACGAAAGGTTTAAAAAGAGGTATTTTAGCAGTTATAATTAAAACCAGGGCACAAGTCTACTTTTAAAGCTGTCTATATGAATTCTATGTTAGACTTGTGACCAAGAGTCAACAGAAATCTGGGAGAACCTTAACACAACTGAAGTCCGTTTCTTGCCCTTCAAAACAGTAACTTGGGAACATTAGCCCAGTAGAAATAAGCTGTAACTGATTCTGATTGTGTGAGCATATTTGTGATGAAATAAAACGCCTGCCTTTGTGGTAAAATGGGAGAAATCTCTACAATATTAGAAAAGGCAACAGAAAGATAACCCAAGTATTAATTGTGGCTTAAAGGACAACCTTAAACAAGCTTTGACTGAAAACCTGAGTACATAAAGGATTCCAGTAAATTCCTTGCTCTTCAGCTTGCTTTACTTGAAAAAAACAAAAAGCAGAAGAACAAAAGTAACAGAATTATATTAATATCTTAAATACCTAATACCACTTTCCTGTAGAAAGAAATTTAGTTTGTGGAATATTCCAGTTACTAATACTAAGGGAATCACTCAGTTTGAAAAAGATCCTTAGGACTATTGAGCCTGAAGAACTCATTTCAAATGTTTGTCATCTATCAAAGAATGTCAACTGCTAGAGTCTCTGGATGCTATTTTCCTTTCACAAACTGCCTTTCCAATTTACATCTCCCAAAAACCAAACATGAATTGTATATTGATCATCAAGTTTCTGTTAGTAGTACAGTAATAGTACACCAGAAAGATTATCATAAGACCTATGACACTTCTTCAAGAATGACCTCTCAGTGTCCTGTCCAAGAAGTCAGCATATTCTGTACATTACAAAAGGGAAAAAAAAACAAACCACAACCAACCAAACAAACAAAAAAACCCTACATCAACTATTTGACAGCATAATAAACAAAAAAGCAAATGCCAAACATTTACCAAATGCAAGGTTAACTGAGTAGGTTAGTTAAGTTTCCACAATTATTTAAAAATGAGAGGGAATTTCTCCAGAACAGAGGAGCAGGCAGTGTTAGGATCCTCTGCTTATCAGCATATGTATCAAAATGAGCAGAATGGATAACAAAGGGAAGCTCATCAAGCCATTCAGGTCCATTTCAGTCCATTTTGTTTCCTATAAATGTCAGTAGAGTCTAGTAGCTGTAATTGAATCAGTGGTTTACTTTATGAAGATGCATGTTTATAAATGTGCTGAAGGCTACAAGATTCACCCTGTTTTCAAGTGGAAGAAAAAAATTTGCAGCATCTGATTCAGTTCCAAACACATTCTTCCTTTCCAACATTCCCAATTACCTTTACCCAAATTAAAAATACAAGTTTGTTTACTTATACAATGTGAGTATTCTCTGAGGTTTCTTCCCCCCTATTCTTTCCTTTCAATTAAATTCTGTATTCTGATAAACATTAGCAAAACTTGAGGAAAAATCACCTGGTTGAGCTGAACAGATTTCTGTTGACCCTGTTATATGAAAGCTATACCTATAACAGCAATAGATTGAAAGTGTCTTTGGCTCTTGCTTCCATTATTGGAAGCTCAGTTATTTGTGACATACAAAACCTTTTATGCAAACTTGTATTTGTTGCACTATTCATGCCAATTTGTGCTGATCAGTTCTCTACAGTAAGTAACTAGCTTCATGTTTAAGAACAATTACACTATTTTACTTAAAATCTTGGCGATCACAATGTAGCCCAATGTTGAAAGTTATATTGCTTCTAAGTTCATTCTTTTAAGAACTAAACCAGCAGCTCCACTGGTATTTCCTTACTGTTATACTATGGTAATATAGACGTTTACATCAGAAGTCTTAATAAAAACTTGTGTGTTTTCACAAGAGGCTTATTGTAAACATTAAATACCACACTCCACACAATTAATTCTTGTGCAAACTGGCATCAAACTTGGAATTAAGGTTATGCATATTAGTACATGAGAAAACACTGACTGTATGTGTTTCACTACTAACTTTAAAAGTGCTAATTAGTGTCATGGAAATTGGAATGTAACTATTCATGGGAAAGACAGTATTTTCTTCTTTGCATCTTGAAATTCCAGGTTTCCTATATGCATACATATTGTATATTTATGTATATACAATTATACACAGAGACACAAACAATTTTTGTCTTTGGCAGCTGAGTTTGAAAAACCAACAACAACAAACAGATGTGAACACAACTGACCACCTGTAGCACCACAGTTACAACCCCCTGGTCCAGGGCAGCAAACTAATGTGCTGTTGCTAATCTAGGCTTACTCCGGAAAGCAGTCAAGTTTGTGACAGTTGTTCCTGATTGGACGGGAAGGACAGAACCTTCACTACAGATGAAAATTTCACAGTCAACCTAAAATGTTTTCCTCTCCTTCCCTTGGATTGCATTCTAGGGAAATAACAAAACTGCCAATACCTTATATTGGAAAAAAAAAAAAAAAAGAAAAGTAATGTTATTTTTTGTTCCCAAACATCCACTGGCCCTTTGTTGGTAACTGTTCCGTGAATCAAAATGGAACATTTTAATAAATCCTTGGAAATCAAAGTTTAATAGCACCGAATACTTCAAGGACCTATTTATAAAAAACAACCATTACTTAATAAAGAAGGGTAAGGCAAAGACAATGTGATAAGATTACACAACTTAAACATCATGCCATTCACTCCTTTTTCCTCCAAATAATCACCAGAACTGTCCTATACAGACAAAGAAATGAGTGAAATAGGCAGTGGTCCCTACTAAAAGGTACTGTCACTTAATGCTGGTGTTTAAAATGTCCACTGCCTGCAATGGACATTCTATCAGGAAACTTTAATCCCCAGCATGAAAGAAAAGGTAATGTTTTGACTATTCAAGATAATTTTTTTTCTGAATATCATATTTTTAATCATTTAGAAACATGTAGTTAGAGGCCCTTGGAAAGACTAATGTTAGAAATGGAAAAATCCCCCAAATCTTTATTATCTTTGTGTTAGGGGTGAGCGTATTAGCCAAACCACCAATTTCAGATAAAGTCTTCAATGAGATCACAATCTAGACCAAACACTCTTAAGTACACAAAAAATTAAAAGGAGTATGCCAAAGGCAATTTACAAAAGTCTAAAACCCATTTTTCCAAGGTACTTTAATTTGTTCATTTGTACCTCTAATGACTGCTGCAGTTTTAACATTAAAAAGTCAGTACTTTTTTCTTCAAATGGAAATCATCTGTGGCATGTACAACTATTACAGTGTTTTAATATTTATATGCATATTTATATTTTAAGACAGCAATGTTTCATTCCTATAAAGCATTAGGTCAGGTTTGGCGAATTCCGATGAAGAAAGTCACAGCATGTCTTCTCTCAGAAATTGGCATCTCAAATAGTAACATTGAAACTGGCAATAGTTCTTCACATTACTATGTCCAAGCAGTCTGAAATGCTACATTTGAGACCAAAAGAAAAACAAAATAACTAAGGTTTCAACAAACATGTAAGTGTTGACTAGGAATATGCCACAAAATTATTTTTACAATACATTTCTGCAGAAATAATCCCTAGGTGAAGCTTCTTTTTATACACATATACAAAATTTAGACAGCAATATACACATAATCACAGTGAAGACGCTGGCAAGTTCACCAATTCTTAGTGTAAATACAAAATGCAAAGCAGCCTTCCAAGAGAACAATGCTAAACAGCAAGCATAGCTAGCTTGTTAAATAGCAAACATCAAAAGTTCCCTGCCAAAGGGATGCAGTGCAAGAAAAGCAGCATGCACTTTGATACAAATAGCAGTTTATGGCTAATGGTTGACATAACTGTGGTAACAGTGACTCTTGAGTAGCTGTGCATAGTTAAACTCCTATGTCATCTGTTTTCCTTTATACCATTCCACAAACTCATCCAACAACACTGGCCCTGTAGAGAGATCAAATAACTGTATTTTACAAAATTTTGTAAAAGGACACAGAATGATTAAGCCCAGAGAAATAAATTATTTTAAAACACCAACATATGGTAGTACTTACAGGCTCCATCTTCATCATAGTTACTGAGGTCAAGGTTAATTGTTCTGCTGAATTCAAGAACGTTACACCATTGGTCCTTATTGATAACTTTGTATTTTGATTGCTGCTTGAGACAAGAAAGAGAAGTTACTAAAACATATTTTCAACTGTCTCAAACTCAGATTTTCTTACAGAAAATTTAAACCTTGTGATACATTATTATTAATCTGTATGCCATCTAAAATTAAAAAGGATTAAAGAAACCACCAAGTAGTCAAACCAGTGTTGAATAATTCATGTTTCTGATTAAGATATCTTTTAGTGGGCAAACATACAGCAATAAAATGAAAGTCCAAAAGGAAATCAAAGACATTCTATACTCTGTCCTGCATTAAATAAACCTTAACAGCAAGGAAAAAGGAAGAAAGGAAAGAACCAGTTATGAGTGCTGTTTTGGTAGTTACTGTATTTTAAATCAGAACACAGAATTTTTAGCTGTTAATTTCAATCTAGTTAAAAGTATCAGAGAAGACGATTTAAAACACTTGTAATTCTGTTTCCAAGTCCATACCTCCAGAAACTGATGAAATACTGGAAAAAGGGACCATGTTTTTCCTAAGAGAAGGCCCAACATACACTTGGCAGTATTGATATCTAGGCTGCGCTGGTCCTTTTCCTGCATGAAAAGGTCAAAAAGGAAAAACAAGAAAGATCTCAGCATTTTTCCCTTCCCCCACAGCTCACCCATACATAAAATAAATTAACAAATAAAAAACCATACAGCAGTATCTATCAGTGTCTTTTAATAAAACACAACTTCCAAGTAGAATTTCTTTGCTCATAGCTAACAGCCTGCTATATGGAAATGTTGCTTTCTATAGGTGTTCCCAAAAAAAATCACTGCTAATGCTGATGAAGCACACACCTCTGTTTCTGACTTCAGATCTCACTAGAAAGCAATGGCCATTAGATTCACATCCATATTTGTACATACGCCTCTGCACAGCCACACAGCTCTTAAAATAGCATTGCTGTATGTATTTCCATGGTATTACTACAGCTATGTGGACAGTCAATAGATTAGTCAGTGCTACTTGATAGCTGCTTAACTATGCAAGAGGGAGACAAGGAGGATCTCTATTCTGTTTTTCTAACTGATTGCATGAAATTCACATTAAATTATCAAATGAGAAGAACATAGCACAATAGCACACCAAGATTCCTCAAAGGACTGTCCCAGTTTTAGTAGTATATTATTTAGTAGTATATTAATGCTTAAGTGATTTTTTTGTTTCTGCTTAGGAAAAGCAGTAGTATCTGCACCTAGGTTTGTTGCACCTAATCAGTAATATATCTGATAACAACTGCACATCTCGAAATTAATGTGTACGTGCAAGACTCCATTTGGTTATTTTAAGTATTTTATCCATCTACATTTGTTGTCTTGAAATTAAACAAATTTTGGTGAGAGATGGATGGTATGTAAACTTCCACCTTTTTATGCTGTGGTTATAGCATTGATCTACAAATTCAGAATTTAATGAAACTGCAAAAAAAATGAATTTCCACATGAGCTACTATAGACCTTAATCTCTCTGTATGTACTCAATGATTGCAGATTGTAAAGTCTAAATTACAAAAAAAAAAACCAAAAACCAGGGATGTCACAGAATTATAGAATGGATAAGAAGAAAGCATCACAGTGGCTAATCTGGTTCAATCACCCTGCTCAAGTAGGGTCATCCTAGAGCACATTGCATAGGACTGTATCCAGAGGGTTCTCTGGACCATCTGTTCCAGTGCTCGGTCACTCACACAGTAAAGAAATTCTTCCTCATGTTCAGGCGGAACTTCTTGTGCATCAGTTTCTGCTCATTGCCTCTTGTCCTACTCCTTGGCACCACAGGCCAGAACCTGGCTCCATCCTCTTGACATCCTCCCTCCAGATACTTATAGGACACTGATGAGGTCCCCCCCCCCATCGTCTCTTCTCAAGGCTGAACATGCCCAGTTCCCTCAGCCTGTCTTCATGAGAGATGCTCCAGTCCCTTAACTACCTTTGTGACTCTCTGCTGAACCTGCTCCAGGAGCTCCACTGTCTCCTCTGACTTGAGAAGCCTGAAATTGGACATAGCATTGAAGTAGCAGCCTCACTAGGGCTGAGTAGAGAGGCTCAACTTGCTAGGAGTGTTCTTCCTAATGCACCCCAGGATCCCACTGGCCTTCATGGCCACAAGAGCACACTACTGGGTCATGGACAGCTTGTAGTCCACCAGAACACATCCCATATAGAGATACTCAGGATATAGAGAGTGTCAGACAACACAACATTACAAAACAGATAGCTACCCAAGACAAAGGAATCAAAACTGATTTGTCTTCTATTATGGAAGAAGGATGTGGCAGAATAAGATCCCAGTACTCAGACAACAAATGAATGCCCTAGCCACAAGGTTATGCTCATTTCATACAAAACACTCCTCGATTTTTAAATTGCATAGACAGAATTCAATATGTATTTGCTTTGAAAGAAAAGTGGGAAGGCCAGCACCTCTGAAAACATAAAAAACTGTTTTACATTCTGGACACTAAATCCAGGAGGGACTTAGAGAAAAAAAGTAAATTCCAGGATGAACAAAACTTTTCAATTAGTAACAAAGCTGAAAAACAAACCTGCAAAGGCATTTTTGTATTAATACAAATATTTCACTTATTTCCAACATCAAATAGTTCCAAAAACTAATTCTTTTTCCAAATCCCACTTACACCTCAGTCACAAATCATATTGCCATGAGAATATATTTTATTTTCCATAGTGTTTCTACTCTGAATTATTCCCACATACTCAAGTTTTAATGAAATCAGGCTCTACTGCATTTACTTGGGTCGTGCCTTAAGTTTCTACATTCTCCCACTCTGACTACTGTTCAGAACAAACTGTCCAGATTCACCCTTTATACCCACCTCCAACTGCCTAATGGCACATCTGCCATGACAGATGCTCCACTTTCATTCTTAACATACATTACAGACACTTAAGTTCTCTTTCTTGGATATAGTTGAAAGAATATATTAACAAACTCTGTTAAATCTGAGTATTTGCTTTACATTGATGACAGAGTCTGAGATTTTTTTTCCCCAATATTTTAGATAAAAGATGCATTTAAGCCAGGAAATATACACGTCTATGCTCTCAAATTAAGCAATGACAAGGGCAAACATGGAGCAAGGAATATATTTGTGCTTAATATCAACATATGGCATTTTAAATTATTTCCTCAAATCTATGCTGACTTAAATTATGCATGCCACATGAGACCTTGATTATATATTTTTTTATTCACCAACTAACTTTACACATCAAATCACAACAAACGCTTTAAAATTTTTTTCTCTTTAAACTTCAGGAGTTTAGACAAGTAGTTTTTTCCATGAAGCACTTCCCTGAAAGGATTATCCTCTGGACAGAAATTACACACTCCCCTGAATTTAAAACCACCAGCTTCTTGCTACCAGTCACTTCAATTATTCTGATAAATACTATGTTCAAACTCATTTGCTGCATCTCAATATATATATCACCTTTGTCAGCAGTCTTTCCTATTCTTACTTGATACCATTTTCCTATTAATTTCCATAGAAGTCCATAGTAGTGAAAGTTCAATGAACTTATTAACCTAACATTGTTTTTGTAATTCTCCTATTGATATACCTTTGACTTGAAGTTCAATAATCTGCAGGGGTTTTTGGTCACAAATGAAGTTACAGGATCCGTGTCTCATGTTTAAATTCTTTTTCAATACCAGTGTTTGCCATATTAGTTTTGTACATCTTGAAAAAACCCCAACTGCTTTCCTCCTTTTAAGTTTCTGCACTTCTGACAGCTGGTGAAGGTTTGCTCTCTATTCCAAATATTTCATCAGTATCTTATATTTCTTTGGGAATGTCTTTGCATTTTACATTGAGCAAAACAGATAGAACAAATCTCCATAGAGCAAAGGAGGAATTAAAAAGTTGATACAGCTTTTTTCCCTATCATACTAATACCATCCATTTTTTCATACTCAGCTCTAAGCTTCCTTGTTTAAAAGTGATCTACTGTAAACCTCTGCATGCTGACATGCAGAAAGCAATAACCTATCAAAAACCTGAGTTGCTTAGGAGAGACTGCTATCAGTTTGATTTCTTCTTGTTTTTATTATGCTACTCTTTTGCACCAAATTGTCTTGCTATTTTTAGTTCTTTTGCACTGTAATCTGAAGTTCAGTTTTACCTTTTTATGTTAAATCTTCTGTACACTCCATCAGGGTAGCAAGATGGATGTCCAAATTCTATTTCAAAATATTAATTCAGAAAATGAAAGTTCTCTTACTGCTCTCTTTAAGTAGTAATAATCTTTTATCTATTATGGTTTCCATTAAAAGGTACAATTTTATCAATACATATTTTATAACAGGAAGACTGCTCTCAGGATATTGTTTAATAAATACTGAAAACATCATTAAAGACATTCCAACAGCCTTCTGCTGATATTTTTATTACATCATACCCTGCTTTTTCACATTAGTCATTTTTACCACCTACTGAAATGCCTGAAGTCTGTTTTACAAAATTCAAAAAGTAAGAAGAAAAACCACAGTAATTATAAAGCTGGGGGAGTAAGTGGCAAAGCTCCAATATGCAATAGGATAGGGCCTAAATTATTTCCTTGAAGACATAAAACTGCTTGAAGGAGGGACATAAAACATGTCACTAAACATCACACATCCTATATCCTTTCCCTTTTCAGTTGTGACATCTTGCATACATCACTTCGGAACATGAAGAGTTCCATTTGCTAGGAGCTACCTTGAAATAGTACTGCTGTAGTTTAGATCTTCTTGCTGAATTTTTCCATCCCGCCATGAAGTTTCGGTCAGGGGCATGGAAGAAGGCACAGAGGCATGGGCAGGTTAGGAACTGAGGCGGGACTGGTCCCAGCTTGGAGCAGTGCTGGCGTGGGGAAGGAGGGTGAGCTCAGCTCGGCACACCGGGAGCCACCTGAGTCCCACTCCCTGCAAGGCTGCCCGTCAATGCTGGAGAAGGGGAATCCCCTTAAAGCGAAACTGTGTGAGAACTGAGGTAACTAAAGGAAGCCAGGAGCTTTGCTTTCCCTTCTCTTTGTCCAGGGACTGCCCCTGCCACTCCAACCTGCCAGCTTCTCACCACCTCCCGCTGCCAGCCAACGCACGGGGACCTGCTTGGCTTGGTGCACTTGCTGCTGCCCAGAGCCACCTAGCACCGCACACAGCACCAACTCTGCAGCAGCTGTCGGGAGAAAGCCCCCACCCACCTCTCCACAGCTTCCACAGCCGGTTCCTGACCACAACCCACTGCTCTGACCCGTTGGCTCCACGTGCCTCCTGCCCGCTAGAGCACCGACACGCTGCAGGTAAAGCCAGAGCCAGTCCCCATCCCTGCACCACACCTCCCAGCACAGACCCGAACCCTCTGCTGGCACCAGAGCAGCAACCATCTCCCACTGATGGAAACCACGACAACAGCCCACACCACCCTGCACTGGCTTCCCACTGCCGGGACCAGGTGACCTGTGATCGGAATGCCATGGGGCTGTATTGTCAGCATGGAAATCCCTTTCTCTCCAAACAAACAACTCTTTCAAGGTTCTCCTTGGTTTAATCAGGAAGGGAGGTAGTGGTTTTGGGTGACATTCTGTTTCACATTCTTTTTCTTGTTTGCTCTGTTTTGCACTCCACTTTTAGTAAAAGCTGTTAATTTGGTTTCTTCACATTTTGCTTGAAAGTCTCATAATTTCAAATTTACAGTAATTTGGAGGGAGAGGTTTCTGTTCCAGGAGGTCTCACCTCCTGACATACATTGTCTTTAAACCAAGACAGGTACCTTAAGAGAAACATACTTTAAAGTATATAGTCTTTCAGTTATTATTTATGAAAGCAAAGTTTTTCATTTCAGATGCACAGTACTTACCCGTGCAAAGTCAAACGCATATCTATAAATAAGTTTAAAATTGGTAGGCTCATTTAATAAAGATCTCAAGTAATCCAAAGAATTTCTTAATTTTTCTGTAGTATCACATCTACAAGACAAACACAAAGTGAATTTAGAGTCTATATTCTTATATGGATGCCTGATGTTCTAGGAAAGAAACTCTTAACTTATCCCCATAAACCTGTTCAAAACACATCACTCTGTACAGAGGCAAGTTTATGAAATGACTTATTAAACTCTTAACGTGAAAAAACCCTAAAGTAGCAAAGTCTTACACTGGGACTCTGATAAAAATTGGATTGGTTTTGTAGAAAATGCACTCTCCAACAGATTAAACTAAGAGCTTCTCCAGGCATGGCAAACAATCAGCAAACCACAGCACTGAAAAAATACAACTATAGTCTTGCTGAAACCATAGAATTTCCTACACAGTTTTAATAATTTTGTTCCGTAGGATAAGTCAAAATACAGTTCTTTCTTTCTCCAACTCTATGAAACGTGATTATTCAACTACATTTATGTTAATTATGCCATAAGGATAAGCTCTCAACAAGAGAATGCAACTCTCAGAAAGAAAAACAGAGTTACAGAAGAAGTTTGTATTATTTAGCATTTTAAACCACTCCAATAACATAATATCCAAAGGATAGGCCCAATGCAGTGACAGAGATAGACACCTTTGGGGACAGAAACAGTGTTGAACCTCATGATGTCTCTGTTTCCTTGAGACTGCAGACATTTTAATCCAACTGTATGTAAATGTACAACTTTCAGGTTTCAAGTTGTCTCTAAGTGACCTCAACCCAAAAACATATGACTTCTACTCCACAGCAGAGCCCTCTGCTTTTGGTGTCAAAACACTGAAATGTATTTTTTTTCTAAAAAAGCACATTTACTATAACAAGAGAATTTTCAAAGCACTTACTGTAGTGATGTCATTCCTTTTAACCATTCTTGTAATGTGAAGTAGCCCATGTTTTGTGCATCCAACTTCCATGCTAGCACGAGCATAACTACCTGTTTTAAAGAGAAAAAAATGGAGATTGAAGAGAGTTAATATAAAGATGCACACTATTTTTAAATAACCACTGTTTAACAGTTACACTATTTCAGAAGTTAAAAAATACCCTGAAAGTGACAGATCTGCACATAATTCAAACAAAGAGAAGTTAACAGTACAGGGTGAACATCCACCCGAGTTACCAGTAGGGACTTCAGGGGAACTTGCACAGTCATCTAGTGAGCAACATGAGCTGGTGCAAGAACTACAGAAAAGATTTCCCAAACAACTACCAAATTTCAGAAGCTATTTCACAAGTTACATCTGGCATCTGGGATGAATATCAGTTGCAATCCATGAGCTCTGTGAAATGCAAATATTCTACAGCTAATAATGATCCCACAACTCAAAAAGATGTTAAATAAAGCCAGGTGAACTAACATTAATACACATCAAAATAGAGGCTCATACATAAGTACTTCAGTTTTGCTTGAAAGGAAACAGTCTTTTTCACATGTCACACGGAAGACTGAAGTAACAAAGAATTTAGATGACATTATAAGATAATAATAATCTTGCTCATGGATTTAAGAAACTACTTTTGACAAATACACGAAAAAACTTGCAGGACAACTGATCCTGCAGACTAGAAGAAAAAAATAATCTAATAATTTAAATTTGCAACTCAGCCATTAACTAGCTAATGTTATACATTACCTCTACACATACCCCCCCTACAGTTTTTAATGCAAAATCAGAATACCTGCTTATATACCCAAATGTCTGCATAAATCACAAAATTTATTATACTAATAGACACCGAAATCAGCAAACTACATTTAGTTTTCCCAGAAAATCTTTCAAAGCCATTAATTCTCATTTTATTTAGTTGATGCTTCTAGAAGTTTAAACAAGATGGGACTTGCAAATACACTTTAAGAGCAAAAATTAGACACTAGGAAACAGCCCAGAAAAGGTACAATTCTTTTTTATTTTTTATTTACTTATATATATATATACACATATAAAATATATATAACTAACTATATATAAATAACTATATATTTTTATTTGTGTTTTGAAATAGTACAATGGGAGTACCACTAATGCTCACAATATTTGAAATCCCTTTCTCTCCTAGAAAATCTAAAGAAAACTTTACTTGTTGTTTTGTAGTTGCTATATTAAATCTTGTGTTATCTCATTATTTCAGAAAAGACAACCATCAGCTCTTTTTTTTTTCCTTAATTCTTTCCTTCTCTGGAGGGACTAGGGGAGCAGTGGTGATAAAATGGAAGAGAAGGGGTGGCAGCAAAGACAAATTAAGTTTTTAAAGGCTGACAGTTTGGGGTTTAAAATAAAGCCAAGTTGTTCCCAAACGTGCTTCCAAACCTCCCTGGTTTATATGTTTTGAATTTCTTTAAAAACTCTCAGGAATTTTTTAATTCTTGATGGAAAAATTAAGAGCTATAAGACTAGCTCATGTGTAACAGACTAGGCATCTATTAAATGGACTTTGAACTTACATTTTCTGGTTCAACTCCAATGTCTTCACAAAATTTCTCCATACCTTCTGGCCCTACAATGTCATCAGTGCCTGCAAACAAAATGCATTTTACTTATCTGTAAAAATTAAAATAGGGTGTGTTTAGCAATATGAGAAATTCAATCATACAGTACAACCTAACTTCCATACAGTTTGCTTGTCTGTTGTGACATACTGTAAATATTTCCACACTTACTATCAGATACTTGGATACATTTAAATCTTTATCCCACCTTTGGAAATAGAGAAACTGTAAAACTTTTCATTCCTGACAATTATTCTACCCATTTACTGAAATAACCTTGAGAATGTAAATTAGTAAGATTTTTAAGAATATACTTAAGATTATCAGAACATCCACATAATATTACCACACTTAAGTAAGTGAATGATGGTGAATCTCTGCTGTTATCATAAGATTATATCAGATAAAAACGTGATGTATAGCTATACAGGATACAAAACACCATTCCCAGAAACTCATTCTTCATTGTCTCATATAGTATCTTTATATAAGGTTATCTAGAAAAAAGAGCCCAAACCAAAAAATGCATGCTCCTGTTTATTCATATTGCTATACCATGGCCCCACATTATCTGAATAATAGTAACTGCAGCAAGAAGGAAGACATAAATTGCAGCTATTTCTTTGCATACTTAGAAGGAAAAAAATAAAAGAAGAAAAATTACACATGCTATTCAAATGCACTACTAAGAAAACAAGGTCTTAAGTCAAGATACTTGTAACTTCAACAATACTCCTGAAAAAATTATACAGGGATTAAGAACTGTGCTGTGAAATTCTATTTTTAAATACATTTTAAGGATTTGAACCATACTGTTAGTATTTTTACTCATGTTAAAAGGGCTCATCCAAAAAAAAAAAAAATACACCAAACCAAAACTTTGTAGGCTGAAATGCCTAGTTTCACCCAATATAAAGATCACGTGTGCAAGAAAAAAGAGGCTTTATAAAGGGAAGATCAATCTGTGTTTTATTATTAGGTGACCTACTATCTAGAAATAAAAAGGTTTAATTCTATCTTTTCTCTTCTTCTCGTGACAGCCTCTCAGTTCAGGGTATACACAACAGAGTATACAGGGCCTTTAAAAAGGCTCATTCTGTAATGCAAAAACACACCAAGGGGAACAAAAATAAATGCAGTGTCAACTGTCTGCATACATAAAGGAGAAGACTTATGAAGCAAGAACACAAGAGAGATTATTCCTTAAAAATTCAATTTTTAGAATGTTACTCAATACTGTAAACAGAATCGTACTCTCCACTTTTCTCTGTTTTATCTTGGTGTGTGCATCCAATGGAAACCCCAAAGTTCTTTCACATACAGCCTTCCTTTCATCCTTTCTTTCCATGAAAGTCTTGACAAAAATGAGTCATGCCTGTTGCTAGAGTAAAAAAATAAATCAAGCTGGTCAGCAAGGCAGAGAATCTAAAAGTTAGATTTGGCTTGAATTTGTCTGAATCTCCTCTCACAGACTGCTACAGACAAGCGAGATCTCAAAGCATTTAATATCCTTTATATAATTTTACTATAAGAAAAAAAAATGCTTTATTACATCAGAATAAGCCACTCTTCATTATGCTTAAGAAGCAGACAAAACAGAACAAGCTGTGAGCCATGTCATCCAGCACTGCACCACAAAACTGCAAGGTGACGTTATTTTCTTTGTTAAGCATGTTTCATTTCCTTTTGGTCTTTACAGTCATGAGATCATTTTCCCTCATACTTCCAAGTTCTCCCTTTCAGAAAAATGCATGTAGAAAAATGAATACAACCACCTTCACTATTAAAGGGTCATCTTTTGTGACTGCAGATAATTAACAAACCTGGAAGTAACACCTGAAGCAAGGTCTCGTACACAAGGGCAAAACCAAATAAATCAGCCTATCTTCCCTATATCTTGTGAGGGAAAGTTCTGTGAGGAAACTACTATGGGATACTTGAATTCACTTAAAGCACTTTGCTTGAAACCCTAAGCACCAAATTCAGCAGGAACAAAACCAGTGTTAACACCTCTTCCACCTTTTGTTTCTTTAATTAAAGACACGTAACTTCTCTAATATTCAGCACTAACGTGGCAGATGACAAAACTTCTAAAGCCAGAGAGGTATGAACATTTTCAACACAAGTGCAGCTTTAACTATAGACTTGCATAATGAAGTATACATGCTTCAAAACATTTCAAGTTACACATCTTCTGTATTCTTTTTTCTAACTAGAAACATACAAAATTGCATCCTGAACTCTTCAACTTCACACTACACAGAATATAAGAAAAGTTTCATTAAGACTTTTACTAAAAAGCCTCTATATTCCATCTCTGAAAAGCTCAGTTAATGCAGTTTTTATATTCCAATAGAAATTAAACTGGTTTTAGTAGGATATTGAAATTTCACACTTACCTGCATATTCATAGAACCATTCTAAGCATCTCTTACTTGAAAAGACTTCTTCCTCTGCTTTTATTCTAGTTGAATCATATTTTCTATACATACTTAGAAAAAAGAAAGAGAAATAAGTAATTAATTCACCAACTTTTTTTAAAAGCAGTCTTTTAGTCAATTACCCCTGTAAGCAGAAACATTTTTCCTTTCATGAATCATTTTACCCAACATTCTGTCCTCATATCCAGTCATTTGGAATACTGCTTCAAGGATAAGAATCACTGATCCTAAATACTGTGTTTGCTCAGTCTGTCACAATTCAACTTATTCATAGTCATTATCCATGAACATGACCTTCCCCTACAACAAATACAGGCTAATTCAAATTCAACCCCAAACTGTTATGTGTAAGTCCAAGGAAGGTTTGTACCTTACACCACCAGTTACTACAATCAAGTGATGGGCTGTAACCTAGCTATGGGTCTAAGGCCAGAGGAATTTCATGTCAACACGTGCCCTACCTCTCAGTATACACATAGTTTGTGCACTTTGAATTATTAACTAAAGAGAACTGCACTCTTTTTGCCAACTCAAAAAGTCCTATAAAAGCCAACATATACATGACCTATACTTAGATTATTCTAAAGCCAGTAAGTTGGTAACACAGAAGAACCACAGAGAAGAGGTCCTAAATCTTCACTGACAAGAACTCAAAGAACTTCATTCATTGTGGGGTAAAGAGTCATCTGAAAAACTAAAACCCGAGATATTACCAGCAGCTCCTTAGACAAGAAGCATAAGGAATTTTAACTATACTAAAAAAACATATTTAGTATCTGAAACACCTAAAGTACAGAAGGCATGGCAGAAGCTGATGAACTCCTCCACCCTGTTTAGACTTTTCTGAAACAGAAACAATATAATTTGTGCCTGCTAGAGGAAAAGGACTTAGCAGTCCAAGTAGTTGTTCATTGCTGTATATGCATTCTCTAATCCATTTTCATCACCCTGCAATAACTTGGGCTCATAAAGGCTGAAAAGCGCAACAAATAAAAGGCTTAGTCCAAAGGAGGTAGCCAAGAACAGCTCTGTAAGTGTTCCAACCATGCAGACCTTCCTCTTACAATGTCAAACCCTGCTGGGGGAAGACAAAGAAGTGGCTAATTGGTTCAGGGAGAATTCTGAAACACCTTGATGAAATTAATTTGCACTTGATTTCATTACTGCTTTGTCCTTCTAGAAAAACATGCAGAAGACATTCAGATTTATGCTCTTAGAAGTACACTGATCCCACTATCCTCCATCTAGCTCAGCTACCAGCTGTGAGAAACTGTAGCTAGAAGTTAATGGCACTTGGATCCTTCTGACACGAATTCAAATAACTATTTCATGTTTGTTGTCGTAGTTCCTTTAATGCAGCTAACCTTTAGAGAAGGAATACTAGTCAGAACAAAATGATAAACTGCTAATTGAAAAACAAATACAAATGAAACTTCTTAAGAAATTTCAAGATCGAAGGAAAAACTGACACTATAGTGAAACACGCTGATCTGCAACAAACTGGAACACTGCATAATAATGCCAGCAATACGTGTCTCATATATATTAATATACCAACAATTTTAGGGGATTTTATTTCCATTTTCATTTTTAATGCATTTTTTCCTATGTGAATTATCTGCTTTTTATGAACTTTACTGCAGTTGCAAAGGAACAGGCTGACAATATTGCCCAGAAGTCTGAGTTGGAACAATTTTTTAACAAGCCTGATAATATTTTCATGCTTGCAGAGTGAACAGTGATTATGAAAGACCTATCCAATAATTTCTAGGCTATTCTGTATTCAGAGGAATCAAAAAAATACCTTCAGACAAAGAAAAGAGGCATCCCCCTTTTTGTTGCAAATAAAACATCAGAAACACCAACTACAACACCAAGTTGGAAACTGTAGCAAGAGCTAGTCAACCTCTTTATTCTATTCTATTTATTCAAGTCTGTAAGAACACTGCTGTGACCAAGGACATGCAAAGCTAATGTGGCTCCAAAAACAGACACTCATCACAACACTAATGGTTTTTCTTATCAAGGGATGATAACCAACTGCCTTGCCCTGCTCGTTCATGTAACTCATCAACACATTAAGCTGTCAGTATGTGAAAAGTAGATTTGTGAAGGAACCTTCAAGAAACAGATTTATTGACAGAGCTGTAGGTCATCCACGTATTTAAGAATTCCTGCACCTACAAATGGCAGAGCTGAATACTGTAACCTGAAGAAAGACACCAATATGTAGTAGTATGTGACATAGGAAAGGTGAGTGAGAGCAGAAAAAAAAACAGTCCTTTTCATGCATTCTCTTCATCTGTGCATAACAAGTTTTCAGACAACTGATATGAGATTTAAAGTCAATTGTTGTGTTTAAGGTTAAGGTCATAGTTTAGCAATATTTATTAAGTCCATGTGCCCAACATCTGGCCAAGTAACTCCAATCAAAGTGCTCTAGTCTCAAACTTATGATTGCTCATGAAGGTCAATATCTGAACACTAGAGTTCAATTTTTGAGAAACCAGAGTACAGATCTTTCAGCCTGTGTCAGAAAGAATATAATCTTGAGTTATTCCAGTCTCTGCCACCAGCTAATTAGCCAGACATTCATTAAAAGTGTAGGTGACACCATATCACATTTATAATGAAAAGAGACTATACATGGACAGAAGTATAAAACCTTGCAACAAAAATGGTTGATTAATCTCAGATGCCTTGGATGCCTCAGTAGAGACTATATACTCTGCAAGACAAGGATTACTTGAAAAAAAATTAAAGAAATGAGTAACACCAGTGCTAACCTGGTATTAGTGACCTTTCATGTAAAATGAACCTTTTTCTCTTCCTGCTTACTCCCAAAATTGCATGAGTTTCTCACCCCAGTCTAGCCAAGCCACCTAGTTCTACTAGCAGGGGATTCCTCATCTCTGAAGTGCCTGGTGAAACAAGATGAGCACAAAGATACAGATAAGTTAGTAGACAAGTGTCTGAGATTACAGCCCAGGACAACCTGGTTCAATTATCGCAGCATGGCAGCACAGGATAAAGGTGTTTCCAAAGACTATGTCTATTTAACTATCATTAATATAATTTGATTGTCTCAAGAACCGTTATGTGCAAAGCAGTAAAAACACAAACTGCCAGTCACACCTAGCTTCTGCTTTGTATCTTACAGTATTACTCATTTTCTTGGAATTTCTCAGCAGATACTGCAAGGTGATGTGCCTTGTCTTTGTTCTAAGGACAGCATCTCTTGCTACGCAGACAAACTGCCAGACTGCACAGAGTAGTTATCTGAATATTTTGGGAGCACCAAACATCTACTGAATAGATGCAAGTTTCAAACAGCAAGTCCTCAATGGCTCACAGCTTTCTCAAGATAACTAACACCAGCACCTTCAAGTAGTTGCATAACCATTATGCAGACCAAGCTCTACTTGGTAAATTGCTTCTGTACTGATGGTCTGTAAGAGCAAATGGCAGTTTCAGTCACATACCAGACACGAAAGAACACACTGCTCAGTGCAGAGAAAAAAACCACGCAAGGCGAGTGAGAGGTGGGACAGGACAAAGGGAAGTAAAAACCCCAATGATACCTCCTATAGAGGAAAGGCAAATGAATATACCTGGTACTTTTGGAACCAGAACTGGTACTGTCAGAGACTGCTGACACAAACAGGATTCCTAAAGGGCATTTTCTCCACCATCAGACTTAAAAAGGTGCATCCACAACTTTTTCCCAAGGTGTCTGCTATATCTGTCACTACTGTACAATAGCAAACTACAAGCCTTTGCATTTAGAATTACCCTTCCATTTCTGAACCGCGACATGCTACACATCAGGAAGAGCAAGGAAAAAAAAAGCATTATGGGCAAACAGTATGTATTTACCTCTCAGATGAAACACATAAGCAAGTACAAAAACTCAAAAAAATCTTAATTTGAAAAATAATAGCTTTTATTAGTTTAGCATGACACTGTCTCAGGACAGTGACAGCAGACTTCAAAAACAATTTTTTTATATTATAACAAATATCCCCATAAGGGATTTAGCTTTTTCTTTTTTATTTTCTCTTTTTAACAGTCATTTTGCCAACTAGAAAGAGCAAAGAATGTGGAACAGGGCAGGGAAAAAGCAACATGAGATAACCTGCCTACATTTTATAAAAGTGCTATCAGTTACTTAACCACATCTGAATGAAACGATTTTCTCAAGAGATGTTTGCATCTCCATCATAACCTAATAGCTGACTTGTTTAAATTTATATTTTAAATATTCATATGAGCTAGGGAATTGTGATATACCAGCAATAAAGCTGAGACAACATAGTTTTTAAGGGCTACAGGTCTATAGCAACAAAAAAAAACAACAAAACTGACTGTCTAGACGTTTCATGTTTCTTTAAGTACACAGTCATCCTTATCTTTTCAGAAATATTTTCATCCCTTCCTAACTGATTTGGTGAGAAAGCAAAAGCATGAAATTCCATCCAGACTCTTAAGGGGTGACTAGGCAAGTCATTATAAGATTATGTACTCTTATGTATAGTTGCTGCCAGGAAAAATAACAAGGTGAGGGTAATTCTCTTCAACCTGCTGCAATCTTCAAAGCTGGGTTATCTACTCCTGCTCTGAGCACTCAATCTGTACTGGAATTTGTTGGAGCTTCACACACAGCACCTCCCATCACAGCAACTCTGGGCTGCACAGTTCCAGAATACTCAAACCAAGACCATCAAAAACACGGAGTTTAGGTCACACAAAACATTCTCTTCATGTAGAAGCTGATAATAGGGGAAAATATCAAAAAAAGAAGGAAAAAAGTTACAGCTAATTATGATAAGTCAAAAGATAACCTCTTATGAAGATGCACAGCCTGACCATTTCAGATGGACAGTGTTTACTAAATGAAAACATTAAGAAATCTCCCAACAGACGCTTTGTTCCGGTGCAACTAAAACTTAAGACCTTCACCTGATTTTGAGTTTTGTACTGAGTAACAAAGTGCTTTCAGACTCTTCATATTTTGAAATATGCAAACTATTGATTGAAGATGACCCATACTACTTCCATTACTTCTAATTAACTGTTTAAATTCTCATCAGTGCAGCACAATAAAAGTATCTTAACAAAGCCACACCTATTATATCACAACTATGATTCTAGGAATATTTTCATAAAAGCTGTAGTAGAAATAAGAGGGTGGGGGAAGAGGTGTTTGACAATTTACAATGTGTGGAAAAGACTATTTAAAGTAACCCTCGAGACCAATTTGCTAGACTGTCAAGTATGAATGAATATGCCTTATCACTCCCTATTTAGACTTACAATCCCATCTAAAATGTTAAATAAATGCTTGGAACTTCCTCATGCTTACTCAATGAGCAGTATATGTAACAATGCACACACGCTGATCATCACATGTCCAGTTTAAGTGAAGTTTACTGAAAAGGTGAAGAAAAAGAGAAAAACTAAACTTGTGTGTACTCAAAAATCCCTGCTTCAAGCAAAAAGATCTAGACATTTTGACAGCTGGTAACATGGGCTGTTCACATGGGGCAGGACCAAGCCAGTTAGTAACAACAGAATAAAAACCAAACCAGCTCTCAACACTGAAGTTTTTGAAAACTTCCAATGCTAATAAAAAGGGTTTCAAAAACCATGTTTTTCCACTATAGAATATTGAGCTTATAATTCAGTAATCTATTTTTAATGTTAATAGGCCTTCATGTGGTTCCTACATCCAGGATAAATTCAACTCTAGATCTAATTCTTTGAAAATATAAATTTCAGGGAAGTAGATAAATATTCTAGTTTTCATCCTCCTAAAGTGACAATATCCATTAGCATATGACTTTTGCTCTCAGCATCATTCCAGAGTAAGTAGTAGAATTATTTTTTAAATGAGGGAGGAAAAAAGACATTGCATTATATAGCTCATTCTTCTGTAAGGAAGAAGACAATATTTTGCTAGACATTGTCTAAACAGAGACACAGGATTAGACAGTGAAAACTTCAGTTTCAATTAGCAAGTACCTGCCCATGAATCTTGCCTTACTCTTCCAAAGACCTTTAACACAGTGATGGAAGAGCAATGCACAGAAAACATAATTTTAACTGCAATTTGAGAATATACTGTGACAGTTTTAAGTACAATACAGTCAAGACTGTGATACTGAGATGAAAACACAAACTAAATTTCAAGTCATTGTGTTCTGTTTAGCATGTGCTAAACTGTTTACTTCCAACAGGTACTCTTTAAGACAAGATAAATCTTATTGTGATCCATAAATTAAAACACAGAGTTCTTTTCATTACACATCATCTGGTATAAGAATTGCCTCCCACTGAAAAACACTGCATTAATGCATGGCTTAAGACGATGCTTAATAAAGAGAATTCAAGCTCTTATTATATAAGGGTGAGATGCTAAAGAACATGTTTGGAATCTTCCATAATCAGTCTAATACAGAAGATCAGCATTTCCAAATCATTTCACTAACAACTAGATTTGTTCCTATAAATGTTTTTCCTCAGTTGCCAGTGTCATTATTCCACTAATCCTTCCATGATGAGGCTGTATTCCCAACAGCCTGGAGCTAAGGTTATAAGACAGGTTTAAGTTTATGACTTGAAGAATCTTTAGAAATCATCTTCTCTTTCAGCACAGAGTCCTGCTGGAAGACACTTTATAGAAAGAACACATACCTCAAAAATATTACTATCAGAATTGAAGAGATTATAGAAAGAACCAGAAATAGTGAAGACTGAAAATATCACCCAACAAAACACTCCATGCTAAGAATTAGATTTTTTTTTTTAATCAACTGACAAGAAGAAATCATCGGCATTCAGTCTTAACTGTGATAGCATCATTAATGATGACATTCCTTTTAAAATCTTTATACTATTACCTAATATTTTTGCACTAACAGGACACTTGTAATTACTAAATTTATGTGTTAATTTTGACCCTGTAAGTATGCTGTGGTAACTGAGAAACATACAAAACTTGTATCATTCCATTAAGTATTTGAGATGACAAAAAGGTGACAAATCACCTTTGTTAGGAAATTTGTCTCTCTCCTGGAAAGGATACATTGTAGTTTTTCAGACACCGACTAGCTTTCTTTGCTTAATATCAAATCCACACAGATTAATGTCCCTTGAAGGTTTACCCTAAATTACTAGCATGCAGCTTCTAGGAAGTCTGTCTCTAAAACACAAGCAGTGGTAAAGATTTGGGCCTGGAAGCCCCTTAATCCATAGACTGGCATTCCAGTATCCATACTGCTTTTATTGTACACAGCATTCTCTGCACACAATGTAAGCAGAGCTGGCTTTGCAAATAACTATGTGTGCTACAGCACACTGTTGATTTCAGATTGATTTCTGCATGAGAAACAGAGATGTTTGATCCAAAGAACAAACGGAACAGTTACAAACTTCACACAACAAAACAAGCACAGAAGACAGCTTGCTCTTTGTCTAACCTGTTCACAGAAGGTTACAGGGGCATAAATCCTTCCTTGAAAGAAAATAGACCTTCAAGACCAGTCTGAATGCCCAGCAAATAATTTCATACTGCCAGTCATGCTCAAAGAAAAACTGTTTTCTTGAAGACCAAAACAAAAGAAGCTTATACTCTGTAAAGCAGAAAAAGCCCGAACACCTTCAGAAGAAGGAAGTCAGATAAAAACTGGAGCATCAGAGAAGGATGATCTCCTGTGGCCCATGACTAGCAGATCTGGTTCCACCTCCAACTCTAAAAGCAGGCTGAGGTCTTCCTTTTAATAAAGATTTATATATAGAATATATATTATAGAATGAAGACTAGCTAAAAACTGAAGGGCAGCTACAAAAAAAATCCTTTAAATTACGCTTTCAACAAGCTCTTAGGGCAACAAAAAGCTGATAGGGCAACAAATAATTTTTTTATAATTTCCTTATTTAATTACACAAATCAGTATCTCTTACAGAGAAGCTTACTTTCTAGGCAGTTTGGGTTGATGTTTTTCTATCATCGGTGTCTTGGCTAAGGTAAGTAGAGTTCAGTTTCGTGAACCTCTCTACTTCCTTTCTAGAAACATTCTGTTCTCATATCTTTTCCATATTGCATGCACGTCTTTGAATAAGCTGTACTGTGCTCTACTAACTATTTAGTTTTTATATTTCACTATTTCTGAGAAGCAACGAAAAATATTAAGAACATGAATGGCTTTTTTGTTCTACCTAGTGTTACAAAGCAATGAAAGGGAGTTGAAATCTTTCTTCTGCATCAACAGATCATTTAATAAATTCCAGTGCAGTTACAGTTGTGCAACCCTATTAAACACAATGGAGTTATAGGGGCATAACTGGAGGCTTAATTTGGCTACCAGCATTTCTATTACTCATGCTGGAAGATGAAAAGGAAACAACTCAGCCTGATTTCAGGCTGACAGCTAGGAGAAAAATGTATCTTTTTATCTCCTTGAAGGTACTTGCTATGGAAGCACGTGTTTTCTGAGACCCCAGTAATACATGAATATCTGTGATAGAGTCCAAATTCCACTGACCGATGCAGCAGCAACCAAACTTTTTGGCTGTATACACCACTCTTCAATATCAGGACTGTCCTGCCCTATCATGCAGTAGTGTATAGTTCTGTACTCCCACAAGTTCTGAATTTAGTGCACAAAAATAGCAACTATCTTGCACACAAGGAGCATATCCAATGGTTTCTGAATGACCAAGACTGAACATACTACACACACTGGAAATCCAACACTTGCAGAAGTCTCAGGTATCCAACATCTATGCCAAAAGGACATACTGTTCATGCACACAGTTATAACTCACTTGGTTACTGCTTCTGTTGTCAGGAGGGAAGCTGAGCAGGACCACCTCAAACACCACTGCACCACTGGTTATCACCTTACCTGGACAATTTTCACCTTTCTCTTACATGGTCAGTATTAAACCAAAACACGACAGAAAAAGACTAGCAGGATTTCACGTGGGTTGGCTGAGAGGACTAGAACTACATTCGCTTTTCTGAGAGGGTGGAGCTTGAGAATGCCCAATCCAGATCTTATGCATGTATATAGGAAGATATTACTGTATTTTCTAGGTGTTTTTAAGGATTACTTGATGTATTTTGACAGATGATAACTAGAGTAAGGATAAGTTCCCTACAAGCTTGTTGTACAACTAGAGAAAGGTGAGATGCAAACTGAACCTAGATATCAATACCCCACAGTTCAATCACCAGCTACGGGTCCATACTGAGAAACCAAGCAAATTTCAACATCATTTCCATAGTATATAAAAACATGATCATATCAGCTATTCAACTTAGATATTCCAGCAGTCTTAGCTCATGGTAAGATGACATACCCATCATGTCTACTTTTCTTAGCAGATAAATCATCTCCTGCTGCAGGTCTCCTCTTTTTCCTTGGAGGCATCACTTTACTAAAGCAGTCTGATGAACTGCAAGACCGGAGACTTCCTACAGAGGGAATTAAAAACACCAGCACAAAGAAATGAAACTGTTGTAGACCAGTTAAACTGTGTCCACTAATAGGCATAATACAAGGGGAAGGGAAGTTAGTGGATGTAAAAGTTACATAAGAAACTATCTCCTTTCAATAGCAAAATCCATCTCACTTTACATGGTATTCTATGACCAGATTTCCACTAAGGTCAAAAGTACAATAAAAAATGTACAGTAGTGCTTGTGTTACCTCAGTCTAACAGCAGTCAAGAGCTGAAACTACCCTGAAGAAGTACTTTAAAATTCTCAAAAAGTCATCCTTACTTTTAGTCATTTATTCAAATCAGAACTTCTAAGAGTTCATCATTAGCTTTCGAAATACAGATGTGACTTAAAAAGTAGGGCACCCACCTCTAGAAAACCAAACCCTTTTTTTTTTTTTTTTTCCCAAGTCCCAAACTTTTTGTGATATCAAGAGCAAGAGGTAGGAAAGGTTTTGTTTGTTCTTTGATGAGGGCTTTTTTTCAGGTTCTTCCAGGGTGGGTGTTGTTTTTTTTTTTTGGCCTGCCAGGGAGGAGAAGAGACATTAAGCAACCACTAGAGGAAAAAATAAGTGGCTGGCTGTATCACTTGCAGTGGACAGTTCTCAAAAAAATAAGCGTCCCAAGTAGGAAACAGTCAATTCAAGACACTGATGCCAATCAAGTGACAGTCTTTTCCACCCCCTTCTCTCAGCCACATAGTCCTATGTCTCTGGCAACTCTTCAGTGTGCCAATCCAGCCCACCAAACCTGTAGATAATTAACCCAAGAAAAAAAAAAAGATTAACAACTTTCTGTACATTAGTACAAAAAAAGAGCACAGGATCAGCCCTTCTGACCACAGCAAGTCATTCAATTGCCTTTGCTGTCTCATGAAAACAGTAGGCTAACACTCCAGGCAAAATTTTGTCCTACTTTCACATACTAAAGACCACATTAACACCTGAGAAAGGTGTGTGCAACAGCTGCTCAAACAGCTATCAAATCTCTGAGTGTAGGTCTAAGCGTTACACAGAGAATTTTGAAAAGGAAGAGACAGGTGAGGTATAAAAATTCAGACACAAAGTGATGCCAAAGAAACTTGCAAGAAAATATTAAGGACTCCAGCATGCCTAAGCTACCTTCTCTTTGCTACAACAGCATCCAAGCCCAGTTATGCTTTATTACGATGCCCACAAACCTTTTATCTTACATCACAGCACAGAAGCAAGCAGTAAAACCTTGACTATTATTTCACACCAAGGGAGCAGACTGAAATTGCAGGCCCAATTCCCAACAAATACTAACAGCAATCTTTTGCTTACCTATTCTTCGTATCTTTGAAAGGCTCTCTCCTGTTATAGGAGAAACACATGTAAGGAACCTTAGAGCCTCACAGGCTTTGCTACATGCACGTTATTTTAAACATGCACCAAAACTCTTATGCATAAGAAATCACAGATTTTTAGGCAAGATGTCCAAGCCAGTTTTTACATCATGATGAACTCATTTGGTTTCAGCTAATAAAGCTTTTGCACTAAGTATGCCTTCTCTGGTTTTATCTTTATATTTATCTCTATTAAGAAGAAAATTAATTTCTCTAGTTCAAGAAATACTCTTTCCAATTAAAAAATTCTTCCTATATATTCCCTTTTTTTTTTCCCCTGAAAATCCCTTCCCAGCATTCTCCCAAGAAAGCATGGCCATGCCTACACTATCTTTTAGAAATAGAATTAAGAGTATTGTAAATTCAAATTACAATTTGACTAGTTATCAAAAAAGCTGAGAAGTATTACACTCCATAAACAATTATCACATGAAAAAATCATAATGGTTGTGTCAGAAGAAAATACTTCTAGAATACTGTCCAGAATGCATTACAAAAGGAAACTAAACAACAACAATATTTATTTTCTTCTCACCAATATAATTGATATAGGTAACAGAGGGTATAAAAAAACTCACAGTACACTCAATTTTTACTAGAGATTAAACCATCTAAGGGACATGACCTGCTGAGTATCATTTGTTCCATCTGATTATGCCTGCAAATTAACAATACTGGAAAATTGTATTCCCACAAGTTATTGAAAGGGTGATACTTTATCGCTTTTTAGATCAAATTTCTAAAGATTCTGCCAGTAAAAGTTGTCTTACAACCTACACAAACTAAGAACACTTAAGATGACAGCAGAACTTAACAGATGGCTAGAAACAGCCAACAGACTCAAGACACACACTGAACTTAATAAATGAAAACCTGTGCTAGAAAACACCTTATTTTGGAAAACACGTATGTACTTGTGTAAAACCTGCAGCTATTTCCTGGATTGTTTTTAGATGCCTTTTTATTTAAAAAAAAAAAATCTATTTGTGATAACCACAGGCATTGGGTGCCGGTAGAATGCAAGAAAAACCATCCTTCCCACCCCAGGTTTGTGCAGTTTACTGGTCATTTGATTGTGAAAAGAAATATGCAAGGCCTCTGTGAAAAAAGAAGCATAGCAGAAGATGAAAATAAAACAAATACAACAGGTACAGGACAGGGAAATCATTTTGTCAGACCTGCAACCCCATACAAACCAAAGAATTTAACCCAAGAATTACTGCTTGAAATCTTTGCCTCATTAAATGATATTTTCAGGAAGATCAGTGCACTTGTTTTTAAGAGCTTAAAATGATAACAGAATTCACTGTAACTCAATTTCTTCAATGACTCCTATGAAAAACTTGTACCCTTTCTTGGTTTGAATGTATCTAGTTGCAGCTCTCAAACTAACAGGAAAGAGAAGAAAAGAAACAGCTCAGAAATTGGTAGGTGGCTATTAAATGCACTTGTACACCATCCTCACACACTGACAGCACACAGACACCAGGTGGACAGACATATTGTACATTCTTTCGAGATTTAACATCTTAATAACTGATTTTTGGACCAAGTCTTCACTAGGCTTTAAATGTTGAATGATCTCTAAACTACTAAAAAACACAGTATAGGAAAGTTATTTTAAAAGTATTTCCTTTTGTTATGAAAATCAGTATATTAAATTTGAAGGGCAGTTATAATTTCTCTGTAATACAACTCTGAAAGTTAAACCAGCAGAATATTTCTATCTTTCATTTTTATATGAAGCTTAAAATTATCAGAGTTTGGGTTTTTTGGTTTAGACTTTCACAGTTTCTTGTTTTATTGTATAGCTTACTAAGTAGCAGCAATATTACCCTTTCCTACACAGAGCTTTCTAATTCTAAAGGTAATTTCCTTTCCCAAGCAATTTCACTTCCCAAATATCTAACCGTACGCAAATGAATATGCAGCTACCTCTGACTGCATGTAAAGTTTGACAGGGACTTTACTTACCAAGTGCAGCTTCTCTGACGTTACTATCTTCAAAGTTTCTCACTCCTGGGTCTCAACTCAAGACTGGCAGAACCCTTGTAGTTTTACTTTTTTGACACTTGAAGCTAGCATTTGCAAGGTAGAGCCTCCAAATGGCTGCTGAATAGGCTACCACCAGCCAAAAGCCTGCCAAGTATAAATGTTTGCCAAATGTCCTATTCTGTACTTCCGAATTTGCAGGAGACAAAGCTTCCAAAGGGAAGTAACAACTCCAGAGCTAAAATTCACCCTAAGAAATTTAAAACTATATGCAAGATAAAACCCTCAAAGGAGGGACACTCCTAGAACAGCAACAAAACCAGAGCAAAAATAAAAGCTCTACAGTCTGTGTTCCTACAGAAACAATTTACAGGCATGTAATTTTCACCTTCTCTCTAGATAATGCCTGTGAATCATCCTGCTCTTCTGATGCTTCAGTAGACAGATGTTTCAAAAGAAAAATAATTAGAAACTGTGAATGTTGAAGCAATTAGGAAGATATAGCTGCTTACTTCATGATGCAACAAGACCACCACAAGCACAGTTCACAATCATCAATTTTCCAATACAAGATACTCATCAAAACGTCAAACAACTTGCACTCCTTTTTTAACAGGAAAAATCATCTTCTCCACCTTGAATTCCACACTACAGAATTGCTTCGGACTCAAGAGGAGTTTCTCCTCTATTATAACAAAAAAACAGCAGAGGCAAAAGCAATTTCTTCCCCTCTCCGACGCTTCAAGAACAGCAATGCAGCCTTGTTTTTTTTGAAGATACCACTTCACTCATTTAAACAAGCTAGGTGACAACAGGAAGCGTACCTCTAAAGACTTTTTAATCTGGATGGGTAAGTCACTATTTAATAACCAAATCATGACTAAGCTATTAACAAGTTGCTGGATTTGTTTTTATGTCATAACTACAACTGTTATTTCAAATTCGAGAGTTTTCCAAGTTAATGCACATAAATACTAAAAAGAAATTGTTTACAGAATCTGAGTGCCTGCTGTTCTTACACCTACAAACAGATGAAAAGGCTCATGACACATCTGAAGCCCACCTCATTTTTCATATATATGCACACTGAATGCTAGCACAGGAGACTGCAATCATTCTAGGTGACTGGAATTTTGAAGCAAGGTCCATTTTAGTTCTCAAATCACTGAAGAAATTTTGAGACTGCCCCTTCCCTCTAGTTCTTAGATGTTTAAGGCCTGGTTCCAGAAAGGAAATCTGGCTAATACTTAGAAAAGATACAATTTTCTTAAAGTAAATCAGATGTCCAATACATTTATTGTTAGCTCAGAAACAACCTCTTTCAAATAAATGCAATATGCATTTAAATCTAATTATAAATATTAACCTAAAACTTTGATTTTTTAAAAAGCTTTTAGAAATCTCCATCAAATTTAGATCGGCACTTACTAAGCCTTCCCAAAAGCGAGGCCCAAAATGTAGCAACAATAACCAGGATAATTATGTCAGATAACAAACAGTAATCTTAAAGAACAAGGCCTGGTCCACAAGATTCTGAGTGTTAAAAAATAATAATTAACACTAAAAAAAATCATCTTTATGTTTATATAGGTTTGCAACACTCAACAAATCTTTTACAACAATTATTAATCTGACTTTCAAACGTCTTCTGGACACAGAATCTCAAATTAACAGCATCTATGCAGTTCTATTCATTTTGTTACACAATTTAGTCTTGACAACTTCCTATTGGGAAACTTAAGTTCCAAAAGCACAGGCACATCAAAGTCAAACAATGTGCAAAAGTAATTCTTGTTAGATTTACATCCCTCTGAAAATCATGTTTCAGAAGTGTCAAGTCTCATACAAAATAGGAAGAGAAGACTTCACTGTCTGGCCAAAACAGCTCCTTGCACGTGTATTTGTCATTGTATGAGGAAAACCAAGCACACATTTCAACTGAACGTGCCTGGAACTTATGCAAACATTGGGGCTTCATCTCTTTCTACAAGGAGATATAAAATAGGATAGAAGCATAAGAAATACTGGAATAAAACCTGATGAGGAAAGAATCTGCCGTTATCAGCCTCTGCTTTTCATTCTCATTTCATCCTTGTTTCTGGTTTGAAAGGTTGCTGTACAACTACTCTAGACAATTACACTGTTTACTGGAATTTTGTGCACCAGCTCAATCAATGGACATGTTTAGGCTTTTGAAACAGCTTTATCCAAACAACACAGTGCAGGCAATAGGGTAGGATCAGTGTCAGTATAAAACTGTTCATCAAAGCCAGTAACATGCTCTAGCACCTTTTAATAGAGATAATGAGAGATCCAAGTCTAATTTTTTTACACTTTATGACAGAAGTGCTAAGCAAGAGAAGACAAATTCCAAATACCTCAAGCATATTGATACTCACTGATTGATTAGTGACAGAAGGGGACTACCTCAATGCTTCACAGCAGGTTTTGATGATGAAAAGTAAGAAAAAGATTATAGAACACATTTCCATACATAAAATCAGTATGTATCTGTGTTTAGTTTGAGCACCTGGATTGCAAAGGGGAAAATTCCAATTCTCCCTCAAAAGATGAGAGAGGGCATCAGTTCTAAAATATGGACATGAAACTCTCTGTCTCGAACTATGTACCATAACCTCTTTTTTCAGAGGTTTTTCATTTACATGATCAGCTAATTTCAAGTATCAAATCACTAACCACACTGAAGGAAAATGTTTCAGAGAAGCCTTTTGTGGCTAGGGTAGGAGTTCAACTATGAAACAGTCACCTGCTACAGTATAGAGAAGGGTACATAATCCCTAAGTGAGCTCTGTCCAATCCCAAACAATGCAGTCCAATGCATCTCTTCTCACTGCTCTAGGCTAAGAGTGTGGTAGATTACTAAGTGTGTCCCAGAAATCTCCAGGAGGAGCCGACAGGTCTCTCCACTTTCTTAAAACACTCAAGGTAACATCAGCAAACACAGCCAGCACCTCAGGATAGCAAAAAGCTTCGGGTCAGACACTAGGACAGATATGGCCAGTTTTAAAGAACAGTTCTCCTCAGGGGCCAGGGCTTGAAGCCAGCAAGTTATTTTCCTTCCTCCTCAGGTATCATGCCTGAAACACAAAAAGGAAGGAAAAGAAAACAAGGAAAAGTGCCAGCCCACAAGCAACAAGTGCAAAAGGAGGTAACATCTCTTGCATGACATCAAGTCATAAAGCTCAAACACTGATGAATCAAGAACAGCAGCAAGCTAGCTTCAGACAGCTGAGATGAAGGCCTCAAAAAACTATGGTGTTTTAATAAACAAGAAACAGACCTGGACTAATAAACAGCCAGCCCTTAGACCCTGACTGAAAATCTGCACAACAACAGGAACAACCTGCATCAAAACCATTCAGGAAAAAAGCTGGTTGTTTGGAACACAGCATTTAAACTTGGTTATAGGCATCATAACAGCCACAAGAGGTCTTGCTTCTGCTCTGTTCTCAATAATGCTCTTTCAAGAGCCAAAACACTGTAAGAACATGGATATTCTGCCAGCCTAATGGGTTGAGAGTCCAAGGAGTGAGACACATTTTTCATTAAGTTTTCTAAACTACCAAATAGTACAATGACAGATGAAGGATTTTCACAGGTTTCAACAATATATTCAGGTAAATTACAAGCACAAATATCTATTTTGAATAAAACTTCAAGAAATCCTGGCACTCGTTTCCTAAAATGTCTTTAGCTTTCTAAAATATAATTTACAGTTATGTTAGAGAGACTTCTTTGATAAGGTGAGTTTAAATTGTTTCAATCTATTTCTACTGCATCCCTATTAAATACCTGTCTGGTGATCGTCTTGACCAACGTCCTCTGTCAGATTCTGCAAGAGAACAGGAATGATACAGTTAAACAAGATGGTGACCTTCATTCTTCAGTACTGTTTTTAACCTTTATTTGATAGTAATATTCATCTTAACTAGTTAAGGATCATCACCTAAGGTTGTAGAGTGTCAGCGTTTTCAGTTCGTATTTATCTAAAAAGTTGCCCTTGCAAAAGAATCCAAAAAGTTCAAGGATATTCTTTGAAAAAAAATCAAAAATATTATTCAAATTAATCAAAAACATATCAAACTGTTTCAAGAGTAGAAATAACTATCCATTAGACGGGGAATTTAGCATTGTTGTATTAGCAATTCCACTAATACACATGACATTGGAAAGACTGAATTTACCGCTGACCACAGAAACAGCCTTGCTTAAATGGCTTTCTTTTATTAAGAAAACTGACTAGAAACCAACAGAAATCTTGGAAACAAGTTACCCCCTTTTGCAGGTAGGGTCTTTTCCATTACATTTGCAGTGTACACACAGAAGCCGTATCATTCCAGCTGGGCTTACAACAAAACAAATATGAATACACAGCACGCAAGCAAGAACAGTCTTCAAAGAAGTCATGTTTCACTTTTTGCACAGCACTAAGCAGACAGCTTACTCATTCAATATGTCTTCCACAAGAACTGTAAGAAACTGGATAACTATGATGATTACCATTTTTGACATATCTAAGAAAGCTAATTGTATGGAGGCAACATCTAAACCCAATGTTGCAGTGGACAGCGTTCCAACTCCGCTCTCACCTCTGAAGTACAATTTCTGACCTTTTACTAATTCTGATTATCTCTTCCACAATTTAAAACCAATAGCCTTTCATACAAGAAGGCAGTTATAATTTTTAGAAGTGTAATCAATTATTTCAATCACAAAACATTCTGGAATAAAGCACTAGCTATTCTGCTAAGAGAAAATGGCAAGTCATTACCAGCCTATTGAGGGTGTGGTAAATCTTGTGAATATTTGCCAGTGTTGATAGATGAGAATTCAGTTGAAAATCTAGAGGGGGGGGGGGGAAAAAAAGGAAGTTTTAAACACTCTGGTTTCCAGATGCAACAACCAAGATCTTCTTATGTTCTGATTGTTTAATAAAATCATCACTGAACTATAAAATAAAAGTCATCTCAATACTTTTTCAGCATCAACATTTTCAATGCCAAGTAGAGTAACAGAAATCTGCAAAATCATACCCTACATATGCATTTTTCTTAAGGCATGGATGACCCTCAGCAAAACAATACTACAAAAAGCAAAACTATAGCTAATAGTAGATGAATACAAAAAACCTAAAAAATAAATATTTACAAATCTCTTTCCTTTACACCAGGAGTCATTATCACTTCCATGATACCCAGTCTTTCCACTCCATCTACTCCAAAAATAAGTTATGTACCACCTAACATTCTAAAACCATTGCTGAAAATCCTATTTTTTTAAAAAAGTAATTCTATTAATACACAAGTACTTGCCTTTATATTAATTTCCTTGCAAAACTAAGTTACACAGTTGAAACACAGTTTTTGAATAACAAACCAAAGGTCACAATGCAGCAGCTGGTATGGCAAGAAAATAAAATATCCTGACACTTCATGGAACAAGCCATAGCATAGATGTTAACTTTGCTTCCATGCTCCAAATATAAAACACTTGAGTTTCCTTCAGCTGTGAAAGAGTGACAAACTAATTTTTCTCCATTCTTTTGCATTCCCTGTCTTGGCTAGAAACACGTCAAGGGCAAAACTTGAAAATAACTAATTTACAAAAGATAACTGTGACCCAGCCAGAGAGCAGGAAAATCAACAAGAATCTCAGAAGCTGGACACAAACCAGCTCCCCCACTAGAACTCATGCACAAAAACACTAATTAGAGACATGTAATATATGACAAGCAAAGTCTTTCAAGCAAACTTCTTCCATATGTGAGATAGTGTATGTGCCTCATGTCACCACCCAGCTGATGCATTAAAGCATTTCTAGTTTGAGACATTTAATTTGGCTTTGCCCAGCAGCTGATGTAAGATGCAAGTAGGGTCAAAAACATAATTTCCGCATTTACATCCAGAGCATGTCAAAGGAATACTCTCAAAATACACTTAAGACGACCCAGATAAATAAGTCATCATTAAATATCAGATTGTGGAGTCAGTGAACCACACTGCAATGAAGTTAAAAGGTGAAACGGAAGGAACTGCCTGCTCTAAGTGTACTTGTTACACACATTGCTATGGAATTGTCTTGTCATGGTGAATTAAAAAAACACCTTTAGGAATGACACATTTCATTCCTTATATTAGCTGGAGTATGATTTAATTAATTGATATCTATTTCTTAACGTGTTGTCCCCAATTTACCACCACAGCAAAAACTGCTCTAAGCGAGAAATACCAAAGACAGAATTTCTAGCCTGAACTTTACTTTATCTATATGAGGGCAAAGACAATCCAGATCTTCTTATCCCAACACAAGAGGAAAACCTGGAACCGGGTTCTAGAATTTTTCCTGCATTAAGTGCTCAATAAAATTCCATTTTTGCGAGTCAAGCAATACTAAGCAGAACCATTCTGCAAAAAAAAACAATCCCGAGTTTCTTAGTCAACCTTCAATTCAACGCACAGCAATGAGGAAAAAAAGCAGGAAGGGGAGGACAAACAGGCACTAAAGAGAACATAAACGCCATTCTAAGGAGGACAAGATTAAAAGATAAGATTTGTTTTCTGAACTGTCACACTAAGGTTTCTGGAAAGTGAATTTTAAAGTCTCCCCTGTTGTTCAGTCTAAAATCTACAAAGAACATGAGTTTTCAGAGAAACCAGTTATATCTGGAGGTAATGAGCTGAGAACACTGAGCAAATATTTTATTTGTTTATTCTAGCCTAATATTAAGACTAACTTCAGATAGCACTTTAAAAAAGGAGAGAAAAAATATTTTAAAATTAAGGCTATGTATATTAGGTATCACCTTTAAAATAAAATATTCCTAGGCACTTCAAAACACAATTCATGCCAGTCTTTCACACGTCCACTGGAAATATCCTTACAATTTTAC
Organism: Serilophus lunatus; assembly: GCA_013399895.1. Lineage (NCBI taxonomy): Eukaryota > Metazoa > Chordata > Aves > Passeriformes > Eurylaimidae > Serilophus > Serilophus lunatus. The sequence goes on along the minus strand of VXBA01006569.1, from coordinate 715,859 downwards.
ATTGTCACTTCAAAAGTAGGTTACATAACTATGATGGACTTAGCAGGGTTGCACAAATGTGTTTTACAATTCTTATACAACAAACATCACACCATACACCGTATGAATACAGAGGACTAGAGCCCCAAGTTTTCTCTCTTCCACGGGGAAGCTTGTGAAGTGTAGAGACATCTAAAATCAAAACCAGGTTCCTTTTACATTTATAAAAGTAAATACAAGCAGCAGTCATTAAACTAGGGAAGTTAAATTACAGCTCAGGTCATCCTCTGAGCTAGTCAGTGTTTGCTTTACCTATATTGCAAGGAAGATACGCAAAGTATCCCATGCCCCTGTGAAAACTCCTGTTTTGAAAAAAGTGGTTTTGCAGAAGCAGAATCTAAAAAATAGTATCTCCTGTGCTCAAATAACACTATCTTAGAAATTACCAAAGGGACAATGTTAACAATGGTCAACATGACAAGCAAGTGATTTGACAAATGGCTGCAACTGCTTCAGGAACACACTCTATCCATCCCCTCCACCTCCCAAACTTCCACAGATGCTTATGCAGCCTGGAAGTTGTCCCTGCCTGATGCCCTTGGTCAGCCCATTACCCTCAGAATCGTATCCACAAAAAAACACCCTGCCAGCTCAGCAGTCTGAATCAGATCACCAAAGAGCTACAACACCAGGTAAGTCAGAGAAAGTGTAAAAAGTAAGGAACATGAAAGGTCTGGGAGCAAAATAGTTTCTTGTCGCAGCAGCAACATGTTGGGTGAATCCAACTGTCCAGCCAAGGCCCACCGTGCGAGGAGCGACACGTCACTCAGCAGATGGTTTTATGAGTTTTACATGAAGAAAGCCACCATGTGTGAAGCTGTGTTTCACCTGAATACTAGAGGTTAAAAGCACATGAATAGGTTTAAAAATACTTTTTTTTTTCCCTCCAGAAACTGCATCCCACTCTGGGATCCTTGGCACAGGAAAGACATGGACCCGTCGGAGTAAGTCCAGAGAAGGGTCACGCAGACCACTGAAGGGATGGAACACCTCTCCTATGAGGGCAGGCATTATGAGCTGCAGTTGTTCACCCTGGAAGAGAGAAGGCTCCAGGGAGATCTTCCAGCACTTCAAGAGGGCTTACAAGAAATTTGGAGAGGGACAGTTCCCAAGAGCATGTAGTGATAGGACAAGGAGTAATGGCTTCGAATTGAAAGAGGGGCAGGTTTAGATTAGATATTAGGAAGAAATTCTTTACTGTGAGGATAGAAAGGCACTGGAACACATTTCCCAAAGAAGCTGTGGATGTCTCATCCCTGGAAGTGTTCATTCAAGGCCAGGCTGAATGGGGCTTTGAGCAACCTGGTCTTGTGGAAGGTGTCCTTGCCCATGATGGGAGGATTGGAACTAGATTGTTTTTAAGGTCCCTTTCAACCCAAGCCATTCCATGATTGTAAAGTACCACACAGTTTACTCACCTCACATCAGAAGGAAACCTGCCTGCCTTGTGAATACTGAATGAAAATGTGCTGGAATGATTGCTACAACTTTGGGGAGGTGCACACCAAACAAGTGCATGTATTTTGTCAATTAAATTATTTTGCATGCAGATGTTAGCTTGAGGACTGAAGCATCAAAAATTCCAGATACTAAATACTTTGCATTAATCAGAATGTAACAGCTCAAAAAAAAGCCTGAATAAAGTTAACTGCAAATCCAGAAAAGGACACAGCCATCCTAGTTTCATGAAATTTAAACCTTGTCATTAACATAACGTTAAATGTTAAATGCTGGGTTAGTCAATTAGTCACAATTATATATAATTTAAAAGTAAAAACGAAAATATCTTAAAAATACCTTAAAAATAACTTTTAAACTTACAGATTAAGGTTTAAACTACAGACTTGAGAGTTACAGGGAGGCATATGGGCATAAGGGCTTGCTTCCATAACAAACTAGCAAAAAAACATTCTACACCCTCCCAATGAAAAAACAAAAAACTCAGTATATAAATGCTCTAGATACAATAGATTATTAAAATTTAAGTATATAAATAGCTGAAGTAGCAACAGAATAGTAATTCTTGTAACTACAAACATTACTGTCACATTCTCAGAAAATATTAGACAGAAAACACATACCAGGCAGACTCATTCCCAAAAATTAAAATGCAATCTTTATGCTTTTACCTCTATTTAATTGCTTCCCTTGGTTTCAAATAACAGAACTGGAAAAAGCTTGTAGTGGTACTGGAACTAATATTTCAAAGTACTGTTGTCTTAGTAAGCTTTAAATAAACTTTTACTTATCCAAAAAAGAATCATTTGCCAGTCTATGAAATACATCATGTTCTGTAATCTACTTATAGAATTATCCCAACAGTAAGACAATTTATATTGATGAATTATTAATTGAGTAATGAACTTAGAAGGTTGGATGTGAAACCTACATTTGGTGAAAGCCTTCAACATTTATGTTCAGGGAGCAGAATTTCTATGATCCTTACTAAATGCAGAAAGTGAAAGAAAAATGTACATCAGTCTTATTTACACAAAAAATATCACAACACACCTAAAAACTGAGAATCCTGAACTGCAGTACAGAGAAGACAGGTGCTGACTCTGCATTCCTGTCAGAGAGAGGATTAAGAATCCACTTCCAAGAGCTGTATCCATGCAGGTAGGGACACCCCAGAGCAGAGACAGCCTGCAGAAGAGACCCCTCGGGTCTGGGATGTGGAAGCAACCACACAGGTATGGGGAGGCAGAGAACAAAAGGCTGAAAAACAAGTAGAGTCTCCCTTCATTTGTTGAGGCCGAATAAAGAGCATGATTCAGAAAGGAAGGAAAACAGAAGTGAATTCCAGCTTGGAAAGCCAGGACAATTAAATGGGACAAGCCAACCTATCTTGAAGAGCAACAGGACTCAGCCATTAAAGCTAGACATGATGATGCTGCAGGAGGTTTCTCCTGCCCATGTGCACACAGAGCTACTGCTGACACCAGCGGTACCCAAACCCACAGCTGCAAATTGATGCACGTTTCCCGAACACAACAGCCTAAAATGTTCTGAAGTAAAATACAGACTGACTTAAGCTAGAAAAAAACCCAACAAACCAAACAACCACACAAAAAAACCAAATCCAAGCAACAAAATGTGGCTGAAATTACTAAACACACTGAAAAACATTTATCATTTTAAGGGAAGCATTCACAACTCAACTCTAACACAGAATGACTTACTGCAATAAAATATTTTCAGATCAACTGACAGTTGCGTAGAATGGGAAAAGCGTAATGCTTCTTTCCCCATAGGAACAAATGCTTTTTCTACCTAGGTATTTTTAAAGCTCCCCAATCTGGAGGCTTGTTTACAAAAAGAGCTACAGCAGTTTAAAGTTCATTGAGAATTTCAGAGTAATTTCAGCAGTGCAAAAGCTGTGAAACTGTTACTTTAGTTTGAATGCATTTCCATTTACCTCAAATTGACCGAGCAAATAAGAGCCAGGCTAACTATCTTATACTAACCCACAGGATAAAATACCCTGCACAGTGGCTCATGGGGAGGTTAGAGTTTGCTTTGGAGGGGGTGGGTTTGGTTGGGTGTTTTGTTCTATATACTAAGATATAACAGTAAGTCTATTTCTGGCACAAAATACCTGCTTGTGTTGATGGAAAGTGTTCATCCAGTCTAATTCTTATTCCACCACCAGATTAATTCAAAAGAGTCAGTGTGCTAGATTTACATCACAGGCTGCCGAGGCCTGGGAATTGCTTGGGAGCACTACTCTTAACTTCATGCCAGATATCATCTGGCATCCTACAAAGGGCATAAATCTAATAAAAACTTTGCATCTTGTGCCCCAGCTAATTCAGCAGAAACGCAACCCTGCCCAGCAGGCACTCCAAGGGTATCCAGCACCACACAGGGCTGGTTCACGGCACCATGGACCTGCAACAGCCTGAGACACCGTGCCAGTCAAAAGCCTTACAGGACCAGCTGCTTGCTTCTCCTCTCTGCCAAAGGCTGCTGACCCCACAGCCCTGCCAGCTGCGTGGGCCATGGGCACGCTCCCGAACCCACTGCAGGCAAAATTCAACCCTGTCAGTTTAGGCACCGTAAGCGAACGTGGCAAGGGCTAACCCAGGCACGGCTGATCCAGGGCATCAGCCAGGGCTCCTACCATCCCCCTTACCAGCACAGCAAGGGAAGCAGCGATCTGAGGGGCAGTAATGAGCAGCTGCAGCTGGTGCAGTCCCACAGCCCGTGCAGCCACACACCTGCAGCCAGTGTGTCACACCAGGCTGCTCCCCAGGGCAAGCTACAGCCTTGTGGCTCTAAGGACACAGACATGTTTTATAAGTACACACGTACACCTCTCTAGACACACACAACTCTGTGCAAAAGCCACTGAACAAACTGGTAGTTGTTTTCATCTCTTTACGAGTCTAAAGTAAAAGTTCTGTTTAACTTCCAACTTATGATTTTAAATAAAACAAATTACCCAGGCAGTATGACAAAAATACCGGCACATTAAAATTAAGGGTTCTTCTTCAAGACCTTGTTAGGAGTCTTTCTTATTGTAGAAGAAACAACCACATTATTAAATGCTCTAATACTTAAATTGGACACAAGAGTTGACCACGTTCACTGGATGTACTGTACTTCCTACTGCTGTGCTTTTTGGCAAGCGCAGGACAGACAAATTAAGCCAGTTTTTTTCTTCTGCTTGAAGACACAAGCAAAATTAGAAAATAATGCTTTGAAAAGGCCCAAAGATTTTGTTTTCAGTATCTGCAAAGCAAGTAGAGGAGGAGGGGAAGTAAAAAAAATACAGGATTAAAATGCACTTAAGTTTGGCACAAAAAGTATTCAGATAAAAATAAATTTAAATGAAGTGCTGCAATTACACAAATGAGATCTCACCTTGATACAACAGAATGAAGCAAAGCAGGAAGAAGAGGACTGTTCACCTACTTATTAAATGACCTTGTACAAAGAAGATCTTTCCAATTGCAGTTATTGGAGTTGCAAGAAACTTTTAACCCAACATTTTCAATAGAAAAAAATGAAAGTTGATGCCCCCCATAAAATGCGAAAGGTGTGTATTCAGTCTGAGATAGTAAAACAGATTGAGCAAAAATGTATTGATGGAGTTTATACCACAAGAACATAAAAGAGTCTAAGAAGGATCAAAAAGGTGGCTCAAAACAAACGTTCAGTCAAGACCCAGCTTCTGTATGTGTAAACATATGCTATGAACTCCTTGCTTCAAGCACTTAAATCAACGAGGAAAAACAACTACTATGAAGCTACAGATAACCAAGTTAGCTAATGTACATGCCCTTGAACTGCCAGAAAAAAAAAGGTGTAAAGATTCAATCATTCTAAAGCCCATTTTTAATGCACACCCAGTAGCAGTACTCTTCCTGTTTTCTGCAGACAAGTTAAAATTAAAAAAAAAAAAGAATTCTAAATCACTACATAGTCTTAACATCCTACATGAGGGATCACTGGAATACTTGCAACTGTACCTTTCACACGTACAGTGAGGATCTGCATCTTTTTTTGGACAGGGCACATGACAAAAGACATTGAACAGAAGGCATTTTCTAGAATAATTACCCTTCCATTTCCACCGGGAGGCAGTTATTTTTGCCTTAACCACCAACATACAATGATCCCTACATATAAAAGTAAAATAAACCAGAACTACGGAAGAAGCGATATAACCTTATGAGTTAGAGCCTTTACCAGGCTGCTTGTCCAATCTCACTTTGCAATACATGGCAGGACTCAAGGAAATCCAGGCCTTATGCAGCCTTTCTTTCCATAATTGCTTTCAGGACTTTGTCCAAAAGTCAGACCATCCTTCATTAACGGGAGATCAAAGCGTCTCTTTTCATTATCACCCCCACCAGCAAGTTCGACAGTGACAGAGCGTCTCGGGGCAGCAACTTCTGCACAGCGGCAGCGCCTTCCCGGGAGGCTCCGCAGGGACCCCGCTGCGCCGGGGACAGCCGCGGACCGGGACCAGCCCCGCTCAGGTGTGCGACCCGCAGCGCACGGGCAGCCCCCCCGCGGCCGACACAAAGCCCCCGCCGCGCCGCTCCGAGCCCGGCGGCGCCCACGCCCCGCGCTC
>VXBA01006569.1:672661-708806 GCA_013399895.1 Serilophus lunatus | reverse complement strand
TGATTGGCTGCGGGGGCCAAGGGCCGCGCCCACGCCCCGGCGCGATTGGGTGAACGGGATGGGGGCGTGGCCGCGGGCAGGGGCGGGGCGCGGCGCCCCCGGGCTGTTCCGCTCGCTCCGCGGCCGCGGCGGGGCCGGGCCGGCCGCCAGTCAGGGCAGGTTTCCTTTCCTCCCGTCTCCCTCTTCCTACGGAGAAGAAATGGCAGGCCGCCAACAGCAGCGGGACGCGCACAAGCGTCGGCTCACCGTTAGAGCATGAGCAGGACGGGCCGAGAGCTGCTCTCGACGCGAGCCCCGAGGCGTTGTTCCCGATCCCGGAAATCGAGCGCATGGAGCCGCCCTGCTTCCCCCGCTCCTCGCACAGAGGTCGCCGTTCCTGAGCCGGAGAAGGAAGACACCTCGCAGGTCATTCCTGCTGATCGTGCGGGCTGAGCATCCTGCGTCCCTCCAGGGATAAATGCCGCCCCTGGCGCCGCTCGGTGCCGAAACGCAGATGAGCGTCTGTGCACAGTGGAGGATTATTAAGACAGAACTTAGTCATTAAAAAATACCCCCTCCTCTAAGAGATTAAGGTAAAATAAAATCAAGGGCTACAAAACTGAAGTAGGGCTAAATTTAAGGTAATTGTCCCTTTGGAGCAATGCCTTAACATACAGTCCTGAATTAACTGATCACAGGCCTGTTCGGGTTGGTTTGGGGGGTTTTATGAGTCTTACTCAGTGAACCTGTCAGGATGTGCAAGTACAGACAATTTATTTTAATGAGCCACATCTTATATTTTCAACTGCCTGTTTTACAGAGAAGAGGATGGAGACATAAAGTAAACCCTTTCTTCAAAAATCATGTACTAAAAACCATGTCAGAACAATAAAAGACTCTGTTATTTGGAGTTCTAACTTGTTCATTAACTCCTTAAAATGTTTTCTGTAGAACTTGTGCCTCTATCTCAACCGTTTTCCTATTTGTACCATCTTTTCTTTACCTTAGCAGTTTTACATTACAAAAATAATAAAGCAGTGCAAGCTAGGTTTCACTTCTTGGGTAGTTCTAACATCCCAAATGCCAGACATTCACGTCTGTGTGTGTCATCCTAAGCTCTTATACCCAATAGGGGCACTATTGAGTTGCAACTCATCTGATCTCATTCTGGATTCAGAGGAACAATCCCTTTAGGGGTGTCTTTTTGTTCACACTGACCATAAAAAGCACATAGTGCCGCTAGTTCAGAATAAAAAAGTATTCGAAAAGAAATCTTCCATGCCTTCCGTAGTTGTAAATTGATAAAGGTGGCACAGAAAAGCCTTATTTGGTTGTATCTGAAGGCGGAAAGGTTTGTATTTTTTCCCCATTTATATTAGTCTAAAATGAAAGATACTATTTGGTTTTAAAAGTATTTTCTTGGACTACAGCTTCTGTAACTGTTTCTATTCTTAAGTGTCAGGCAAATAGGTTTGACGAGCAAAAGTTCAAGGTGTTTTTGAATACTTTAGTATACAAGTCTAATCCATGACCCTGAAAAATTAGATCTGCAAAGAAGTTCATCGGGAAACACAAAAGAGACTTTGTTTTCTACTTCTGCCTGCTACAGGGGATGTATGTTTCAGCAGAAAAGGCTTGTCCCATGAGAACAAGGCCCTTGACCACATGCACCCTCACTGCAACCTCAAGGAGGTATAAATAATCCCCTTTATTACCCCTAGTTGTAAATCACTATGCAGGTCTCCAGGCTGCCAGATGTTACAAAGTCAAGCCTGTGTTTTCGTCCTGAAGCCTGAGCTCACAGAACGCAGACATACATAATTTTACAGTGAGCAAATCAATCGGGTCATGGCTGATCCAGCATTGTATTGGGCTGCTTGGCAAGGTTCTGGTAGTGCAGGGGCTCCTGTGAGAAGCTGCCAGAAGCCCCCCCCACGTCTGACAGAGCCAATGGCAGACAGCTCCAGGATGGAGCTGCCGCTGGCCAAGACTGAGCCAATCAGCAATGGTAGTAATGGATCTGTGGTAACACGACAAAGAAGGAAAAAAAAATAAAGAGTTATTGTAATTACAGCTGGACAAGAGAGAAGTGAGGATATGTGAGAGGAACAGCCCTGCAGATACCGAGGTCGGTCGGAGAAGGAAAGGGAGGAGGTGCTCCAGCCACCAGATCTGAGATTCCCATGTAGCCCATGGTGATGGCCATGGTGAGACAGGACGTCCCCCTGCAACCCATTGAGGAGCCCACCCATTTTTATATTTGTGTTTCTTTTTTAAAATCAGAGCTAAAATGGCAACCATGTAAAAAACTGCCAACTGTAGGCTGCGAAAAATACTGTCTAACAAGAGAAAGAGATGTTTCTGATAACATCAGCAGAAGCATCTTTGAGAAAGTTTCCTTTGTTTTTCCTTTTTTTCCAAAGGAAATCAGACTCCAAATTGCTAAAACCACTGCATCTCTCAAATATCTTGGCCCATCTTGCTTGCTTTACTTAGAAACAAGCTTGAAAGTTAATTTTAAGCACCAGAATCACAAGCCATGATGTGTATTCCAAGTCAGAGAGGGAAGAGAATTGTGTTGAAAATAAAAACATTACCCAAGAAGAATTCGCTGGACATTAAGAATCCAGATAAAGCAGCAACAAAGCAGGGCATTGTGAGAAAATATAAAAAAATAACCTACAAGAAGCCAAACAATCACAGTTCATACCATTTGTAGATATATAAAAGTAACTGGTACTCAAGTCAACACAAAGAGCTTTGAGTAACGCATCTGAAAAGATTTTTCGCCCACAGCGTTACAATGAAACACCTAAATCTGAGTTATTCCTGCATAGTATCAGCAGAACAGTACTAATCAGGGATAAAAGAGGACCTCAAGTGGCAAAAAGTAGCAGGTGCAGATTATATGAACTGCTTTTCAAACCACTCCTCATTAAACAGTTCAGCTCGTTGTCATCGCCCTGTCCCATGGACTCACACTGTGCTCCCCGTTGAAGCGAAAGTGTCTGTTCTCTTACACTTGCTCCACAGATACATCACTCTGGCCCCAAAGATTCTTCCGTAATACCCTGCAGACAAATGTCATTTTACATATATGAGGGAAAAATAAACCATTTCAGGGTTGTTGACAGCTGATATTTAAAACATTACGTCTGATTTATACCGTCTTTTTCAGCTTCAATTTGAAACTTTAAATTCTCTTCATTCACCATTAGGCAACTCTATACAGCCAGGCTTAAGAGAACAGCTCAGAATTTTTGCCTGAACCCTAGCGGTGCATCAAAACAACATGCACCCACCTCTGAGCCACAAAGCTCCCTCGGAGTCAGCAGAGGACTCTGAACATTCCCAGTGTTCTGTTTCAGTGAGACACGTGGGAACTGGTTACCTGCAGGCTTAAGCTGCAACTTATTTCGGTAACACAACTCCTGTTCGAATCCAAAGGGTGTGTCCAACTTTCACCTAGTTTGTAGCTGTGACACAGTTTTTGAAAACTGGAAATAACAATTTCAGATGTTTCTTAGCCCAAGAGGTTTGAACTGCAGCTCCCAGGTTTCAGAGTGCTCTGTGACAACACCAAAGCTACTGCTCCTGAAGCTAAGCTGACTGTACACATAGAAATGCCTGAGCCAAGGTCCCAGAGCAGGAATATATATATATATATATATATATATGTAAGGGGAAATTTGAGTCTCAACCCTGCTGAAGAATCTGGTACAATTACTGTCAGAAGTTGCTCTTACATGTTACCTAGTGCCCTTCTGTTTTATTCTGAGATACACACTGGTAGGCTCCTGATGTACTGCTGTGTCTTCCTGCACATTGCTAGAAACTTCAACTGACCTGCACAGAATGCCAGAAGTACATAGATAAGAATATAAAATCACAAAATTAACAAGGTTGAAAGAGGCCATTGAGATCACTGAAGTCCAACCTATTACCTAACATCATCCTATCATCTAAATCATGGCACTAAGTACCTCATCCAATCTCTTCTTAAACACAACCAGGGATGGTGACTCCACCACCTCCCAGGGCAGCCCATTCCAATGGGAAATCACTCTTTCTGTGAAAAAGTTTTTCCTTATATCCAGTCTAAAACTCCCCTGATGCATCTTAAGACTGTGTCCTCTCGTCCTGTCACTGAGAGCCTGAGAGAAGAGACCAGCGCTCACTTGGCTACAACCTCCTTTCAGGTAGTTATAGACAGCAATAAGGTCACCCCTGAGCCTCCTCTTCTCCAGGCTGAACAACCCCAGCTCCCTCAGTCACTCCTCACAGGGCTTGTGCTCCAGCCCCTTCACCATCCTTGTTGCCCTTCTCTGGACATGTTCAAGCATCAAAACATCTTTCTTAAACTGAGAGGCCCAGAACTGGACACAGTACTAGAGCTGTGGCCCCACCAGTACTGAGTACAGGGGAAGGAAAACTTCCCTGGTCTTACTGGCCACACTATTCCTGATACAGGCCAGGATGCCATTGTCTCATGTCCAGTTTCCTATCAGTCAGTACCCTCAGGTCTCTTTCTGCCTGGCCACTCTCCAGCCACACTGTCTCCAGCCTATAGCTCTGCATGGGGTTATTGTGGCTGAAGTGTAGAACCCGGCAGTTGTTAAACCTCGTGTTATTGGGTTCTGCCCACCTATCCAACCTGTCAAGGTCCCTCTGCAAATACGCATTTATATACATAGAATACATATTATTTAGAAATAAGATACATATAATCTAGACCCTTTACCACCAGAAGAAATTCAAGCCTATAAAAATGTCTATTTTATACGTTATCTATTTTTAAGCTATGTCTGAATTCATAAAGATATCCACAAACTTTTTCTTTCGTAATATACTATCCTATGAAAGCTGAGATGAAGAAAGTATGATTAGAAAACAGCAAAATTAATCACATACCACTGCAGCAGGACGTGTTCTAGCACATTTCTTTCATAGTTTGAAACATAGCAGTTGTTAATGAGAGATATACTGCGCATTTTCCTAAACCAGTCAGATAGTACAGATGAGACCACTGTGCAGGTTTAAGGATAAATAAAGTCTAGTTTTAGCTTCCCAATTCTAACCACAGTAGCAGAAGCAGTGTGCAAAGTTTGTGGTCAAAATTTTTCTCAGCCATTCAGGTAAAATAATGTAAATGTCATCAAATGCTTGCTGCTAATTACAATTGAATATAGTGTTTCCCAACATCAAGCAACATGAGCTATGGCAACATAACCACTGCAATTTTTAAATGCCTTTAAAATATCCCCTGTCCACAAAGATCAGTGAACAGTTTCACTCTCAGAAGCACAGTCCAAGAACAAGGCAGCAAAGTGATAGATGACCAGAGTAAAGTGACAAAACTGGTGATTGTAGGAATTACCTGACCCCATAGAACAAGAAATCCTGGGTAAAAACACACCCTGTATTCGCTTCCATAGAGAAAAAATAAAATTGAGTATGCTGAAGCTGTTCTCAAAAGCACATGGTGAAGAATTAGAGGGAGAAAAAATATCCACCCTCTTCCTATCCTGTTCCTTTCAGTTGCAGTATGCTTAGGTATTACTGGACAGATAAACAGCACTAAATACCAACATCACAAATGTGGTTTCCAAGTTGAGTGGATAGGTTAAACACATCATCTAACATGTTTCTCACAGGCAGGAAACTTTCTTTGGACAACACTTAAGATGCCCTCGCTATTTAAGGGAAGCTCTGCGTATATACTGAAGGATCAGGACTTAAATGTAAAACATTGTGAACAGACACCAAAAAGACACAACATTTTATATTGTGTTACATGTGCATTAAATAATAGGGAATTCACTGTCTAGGTCAAAAAAGAGGTACTTTATTCTTCCCTTTCTTAAAGCGTTGCAATGTCCAATATTCGGTTAAAAAAACACAAGTCTGTAAAAGTCACTGTCTTTTCTCCAAAATTATGAACATCAATCATCTGCAAATTGTTTTAATAAAACTCATGTAAGAATAAAATGTAGAATAGCAACAGATGTAAATACTGTTTGAGAAAGTAAAAAATGCACACACTTGAAATACATACTTACATATCTCCCAATTAAAAAATTGTCCCATTCCTATTTTGAAAAATCTAAGGCCAAGCCTTTTATTGCAATTGCAGCAGGAATACAAAATGCAGCAAATATCAACAGGCTACCTATACAACCACATTACTTTGCTTTGCCTCAATCATCAAAAAAGTATGGAAGTCTGCTGAAATTCCTTGCTCATGATTGTTCCAATGACCTTCTAGGAGAGAAAAGCCGTCATATCTGGATCTAAAAAAAAGGTGCATAGACACATTCAAGCCTGAAACAGCACGATATAGAATACCTTCACAAAAGCTGAAGAAGTTATTGCCAAAGCAAGTTCCTACCCTTGCTTTGCTGCTTACAAAGCAGGTATCTGGCCCAGGTAGATCAAAATGCATGTGTCTTCCCTCTCTCAGAGCGATGGCAACTCATTGAAGAAAAGGTTCACCAGCTAGTAGACAGACATTCATAGTGTTTTATGCACCATGGGAATTGCTCATCCTTAAACAACATAGTCCTTTTGGCTGCCAGTTCAGTTTCGAGCTTCAAACCTTTCTTGTTGGTCCCAACAATATGTTATTTTCTCACTCTAATTTGTCCGTTTAAAATATTTAGGAGTGCTCATATGAAAGTGATGAATATGCTTATAATTATGTCCATCTTTATAAGATCCAAACCTAAAGATAAATATTCAACAAAGCAAGACCGTTACATTATTTAACCCATGCAATTAAATCACAATTACTACACTACTTCTGAACGTTCTAGAAAGTGTATTTCAGAAACAAGCCCCAACATTACTTATATGTAAAATCATAACTTACATACCCTCTGTAACTAGATGTCTTTGAGTATAATGGAGACATTTAATTACGCTGATTGGATTAATGCTCTAGGCAGTCTATAATTGGAACTCCAGCTGGCAGAGGTGAATGGTGCATTTATCTACTTAAATCCTGTGCTCTTTAAATTTTCAGTCCTGACTTCAGAGGAGACATAATATAAACCCCCATAAAAACAGTCAACCCTGTTGTTAATGTTGTGCATCTTACTTTTGAAAACCATGGTGAAAATTATAATTTTTCACACCATATATAAATCTGAAAGATTTGACAACTGACAATTACGGTAGATACAGTTACAAAAGTAAAATGTAGTTATTATTCAAAATATCAGTGCCAAATAACATTTAAGAGCAGTGTCATTGTATTTCTAAAGAACTAGAGTTAATTTGAAAAAGTTAAACTTATTCCTACAGGATATATGTTTTCTGCTTATAAGCAGACATAAATGAAATTACTATAAGATTCTGTGCTGAAATCAAATGAGAAAAATCTGAACATGAATCCTAACTTTAGGCAGGTTTCTTTGCATGTAAAAGTTTAGGTAAACTCCCATTTAGACAAAAAGCCAGTGACTGAGTGGTAAATAAAAAGTGAAGAAGTTAACTGTTAGGTATGAAAAAGTAACATATTCTGTATTATGCGTGTTAGGAATAGTAAATATGATAGATGTTGTCACAGACAGACAATCTCACTTACGTGATATGTTTTAAAATGCTTATGCAAAGAGAATTTAATGTATGTATTGCATTTTGTGTTCTAAGTAAAAGTATTAAGACCTCAATCCTCTGAAGTGGGAGATTTTTCATGACCTATAAAATGAGTCACCACATCACTTGGCAAATACCCCTATCAACCAATCTCAGAAATTAACAGCCTGGGTAAATAAGCATTACTTACAATATGTGATATGACACAGCAGACTGATTTTCCCAAAGTACACGCCAAGTCAATATTAAAAAACTGAATTACAAATCAGAAGTTCTTGCCCCCTAGTCTGATCAATTTGATACTGATTAGTGCCCCTCTAATTTAAGAACAATTTTGTTCCTAGACTTCTCTTTTACAAGATGTCAAATACACCATCCCCTCTAATTTCTTGAGATACACTGACCTGGGATTGAAATGGATGTCCTCAGGAACTTGACTGGGATCAGTGACAATTTTGTCATTGTCAACATAGCTATCCACATCCTCTGGGATTCTAAATTTGGCCATCTGGACTTCTGAATCACTCAAACCAGCATGAGATATGCGGGCATAACCCAGCCTATCAGTTTGAAGAAAAAACTCAAGGCAATTTCACCACATTCTTTAACTTATTAGCACAGTTTTCCATTCCTGTGAATTTCACCTTCAAAAACCTAAAAGTGCTCCATACTGTTAAGATAGCTATCAAGTTTACAGGTTTTACTCCTGTGAGTACTGCAGAATTTGCACCGTTTATTCAGAATGAGTTTAATTCCATTCTAGTATACACATCACCAAAAGAATGATTTACAAGCAATTTGGTATTAAAAGATATGGAGTACATAGGTCCCAATAGAGGAAGATGCTTCAAAATAGCTTTACACAGCTAAAGTTTCCATTAAATCCAGCATAAGGATTGGCTGGATTAGATCAGCATTTTGTTCCAAGAAACCCTACAATCATCGTTCGAAATGTCTAGCTTCCATGTCACACACAAATTAGAGCTTAGCCTTCACATTCTAGAACGAAGCTGCAAAGCCAGAGCTTTGCAAAAATGTGGCTTTATGTTAACAAAACAGATTAGATCTGAAGACTTTTTACACAGAAGGATGAAACCTGTAATACTCTCCTTGCAAATTCAAATGCAAATTCATCCTGATATCAGTATTTCACATTACTTCATGATATATCTGTCTACACTTAATCATTTAGGGATATAAGAGTCTTCCACAATCACCCGCAGAAGAGTATAAAGCTGATTGCCGTAAAGATATATAAACCAGCAAAGAGATGATCCACTTAACATACCTTATTACTCCACGATACATAATATAGCTGCACCATCTGTCATGATCTGTACTGTCAATATCCTAGAAGTGAAAGGGGAAAAAATTCAAATAAATAAGGCAAGTTTTCCTTTGGTTAGGCTTTAAATCAATAACAGGACCAATGTGTAAACCTGCTGAGAAAAAAGTTTTGCCTGAAATATTGTAATAAGGTAGAAAGAAAAAACTCAGTGTTAGACGAATCACACAACTTTTTTGCATCTCACAGAAAATCAAACACAGATCTCAGTTTCAAACCAAAAGAAACACAGAATGAGAGGCTGAAAGGGATGTCTGGAGGTCACCTACTCCTAACCCTACGGTGAAAGCAACTTCAAGTAGATTGCTCATGGCCTTATGCAGGTAACTTTTGAATAGATCTGAGGATGGAGATTTCACAACTTCACCAGGCCCTTGTTCTAGTGCTTGACAACCCTAACTGACTTTTTTTTCCCCCTCCTGTTATCTAACTCACGTTTCCCTTGTGGCAACTACTGTCCATTGCCTCTTGTCCTTTATTTGAAAATGTGCATGTATTTTCTTCTCTGTTTATATTTAAGTTATCAATTTGAAATACTAAGTAGACTGCTTCCAATATATACTATCTCTAAAGGTGGACTATTATTACATTACCTGGACATTTCCATTTTTTATTAATTCAGTATAATCCCTGGATCCAGGAGCTGAAGTGATGTATCCTAGAAATACAACTTGCTTTGAGCTAGACTTCAATAGGTTTGAAACAGCTATTGCCTGGAGTTTTCTGTCCAAGTCCTCTCTGAAAAAAATGGAAAAGACGTATATATTTTAGCTCTGAATCTTAGTGCTATGACATAAAAATAAATCTGGTACCATTTCTTTGGTCAGTATCAGAGAGTATGAAAGTTTACAGCAAGCTCAGTGATTCAAAGTTATTGCTCCATTTCATAAAAGCCACATGGTTATAGTTAGGGTTCTCTTTCTAACCAATACAGGAACAACATTTTCTATTACTGGGGGTTTTTTTAATACTGATCTCATCACTAGGAAATGTGAATGTACATGCTTTGGTTACCTGAGGCTTTGTCTCTGCTTGCACTTAAAATTTAGCTATGCACAGTATGGTACATAACAAAGAGCTCACATGCTAACAAAATTTTTATGATGGACAGATCATGGTAAATATAGCTTTAAAGTCTGGTTCAAATAATTTATGAAATATGACTTGAGCTACGTCATCCCACTAACATTATATTTGGCAGGTATTCTGCATCTCTTTAATGACATTTATGCAACAGTTCCAACATGACCAAAAGTGATAGCACAAGTGGAGCCTGGTAAAATACTACATTGAATCCCATTCCTTGTTCTTGGACTTGTCATAAGATAATGAAAAGGCAGTTCTCTATGGTTCTTGATGTTAACAACTTTAAGCAGTTCTGTAAATCCTGTTGACTCCTATATTTTGGTAGGCTGGGCTAGATACCATTGAGAGAGGGACCTGATTTTGGAACCCATAAACCAAAGAGAAAACATGAATTTTATGCAGGTAAACAGTGATACTTCTGACTGAAGCAAATGCATTAGGGAGAATGAGCACACGGAAAGGAGACCAAAAAACCCTCAAACATTTAAATAGAAGCCTGACCTAGGGATATGTGAAATTGCCTGCACAGCTAAGTGCTCCTTCCAGAATTACACCTCTCCAGAAGATGGGATATTACACAGGCATGATTATATTTCCACGTTTAAAAACATTATTTAAAAACATTCTTAGTTATCCAGTATTCTATAGCCTATGCCATCCTAAACAGCAGCAGAAAAAAAAAAAAAAGATTAAAAACAAGCAGTTGTGTGTAACATTTAATTGCAAATTCATTCACCTCAAAACCACAATCTAATTTGCACTCATTTCTCATGTGTCTCCTCATATTTTCTCCTTCATCTTTATTTCATCTCTCTGAGGGGGGGAAATACAGCGCTAGTTTTGTCTACAATTTTTCAGACTGTCAAGTCTAATCATCTGTGTGAGGCACAGCATGAAATTCCTTCTAGAGTTCAAATTGGGAGTGATTTCTCACAACTATATTTGTTTAGTAAATGGAAAATTTATAAACAATTTTCAGGTTTGGAATACAGTTTCTATACTGGGGAAGGAGATGGGATAAGGGGAATTCCTACTATTTTCTGAGCAGCTTCTTTGTGTTGTTCTATTCTGCACCCTATCCATAAATTTGCCTCTCCATGAATTATAACAAATTTTTTTAAATATTTTGAAGCTTACTGCATAACCACAAACACATTTGATGCAGCAAATACAGCAGAAAATACAGCTACATAGAGCATTAACAAAACAATCTTTTAATATTCATTAGACACAAGTAACCAAAATGTTGTTTTCAAAAACTGAAATACATACCTTATGCTCTTCCATCACATATTTGAGTTACTGGTATAATTTTGCCTTTCCAAATCCAGAGATCAGACTTCAGGCTTCCACTTGCATACAGTCAGAATATCACTAATGAATATTTTTACTGCTGTTTCAACATTGTCCCTTCTTGGAGGTTTCAGATTTTTTACTTTTTGTTTTAATGAATGTCATTTTTCCATTAATGCTATCTATCTGTAACTGCAACTATCTGCACTCATTGTGGAATACAAGAGATCTGTCTCACATGCATGAAGTCAGAAGGATGCTATCCTGCACTGAGATGTATCTGTTGCACTATCATTTGTTGTGACTTCGCAGAACTACACCTTCAAATCTCTAGTAATTGAGAAAGTAAGCTTAGCTGAGTTTTGCATGACACATTTGTCCTGTTTAAAAAGTGCTTCAAAATTTTAAACAGTAGCTATGTCATGGTATTTGCTCAAGTGTGCCTTGCTAGAACCAGTATTACAGCAGCTTATTTTAGAGGGTACAAAAGAAATCCCAGAAGTTCACAAATTACATTACAGGACTTTGTATGACATATATAACAATAATTAAAATACACACTCTTCATTTCCAAAGTGGGCGACAATGAAATCAATCAGTTTCCCTGTGAAGTTGACCGTCAGGGAGATGGCAGGTGCAATCTCTCCCTCTGGAGATGGAAGGAGGTGATGGGTCGATTTTACAATTGGATATTTTGACAGTGCCATAATCCTAAATGAGAAGAAGCAGAAAGTCCCATTTGGTAGTTCACGAGTATCACAGATGTGAACTAAGCAGATAATGTGAGGAGACTAACAGCCACTGAACACAAACCTTCAGATCAGAATATAAACCATCTCTACTGGATTTTTCTGAATTTAGGTTTCCCTCTAAAATAATATTTAAGGATGTGCCTAAAAATGTATTATCAAATTAATTCCTACACTAATATATATTATTCCATACATATAAATCCTTATACTGAGCCTTTCAAAACCTGTACTTCAGAAAAAAAACACAGAATTTTATACTACTAGAAATTTAAAGGTATTTTATTAGAAGTAGAAGCAGAAAGAAATACATCTTCCAAGTGTGAGATGGCTCATTTTTCAGCATCTGTTTTGACATTTGGCATCAGGTTTTTAAAAAAATTTCATTAATAAAATTTCAGAAAATTATTTTTCTTCCCCATTCTGCCTCACTTAAATAGACAGGCTCTGGAAGAGGAAAGTTACCAAACTCCCCCCACATATGGCAATAATTAAATAGCCATTGCAACATCATTACAAAGTTCTATCTGCCACAGAGATGTATATACTCCCCTGCCGAAAAAGCCACATTATAAGCCACTGCTTTTCCAGAGGACAAAGGTATTGAAAGATATGCTGGCAGTTGGTTGAGCATTAGAGTAAAATCAGACATAAAAAATCTGGTCACACAGACATGCACCTTTCTATGCCCATTTCCCACTATAGAGTCCAATCTGAATTTAATGGATTCAAAATTTCTAATTCCTCCAGGTGCAGTTACATTTTCCAACTGCTATCACATTTTTAAGTTTCAACTATAAAGTTCTCATACCCCAAAACAAAACAATGCGAAAAGGGAATCACATACAGTACTTAGAATGCCATAGTTCCAAATCTGTACATTTAGAGGCAGGATGCCATTGTCTACTACTTCACCAAAACCAAAGTAGCTTGCAGGGGCAGGCACCAAAACCTGGTCATGTTTAACAGTGAGAAAACTCCATCCACATTGCAATGGAATACTAAGGAATCACAGCCTGTTCCAAAAAGACAAGCTCAAACAAATTATTACGGTGATTATTATTCCAACTATTCTTTCCTGATGTTCTAGTACAGTTAGGATTGGGCAGTGTACTTACATCTGTTTAGTGTCACTATGCATGTAAAGATGACTCACCCCCAAGTGTGATCTCTCGTGCTTGGACCAAAATCTGTGTAAAATCCCAGTCTTTCTCCTAGCCACATTGTTGGATCATGGTTTCCAATGAATGGCTTAGAGGCATCACTCTCTATAATAGTGATAAAATCTGCTTCTAAAAATGAGGAGGAAAAAAGGAAGGGATTTCCAAATTTATAACGGTTGCCTGTAAGTGTGACTTATAAATGAGTACATAATGCTGTCATTTCCCTGGACACAAGCGCTTCAGGAGTCAGTCAATATAAATTAATACCATCAACAAAGTGATGCCCAAACTTTTGGCCACTGCAGGCCACACAGCCTCTGATGAAGACATGCCTGGTGTCTACCTGACATAGCTCCTCCCTGGTGCATAACTAGAGACTGCACAATACAGCTGGCCTGCACAGACCTAGTACAGACCATTTCAAAAGCTTCAGAGACACTGTGCATACACAAGTTAACAGCAGAGTAGCAAGTCCACTGCTTTCAACATAATGAACAAGCACTACACAGCACATCAGCACTTACCTTCATCTACCAAATCCTATTGTGCTTCAAAGGGTCCTGTGCAAGATGAAATGGTTGCTGTTGCCAAAAGTATTATGGCAAAATAATTAATAATTAATAAGCCTAGAGCAATCTAGTACTGGCCTTTGTTGTGTCTTTGTTGTTTTCTCATATTAATAGACAACCTACATAGCTCAGCCTTTCGAACCTTTGGTCATGGGACAATGTGAACGATGTGAGCAAATGATGCGCAAATCAGTTTGTTCACTCTTCACTAACTCCTGGCCATCTCTGCCACAAAATCAAGGCTTGCCTTCCCACTGCTTGGGTCTGCAAACCTGAGCTGCTCAGTAAAGTCCTCTGGTGTACTCACACTATAGGAGGAGCTGAGAAAAAAAATGATGGAATAGCATCATGGTCACTTCCTAATCTCCTGAGCTGCTGTAAATCTTAAACCTGCAGTCCCCAGTCTACCCTCTCTCTTGAGTATTGCAGAAAAAAACAGTAACACCTACAAGCACCACTGGCCAATGCCTTTCAATGCACTCTGCAGCAGCACTAATCTTGAGCCCGAATTTTTCATTTTCTATAGCTAATTTTCCAACCAAAATCCTGCCCATGAGCAACAGGTTAGATACCCTTCTCTATAGTAAAATCATGACAACTCAGCCACGACTGCTATTTTTCTTCTGTACATTGCTCTGGTTCAGTGATGGAAACAGACTTGTCTGTTTCTCCTCTGTTTGTTGCTTAGAGCAGTTTAATTTCAGACCCTTTAGGAATTACATAATGCTTCACCTCTAGAAAAACCCACAGAGAAGTTATAAAGGATCGTATTTTATCTAAAAGGATATTTGTGATTTCATTCATTCAAAGAATTTCTCCATAGACAAGTAACTCATCAGCATTATGAGAAGAAAAATCAAAATAATAAACAAAGTGTCTTCTCAAACTAGAAACATTTTGAAAACCCTGTAAACAAATTATCACCTCTGCAAATGGATTTTTAACAGAAGTGATTGTATTGAAACAGCTCACCAACTCATGAGAAAGACACTAAATAGACACAAGTTCTTAAGTTAATGCAAAAATGGACTCAGTTACCCAGCCGTCATGCATACTTCTTTATCTTCAGATGAACCCTCTCAAAGATAAATGAAGTGGGGAAAAAAAACAAGTTACCTGTCTGATTAAGCAAATTAGCTGATCCTTCCAAATTAGGCCATCCTTCATTGTCATATGCAAATCTAAAAGGCCAGATCATAGCAGAGAAGTCTCTTTTTGGAACCTCAAAAAAGTAAATTAAAAAAAAGTTAAGTGCGATTTGACTTTTACATATTATAGCTTTGCAGTCAACAATATCAGAAACATGATGCCATAGAAGACAGACAAGAAGAGATGTTTTAATCGATATGTTTTCCTAATAAAGATGGCAGGATTACAAAATATTTAATCTGCTATTAACAAGAGTAGAAAAGTCATCATAGTTAATTTGTACAAGTAACAATAAATAATGAACATGAAAAAGACAATAGATTTTGTCTTTTTAAGAGTAACTACCCACTTTTTTCCACACTATAAGGCACTACAAACCCGAATTAATTCCAAAAAGAAAGTCAACTGCATATGTCTGCGTGCATGTGTGCATCTAACACGAAATTTTGTGAGCATTAAGCATCTTGTTATTATCATTCCAATACCTAATTTTTTGCCAGATGGAAAACCGGATTCTTCTAATTTTTATCCAATTTCCACAACTAGTCCAAATCTAATCTAGGTCAACCAACTTTTCAGAGAGCTTAAATTCAGAGTGACGCATATACATATAGAAGCCGAGAATTCCTTCATCTGGAAGGAGCCACAGTAGGCTATCTGTTCAAGCTTCCCCAACATGAGACCATGGTTCTAACTTATTTATATAAGTAACATTCAAATGAATCGTATGAGACAAGAATCTCTAATTTTTTCAGAATATTTTTTCCTTTGCAGCAGCACTCTAAACCTCCAAAGAGCCAAACGTTTCCCATTTTCGATCAGACTTTACAAATTAAATTTTAGCATCTTCATTTCTGTGTTAGTTTTGCTGGATACTTGGATACTGGCACAAAGACTTCTTCAGCACCAATTAACACACCTAAGGTATCACACACCAATTCTACTGTGTATTTGAAAGCTACAATTTTCACAAACACATTACTCACCCCTCGGCCCAACTTGTTCTGGTAAGTTTTATAACGTAGACCCAATCCGAGCAAACCAACACCAACAAGCAGCCACAAGACTTGAAATAAAAAAATACAAAAAAGATGTTTTTAAAGCAAGAAAAATTAACGATATTATAGTTAAACAGAGCAGAGTACGCTGTTATTCTAAGGTATGCCATTCATAAAATGAGAAATTTAAACTTCCACATATTCCAGTGATAAAACAAGTCCAAGGTAATGTACTTACGAGAATCTAAATGCATGTAGAATATCTATATATGTGCAAATACACTTACATCCTCTGAAAAACAACATGCTGAGCAGATAAAATATACCAAAACTCTTTGGAATAGTTATGTAGAAATTATATCTACTGAAGAATTTGTTATAGGAAATAAGTAAGAGGATCATGTAAATCTTTTGAATGTTTTCCTCTCTGTGTTGCAGGTATGCATACATTTGTAGCACAAAATTTGTATTTTGTATTCATATGATATGTGGAACAAAATTTAGGTTTTTTTGGAACCCTTTAGATTCAAAGATGTGATCCCTGCCAGACCTCCAGAGTTCTTGGAAAGGCACTGTGGCTTCGTAGAAAGAAAGCTTTCCCATTGCTCCTGTAGCCTTCCAAATAATGACAGTGGACACTTAAGAGCTCTCAGCATTTGGCACAGTGTAATTTGGTGTTCGAAGCCCTCTTCAGTTATTTCATTTATACAGTGGCATATGCTATCTACAGTGATTTCACTAACTCCTGTTTATTCTTTCATATCTTTAAGCAGATATGGAATTATTTTAATGGAAGTTTTCTGGAACAGTTTTGTGAAAATTTAAATAAATATGATAATGGATGATGCCAGTAGAAAGGACATGATGCTTACATTAGCATGTCAAGCAATTTCTTACTCTGCAAGATGCAAAAGTGCTTAAAGGGGAAGCTGAGAAACAATACAAGTCTGGGCATGATGAGGAAGTACAAGAGGTACTGTTGCAATGTCACAAGATTAGCTGAACAAGGGCTGTACTTTGTGACAGGTAGTATTTTGAAATATTCACTCACTTTTGTGATATGTTTCTGAGCAGCAATATTCAAACCACTTGAGTTGGTGTTCACATTGCCTCTGACACACAAACTCTCATGGGCCACATTCTTCTAGTCCCTGAGTAAAGACCTCCATAAGGATTCCAGAAACAGCCCTGAAAAGTTGTGAAGTACCCTTGTCTCTGCTTTCAAAATGCAGCAAAATCTACACAAATGGCAAGTGTTTTGATCCAAAGTCACAGAGGAAGAAAAGATGTATGAATTAGAACTTTCATCATCCTGATCTCTGTAGGGTTAGCATGTCCTAACACGTAGAATTTTTTCCTTTACCAAACTTCACAATATTGACAGATTTTTAACTTAGAGGAAACAAGCTAACAATGAAAAGCATCATTTGTATGAATTCCCAAGGTTTAAAGGCCAAAAATAGTAAACCCTCAAATATTTGACTTTTGTTTCCTTTCAAAACCTAAGGAAAAAAACAGACCCTATACAAAAATCTGGAAAACTGGGATTCCTAGGCATAGTTCACAAGCAGGAGATGACCAGGGTTTCCCAAGGATAAGCCTAGTCTGAACGTGCAGCGAGGCAACAGGATTGTGTTGTGATGTGAGCCACAACAGGCTTTACAGGACTGCCTCCTCATGCACAAGGGGTGTTACATTATACAGCAGCTCTTGGGCCAGGCAAGTCCCATCACTGCCAGCCAGTTCACACAGCCCTGGGAAGGCTGTCACACTGAACTGCTTCAAAAACGCTGTAACAAATGGGCTGAGAAATTTTTCATATCTTTTGTGTACACATCCGTAAATCCCAAGGTCCAGAGAGGCCCCTTCCCCAACCATTAAAATGAAACCACAAATGATGCCAAATACACTTTTACATTTGGGGCTTTGCCCAGGTTTTTGTGTCCATTTAACAAACTCCATCAGGAGCATCTTCTGTCAGCCATAACCATAGTGAGTCAGCTCCTCCAGCAGTATACCTCATCATTAAACTGGAACCAGGACAATACTAACTACAGATCTGTCTCTAAAACTCTAAAACACAAAACCTCCTATTTCTAAAACATCTGAGCAGAATGCTCCATTATGTGACTCTTTTTCCTCAGACAGTAGACCTACAGTCACGGAAAAAAGGAAGTAAAATTATACTTACGTAGTTTAATATAGTTTTTACTCCTTTTGAATAGTGGCTTTTGACTGTTTTTCACTTCAAAGATCGAGCTAAGGTCTTTCTTGGGGCCTGTTAGAAAGCCTAACCCAATACATAACATTACAAAACCTGTAAAAATACAAAGAAATTAGTTTTTGCATAGAGCTTTACCATATTAAACATGGCTCATAAACACAACATTTATAAACTCCCAGCTGTCGTGTCACAACATAACAATCTTGTGGCTCCAACAACAAAGACAATTGAAAGCACTAATGCAGATAAATGCCATACCTAATCTTGCAATGCAGAACATATAAAATTTAATGAGAGCACTTTCAAGCAAAGACTGATTTACAGTATAGATCCAGGCTATCATATCAAAAAGGCTAGCACGCGGTCAAAAAATCATGCTAGAATCCTCCTATGCCCTAATGATGGATACAACTCTCAGCTCAGCCCACTGTTTCCAAAATTTACTGAAATTAACCTTAACCAATTAAGTTACATCTACGTATGACAGAATCTTAAAATAACAGTTTGATGGAAAAATACATTGTTGACTGTAGATACCTATTATCTTTGCAGATGAACTGCTCTGCCACCAAGATGCAAGTACACCTTTTTTTTGTGTAGGAACTACAAAAGGAAGTGCTCAACACTTTGTTCTAGAACAGTGTAAGCAGACTGCAGCAGTCGGGAAGCCAGTTTAGCATGGCAGCAACTTGTATTCTTGCACTCCAGAGCCAATAGAAGCAGCTCTGCTTTTTAGGAATAGACAACTAAACACACCTATAGACACCTAAACACACCTATAGACACATTCTAGGAGCTGGTAAGTTCAGACTAATAGTACAAGGTTTTTTCCCATTCCTCATGAGATAAAGGATCCAAATACCTTCAAAGAAAACATGGGAGGATAATGAATTGGCAAAGAGCTCTATTGGAGAAGACATGTGTCCTCAATATCCTTGTGGCACATTTAATAAACTATAGAAGCCATGTTTTACTTCAGAGTTACAGCTGCTGATGAAGTAACTATTACTCAGTATTTTTTTATCCTCCTTTCTTTTTTCATTAGTTGTAGTGAAAGGCTGCAAACCAGGAAACTGGGTCTAGTGCAATGAAGAAGGGGGCACACACAAAACCTTTCTCAAAGGGAGACTTATTCACAGCCATTAAAGTTGATGAAGACCAGGAATCTGACCCTGAGACTTGTATCACCTCACAGTGAAGCAGTACAGAAGTTTTGAATATAATGACCTTACTTCCCTTGTCACTTTTCCTGGTGGAGTTCCCTGCCCAAACTGCAGCAAGAGAAATGCAGGATATTGGACAGGAAGGGAAAGCAAGAAATAGCACTTGCACCTGAAAGAAACCAGAAGAAAACAAGCACTTTGCAAAAAGCCAGGCTGTAAGTGTAGAAGCACAGCAAAACATAGAGCTTCATGGTATAATTTGCAAATCTATGATAAGCAATGGGATGGCATCAAAAATACAGAAACTGGATTCTCAGATGGAATTTAAATTCATGTAATGCCATCAGCTGAGATGGGTTCAGTTCACAATTTTAATTTTACCAAAGAGAAGGTTGGGTCCGTCTCTATGTTACTACCCAGTGACCGTGCCA
This sequence comes from Serilophus lunatus, assembly GCA_013399895.1. Lineage (NCBI taxonomy): Eukaryota > Metazoa > Chordata > Aves > Passeriformes > Eurylaimidae > Serilophus > Serilophus lunatus. Next base: position 689,061 of record VXBA01006569.1, on the reverse strand, counting down.
GGTAAATCAATAACAAGGGTGTATTTCAAAGGAAGTAACAGAGAGGGATTTTATAAAAAAGCTTTTCTTTTGTCAAAGTACTACTCAAGAAAGAATTTGACACTCCTCTACCACATGCTTTCTTCATATGACTTCAAAAAATAAAATGTAATTAACTAAGGTAACCATTTCTACAGACCCCCCAGAGAGCTTTCAGAACAAAGAAAATAACGCAATAATGGAGTGAAACTCTCCTCAAAACATAACAAACTGAAATCACTCATGTCATTGCTGTAATATAAGAAACACATATGGAGATCAAGGAACTGGAGTCACAGAGTGGTCTCAAAGACAGTCATGAAATCTAAAACCAGTAGAGCAACATGTCAAGCACAGCATTCAGTAATCCTTTCCAAATAAAATACATGCTGATGCGTCATATTTTAAAAATGTGCCACACAATTAGACCAAGACAATGTTTGGCATTGTTTAAATGCAGTTAGTGAAATACGCTATTGAAACACATCAGTATCAACTGAGAAAATAAGTCTGGACACAAAACCAGGAAGCGTTGGTTTCATTTCCACCTCTCCACCCTCAACAAGTAATTAGTTTGCTAAAGTCTTTTTATTTGTTCAACTCAATTCTTTCTTTTTTGCAAATACCTGAAAATTGCTTTTGTTCCTCTCCTGTTTGCGTGTTTCTGGCACTGCAGGCTCATCTAGATTCCTCCAAACATGCTGGTGTGCCCACAAAACATAAGGTAGAGCCACATGGAAAAGAAGCTCAGGTCTCAAATGTAGACTAGCGAGATTAGCAGGATGATGCACTCCGCTTGCAGCCAGGTTTTTAAGGTGACTGATTAACAGATTTCTTCCTTGGTTGCATAGTGAGTTATCAAATATTTTTTCACTTTGTCATTTTCTCTCAACTGAATTCTGGTTTTTGTGCACATTTTAGACTATTTCTAACAGTAAAGAAGCAGATTATTTTTCTGCATATCTCGTTTTATTTTCTCATTGAAACTCTTACCATAGTAAATCAAGCAGCAACTGAGCATTTGGAAAGTCTCTTTATACACTAGATACACTTCACATGTCTGGCTGAGACTAAAGCAAGCATATTTGTATTTGTTCATAATCACAAGCATACCTAAAAGAAGGTGGGAGCTTTCTCTAATGTAAACTCCTCCAGGTACAAATTTATAAGCTGTACACCATACACAGAAGAATAATTCAAGAACATAGGCAAACATGGCTGTACTCATGACTCTCGCTGGATGCAGACAGCTAGCAAAGAGTCCAGCTAGGTGAGGCCACACAGACATAGTAAAGATAGCAAGAATGTTGCCTGCAACAGCAGCACTCCAGGTGTGTAAATAAAGGAGACCAGCTGAAGATGCCAAACCTGTGAAGATATAGAAAAGAATATAAGTCTCAGTCGAGTATATTGTCTGGCACATTCATTTTTACATTCCATCTGGGACAAAATAGAATCTGAGAAATAGAATTGTGCTTTACAGCCATGAAAACTGCATCTCTAGAAGGACAGATATTCAGAATAGCCAAGGATAGTCTCTTTCTTTTCCCAGCATCCCATTCTTTCAAGGATTGCCTATTCAGCTGAAAACAGTGCATCAAAAACACAGCAGAGAAACACCATCAAGAGCCAGAACCAAACAATTTGTCCTGCATAGAGCTCTCCCAGCACAACAGAGGGATTATGCACTCTTTAAGAGAATTAACAGGTTTGCCTATCATGAATCTCCTTTACCATAATATAGAAAGAATCAAATAGGTTAATATGAAAACTCCTATTTCCCTGATCTTCTTTTCCTGTAGATAACCATATGATGGACAAGAAAACAACTATTAATCTTTTACTGACTGCAAGATTTACCAAACTGTCTTTGATTTGGGTATTCAACCCGAAACAGAACATTAACAACAAAACAGAAACTCTCTATAACAGGGCAACTTCATTTTAAAACTTTATTGTAGGTAAGGATGTCTTCTAACTTTCACACTCTGGTAGCAAATGTATAGAAACACTTTTAATATTTCACTCCTATACATTAAGGTTCTGATCATTTTAGAATACAATGCTTGAATCAACTATAGAACCATTCTGTACTTGTTTTAAATTAGCAATGTGTGTACATTAAAAGTCAAATGCTCATATTCACATTACATTCACATACATTTCTTAAAATTAACTCCATCACTAAAAGGCAAATTATTTGGGCAACTGGTGGTTTAAGCATTGGCAACTCTTGTGCCTTTACTGTGACACTCCTGATATTTGGTATTTTATTTTGATTCCTGACTAGGAGAAACTCAGTTTTATATTAAATTTCTTATCTTCAAGGTTGTGGAAAATGACTTGAAAGTGCTGGCTCTCAAGTGCTCCAAAAGAGAAGGTGAATGAGAAAAAAAAACAAAACATAATTTCTCATTTCCTTTGTTCCCTGTATTTTGAGAAGTCCCAATTTATTATCAAATATTTGCCGAAAGAACTGCTTTGTCTTCTTTATATGAAGATGTACAAGCAATTAGCTAAGGCCAAAAAAAAGAATCAGACTTAGAAGGTTTTTAGACGGCATTTATACCACTGTATTTCACTCAGATTGGACAATAAATTAAACCTAGCAGCATCTATCCATGATGCTTAGAAGGTACAGAGAACACACTTCTCCACAGTTCAGGAACAGAATAATTTTCATCTCCTCCTACTTGCTCCATACATCACTCGCTACACAGCATAGCTATACCATCCCCCTGAAAATGGATGCCCAAATCCAGCACTTGGATTGCACTTCCCACAACCTAATATTGCCCCAGTAGACCTGCTTTATGTTCATACTGTTTTACTGCCTGGGTGTCTTGCCAACCAAGCAGAGAGGAAGCAAGTTTGCCTGCAGGTGATCTGCTCATAAAATTCCAAGTTATTTTGCCTCCTATTGAATTGAGAGGTTTGCGTTACCTCAACAGCCTAATGTGAGATGTAGCCTTATCACAGAATGACTAATGTTGGAAAAGACCTCTGAGATCATCAAGTCCAACCATTACACAACGCAGATGGCCAGAACTGAGATGCTGCTCAAGGGAACAGAACCTTAACAGGGACTTCTGAAGAGAACAACACTGCTCTGCAACGACCTGGAGATCTGGCCTGTAACCACTAGTCAACTGGTCAGACATATATTTACTATGGTCAGTGACAGAGAAAAGGAGGTTTTGATTATCCGCACTTTTCTGAGATGTCATGTAAGGTCAGAGGACTTGAATAAAAGGGATAAGGTAGCAGAAACAAAAAATCTGCTCAGGATGTGCACCCACCTATGAGAAACCAGGCAAAACTGATGACAGAAGACCAGCTCCAAAATGAAAGCATCAGTCCATGAGTCAGACTCAACAGAACTGTACCTCTAATACAAAGAAAAGGAAAAAGAAACCGTATGTTAATATGATTTTATAAACATCTGGCACTGAAAAAGAAACTTCTAGACATACAGACAGGATGTTTGGTAATATTTTGCAATCTTTTTACTTTAAACAGAGTTGAATTTGAGCACAAAATATCTTTACCTCACACCCTGCTATATTTTCATCCTTTTAATGGATGTAAAAAATATCTAGTTGGAAATAATGGCAGCTTATTGTACTGTATAAGTGAGCTACGTTCAGCAGCAGAAGCAGTTCGCTGAAATCCTGGATACAAAAGACAAAAACAACCCTGAGAAAAAAAGAGGGACAAATCCACCACAAACATTCACATCAAATAGGGGATCCTACAAAATCTAACATTGCAATCAGTCTTCGGTAGTTCTTTTGTACGTCATCTACAAATTATGAACTCTATCACTGTAGAAAGATTTTTAGAGAGAGAAGACATAACGAGGCTCTGCCGCAGTGTGGGGGCCTTACCAGCAAAGAATGATTTGACCTTGGATGTAGTTAAAAATAGAGCTTAAGAATGCACAGGCAAGGATGGGGGAAGTAAAGTCTGAACACTGTGATTGCTAAGGGTGTGAGTGACAAATGTATAACCAATTAGCATGCTATCCGAGGCGCGTAAACTCAAGTGTGACAGCCAACGATATGAAAAAGCTTGCTTGTTATAAAAACTATGCGTTGTTGTTAATAAACGGAGCATTTCACCATACTTCTGTGAAGAGACGTGTCTTGACTCAGACCGACCCCGACAACGTATCACCTGCTGCTGCACATAGTTGATTCAGAATAACTAATCTAGTCTTTTTCTATATTTTGGAACCCAAGTGAACCACACACAGCATTAAGAGTAGCTTCTTACTAATCAAAACATCTACAAATTGTATCTTTTAATACTCCACACAGTTTATGTTATTTATGTGCATGCACCTTGGATCATCTCCTCTCTAATGTCAACTATTCGACAAATTTACTGCATACTACAGATGCACTGAATGCTAAGTCTTTGAACATCAGTCCTAATCTAAAAACTGTTTTGCAATGTGGCAAATCAAAAAAATAAATTCTGTATTAGAAAAATTTAAGATTTCATGGCCTAGACACAGTTCTCAGAACTATCCAAAAGCAAGAATGAAACCACAAGTCCTCTGTGTGAAATATCTTCTACCCCCTTTTTTCTATTTAAATTCTTATCAGCTGGTTGAGTTTTAATTTGTCCCCACTACACCACTGGCTTTTGATTATTATAATAAGACTAAAATAATTAAATAATAAGAATAAAAATCCACTTACCCATGTGGATTAGGATCTGGACCTGTATGTGGATATCCACTTACTGCCCATCTAGAAATTAATGAGACTTCCCCAAATATCCACAGGCTGAGGAACAAGAGGCTGCCAAAAGCAACCCCTGATAAAAGCCAATAAGGATGGGCAGCAATGTCTCTAACTGCATGACTAGTTTTGTTTGCTTCTTGTTTCCTTCTGTCTCCACCTAGAATAAGAACAGAAATAGAGCTAAGCAAACTGTCAAATACTATTAGCAAGAATTACTGAGAAAAAGAAATAGCCAAAGTCACAAGATTACAAGAATAAATTACAGACACAAAAGTTAACTTATCTCACAATTCACAGAAACTGATAACACACAAAAAACATCAAAAACTCTAATAGCAATCCTAGGTCTGTCAGGAAAAGCTACTCCCCACAAGTCTACAAAAATTGTGACCTTCCCCTTGGTTATTCTTCGTAATACTGGAATTTGAATAATTAAATTTGCTTTGAAAATCAGCAGAAAAGTTATTAGAATTTCTTAAGAGGATTCTATTCTCTGAAACCCTAAGCTCTGATAAGAACAAAACCCGACACTTGCAAATAAGCCAGAAGTAAGCTCCATTCCTTCTCCTTTTTCCATGCACTTTAGATCCTTTCTCATGTAAAGAGAAAGCACCACCTTTAATTGCATAGACATATCACTTTGTTACCCACAAAGAAGACAGTTCCTTCCTAATCTCTTGCAGTAGATTCCATTTCTAAATTCTGATGGAAGTTCAGGCTTAATTTATGTCGAGTAATGCAAGCCTACAAACAATATGCATGATGATAATTTATACCCACTTACACATAGGTAAGGTTTTATCTTTCATTTAATTCATTCAGGTTATACTGAGAAGGAAGGAGCTCTTGAGGATTTAACATGAGCTGCCTTAACTAACCAACCCAACCTCACTGTCTTCCTTGGCAATACCACTTTCACAGTTTTCAAGTGAGCTTAGCCTATGCCAGCCCCCACTGCTGTGCTCTCTCTCCAAACACTTCAAGAACTCAGGCAAATTTTGACCAGGACAACTTGTCCACTCTTCCAATTCTTTTGTTTATTTTGACACATCAGCTGTTCCCCAGATTTGTCTCCCCTCCTCTGTCAAAAGATATGCACTGGCAGAGAAACTCTAAGTGCAGACTGAATTAAGAAAATAACAGAAATACCACAGATGTTTCACATTGGAACGTCAATAACCATTCTGGTTTTATTGGTCTAGCTTATGCCTTTGTTTGTGTTATTGTCACATTATTGACACTGCAATAACTTGGTAGCTCCAACATTAACTTACTATAGAGTGTATGAATTGTGATACCAGTTCTACTATGTTATGAGCAGGGGCTTCTAAAGTCTGCAATGCTCATGGATCAGGTCTAAAAACAGACTATATACTGGAGGAAAAAATAAAATAATCAAACCCCATATATATTTTAGGATGATTTCATAACTGCCATCTTTGCTGTAATATGCTTACCTGAAAAAATTCGCTCCACTGCTGCTACAAAACCAACTGACAGAATGACAGTATTAGCAACCTGTGAGCTCCAAACTGGGTTTAGTGATGTATACCAGATGCGAAGGACAAGGAGCAATATCTTGCCTAGCATGAAGCCCCATATCCTGATGAACCTGTAAGAATCAGTATTAAAGCATTGGGGGAAAAAAATCTTAACTTCTAGAGGATAAAAAAACCCATCTTTTAATATAAAGATATGTCAGTGACAATCTCATCAGCATAAGAAAATACCTTTGTAAACTGTTTCCTGACCACCACGTTACTGTTTGAACCAGCAATGAAGAAGAAACACCAGCAGCCAAGATGAATAGTCTAATTAAAGCATTTGGTGCCTGGTATGATGCTAAGCTTCCTACAAAGAAACACACAAAGACAGAAGTTTCTTTAATAGGCAGTAGAAAGCAGGTAATAAGGATTTCCTGTGCATTCGTTCAACCTTGTCTGTAATTCTAATAGCTACACCGTTCATCTGAAAAAAAACATGACACTACCCATTTTTAAACAAACCAAAGAAATGTAGGTAAGCGTAGAAACTGGGTATATATGACTTTTTAGCAGTTATCACTTTCATGGAAAAAATTAGCATGAAGCAAATATCCAACAGTGCAGGGGTTGCCTTAATTAAGTACTCATGGGGACTGATTCCATAAATAGGGTATATGGATAAAATGTCTCAGCATACAGATATTCCTCAACCATGCACTTACATAACTCGAAAGCCATAAAGTTTTATGTATGGCAACTGCCCCTTTCTAAAAAGGGTATGGTTTTTGCTGCAGCCATAATTAAGTGCACTTATAAAAGTAAGCACACTGTGGCAAAAGCCGTATTCTTTATTAGACAGAAGCAGTCACAATACACTGCATAGGGATTAGTAGGCAATTGCCCTAGCAGATGTGAACAAGGCTTTTCTCAGAGTGGTCACTATCAGGCTGTTCCATCTTTTTACTGGAAACTGTCACTCTCCCAGTCATTGAAAGAGAGTGTGGACATACCCATTTTCTCCATTTCCCATGGCACAGTGACCTCACCTTATCAGCAGTTTTAAACTCGTACTAGCAGGTTTCCAATTCAAGTGTCTACAGATCACATACATTCTCATAACCTCAGTCAGTGTGGCAAAATCTGGCCCAGGATCAAAGTCAAACAGCAGGAGAAACAACCTTGTTATGCTACCAGCCATTCACTAAATGAGTATGAGTCAAACTTGAAGAGGTGTTAAGCAAGTAAGGTCAGAAATGGAGCTGCAGATTCTGTCAACATGTGCTAGGAATCCTCCAACTGTCTACTTGTTCATTTTGCTCAGAGTAAAAGATGCAAACCTTACAGCAAATATGATAAAACAAAATCAATGTGAAGACATACTTGCACGGATTCCAGCAAAAGTTGCATGTACAATGCACACAGATTTCTGTCGCTAGATTGTACAGACAATCCATAAACCTGCCTTTTCAAATCTTTCATCACTTGTACTACCCTGATTAAAGCTAGCATGGGTTTGCCAGCTTACAGCAGACACACCTTTTGTTGCTGGGCAAGTACACCCAAAACTTAAATATATCTATCCAAACATCCAGATTTACTGTGTGTTGTCTGAAGACAGAGATTCAAATACCACCATGGGGTAGTTTGTTGCTTTTGGGTTTTAAATAGAACACAAAATTTAATAGTATGGAATTAAAAGTTTCAGAGAAAATAAAGCTTCCTGAAAAGGTGAAAACTAAAGCAACAAATAAAAAAACAAATCTAAATATTCTGGATTTAGCTAAGCATGAAGAATTTTCAGATTTTTTGATTGTGAAATTGAAGACTGAGTATTTCCAGTGGAATGGGGTGGAGCATGCATGGGGTAGATTGTTCTGCCTGATTGTTCAATATCCCCAGAGCAAGGCCATGGCCTTTCTGAGGAGGAAAAGGAAAAAAAAAAAAAAAAAGAGGAAGAATTGTCAAACAGGAGAAACAGCAATGCAGTACAATGGGGCAGAACTAACATAAGACACAAAATGAAGTGATGGGAACTAAGTAAAAACATATATATGGCAAGTCCTAAAGCCTAGTGCTGCCTGTGCAAGGGTATCTGGCTGACTTGAGAGTCTGCAGTATGAAGGCAAGTAAAGACTGAGGATTACCACTGGCTGTCAAACTCCTTCCTGGAGACAAAGAGGGTCAGGCACATGCTCTTATATCTTCCCCAGATGCTAATGCTCACTGTAGGGCTACAGCTAAAGAGAATGCAGATTAAGTACAGTAGAGTGGGAAAGAATATGGTGTAGATTTGCCAAGGGGTGGATGATATTAAGAGTGTTTGAGAGATGGAAACAGCAGGGGGTATGGCCACTGATGGAACAGTTCCTGTTCAGGCAGGAATGAAGGGGAGATGGCATTTGCAACAGCTTCAATCAGTTTAGTCCTGGCTGAGGATGTACACAGCTCCAGCTGCCCTGCTCTGAGTTTTTCTATGACCGCCTCAATTAACATATCTCTGCTCCAGACTACTATCAAATGAGCTAGCTGTTCGTTTGTAGTTAATACTTTCAGGAGCTTGTGATGCAGATGAAGCAAATAGGCATAAACCAACAGACTTTACAGACTTTTTTACTTTATAAGCTTGTCAATGCTCTTAGCAGAACAAAAATTACATGCTTTTCAGTGATTTACATCTCTTTTGGCAAAGTGAACTAGTAAACACAGCACAGTGATCTGAAGGATCTTAAATCTTATCTTAAATAAACAGGGCAAATTTCATGTTTCTGTGACATCTGAAGGAAGGCAGCGTGCAATTTTAAAAGCTTACACTCATTACTGATTTCTAAATTAGAAGATCTTGCAGAAATCAATACACTGAGCACTGCTTCAGGAAGCTGAAGTGGAAGATTCTGCTCACTGAAAGGGTTATTATGAAAAAAAAAACCAAAAACCAAGAAGAAAATTATTAGGATGAATATAATGGGAAGAGTAGGAAAAGAACATGGTAAGACTATTCATCTAAACTGGTAACACTAACAGACTGTGTTCAGTTCTAGTATCCTTCTAGAGATAAAGAACAAGAATTCTTTTTAAAAAATAGCTAGGGAAAGTAAATAAGATTATCTTATTCTATCTTCTAACAGTAAAAGAGGAAAACGATAAGGAAAATGATACCCTGACTATCATCTTATATTGACACAAAAGTAGCCAGGAACTGCTGCTTCTGAAACATATCTCTCAGCAGCAGTATTTTCGTCTTTACACAGGATGGAGACCCTTGTCTCCTCCGAGTTCATCCAGGTGTTGCAAACTTGTTAGCAATAACTTGCTTCTGAATGTGTCTGTAGCTGCCAAACCTTGTCCCAAAATGCTTTCAGAAAATCCACAAAAGATAAGATTTGCACCAGTTAGCTGAAGACCAAAGTGGGAATCCCAGCAAGTCTTAGTTTAAGGAGGAGCATATGGGATGGGTAGCAGGGCAGCTTTTTTCTGAATTCAAGATCCAACTTTCTTCCTGTTTGTGCAACTGACAATATAAGTCATTTCACACTTAGGATGAGCCTATAGCCCCAACAATATGCTACAGGTATCTACATAGACTTAATTAATAAAGAGATATTCATAGAAGAAATGAACTGCCTCAGAAATTAAGTCTACTAAAAAGAATGTTTCACTCATAGCAGATTACATTTATAATAGCTGACATCTCCTACCTACTCACTGTCACAGACACAGAACTGTTACACAAAAAAACACGCAGTATGCTGATCTCTGTATGATACTGAAAACATTTTTCCTATTGGTCATGACTCATACTAACTTAAAAGCTTCTAGAAATAAAAGTGAAATGAGATTTTTCTTTAATTATGCAGTACTGGTCTAAAACCCAACACAACGGCTGCAAACAATATTCATCTGAATATAGCTAAAAGCTTGAGAGAAAAAAAAAAACCAACAACAAAACATGAGTATAAGGAGAGCGAGAACTTCTTATTCCTGTTTCTTTTTGTAATCATTTGAATTTTAAGGCAATTTGGAATTTTTGCTCTTATACTTTGATAACAAGATAGACTTTATAACTTACTACAGAGGATACTTACCAACCATAGTCAATCTCAGAAAGGCTAAGACATATTTATTGTTAGCCAACCTCCAAAAAGGGCCAATCATCAAGAATATTGGAGAAAAGAAGGCAACAGCAAAAACCTCTAGGCCCGTGAGTGCCAGTGTCTGAAGGGGGAAGTAGTAGATCATCGGTGGTAGTGCATGGTAAAGAGACCAAGAAATGTAGCCTAAAAAAAAAAACAAATCCAAACAAAAAAAAAGAAAACCCCATCACATATTTTCAACAGCAAGGTTTCCTGGAGGTTACTTAAAGAAATATAATTTTATACTTCCACGTGTAGACTATCATGTATTTGAAAGTAGTTGAACAACAGCAAATCGGTGAAGAAATATTTGCTATTTCAAGTTCAAAAACACCCACATTTTCTAAGAAATAAAACAAGGAGAATAAAACAGCTCTTCCCTGACTCAGACAGTAGTGCCTACGTTGATCCTTAGTGAAGGAGTGCTCAGCCTCGGTAAGGGTTAGTGTTCCAAGGGAACGCTGCCAGCTAAATAAGCAGTCCACGCACAGTCTCAGGGTTCCTTCCCCAAAGGCAGATTGGTGGCTAAAAGACTTATTCTAGTAAATGGAACCCTGGAGACACTTTATCCAGGCATCCCAGCGCTGCACTGTGAGTTTCCACACGCTTTGTAGGAGATGCACAAGCAGCCCCGAGGGCCTCGGGGTCTGGCGATCCCCCTCGTTGCCCTGAGCTGCGCTGGGCAGGAGAGCCCTGGCCCCGCAACACCTGCACAAACACTTGGCCGAGCGCAGCAACAAATCCCAGCCTGATCCAAGAGACAAGAGCCATTCCCGCACTAGAGGAAAAAAAAAAGAACCCAAAGAAGAATACTCAGCAGTGACCACTATTTACTCATTTCCAGCGGAGGAGCGTTTCATCAGCGACACCTCCCCAGGTTCGGTGAGCCCTGGACACCCTGCCGTGACTGCCCTGCCGGGGCTGCCCCGCTCCGGCCCGGCCGGTCCCGCCAGAGCCCCCGTGCCCGGTGCCCTCGACCGCGGCGCCTCGCCCTCAGCCCCGTGGAGCGGCACCGCCGCCACCTACCCAGGAAACTCTCCGAGAGAACGGCCTTCCACAGGGCAGACATCGCTGCGAGACGCTGCCCGGCTCGGCGGGGCTTCGTCCGTCCCCCGTTCGGCCGAGCCCCGAGCGCCCGGGAGGGCGCGGCACCGCCGCCCGTCCCGCCTCGGGGAGCCGCGTCCCTGCGGCGGGGGCGGGCAGCCCGCAAGCCCGGGGCTTGTTCTTCACAGCCCCGCCACGCTGAACGACGAGGAGATCTTGCCCCTTCACTGATCTGTCAGCAAAGGATCGTTTGTCCACTGAACAGTCACGCCAGCAAGGAAAAGAAAAGCAAAGGTTGTCATTCCGCAGGCTGATGGGGAAAAGAGGAGCGGACACGCTGCTTGTATAAATATATGGTTGATTACGTGGAGCTCGGGGAGAGAGAGGGTCCGGATCGCTGCTGTGCTCATCTTAGTGAAATATGTGTTGTTTTATAGCAAACACTTCTGATAAGCAATGCTGTCTGCAAAAACATCAAAAGAAGCATTTAGTTTGCTGAGATTTCTGAGTCACCACATTTGTTAATTTTAGAAGAAATCCCGAGTTAAATCGATCCAGCCATGATCATAGCTGCCAAGTTCTGACATGTCATCTTCTTAATTTTTAATTAATCTTCATACATCCCCCTGTGAAACTGACAATTCTATCTTCTCATTAGTGTTAAAACTACTGTCTCATTCTAAATAAACCTTAAGGCATGCATTTGCTTTCCCTGGCTAGTGAAACTCCAAATCCAGAGGAGTAAACTGTGAACATATGACACATATGTCCTATTATTAGCAATAAATTCCAGTCATTTTGCCAGCTACTTGAAAACTCTTTTTTTTTAATGTCTACAAAAGAACTGAAGTATTTTGATGTAAGAATCCATCTCACTAGGGGAAGAACAATGAGAGTCAGAGAATTAATGATCTTCTTTCTGTTTTCTTCAAGTTCCATGTGACTAAAGGCATCCTTCTTTTTCATTTAAGAAAAGTCATACCACAATAGTGATCAAGTTCACTTATTGCTGGTTCAGGATGATATGATGGCAATATTTCCTCTTGCTGTGCTGTGATGCAAATGGAGCTTGGAAGATGAGATCCTTGGCCAGAGAAAACTTGGAACATGGCTACTTTTGTAGCTGCATAGGGAGAGTGTGAGGCTCACAGCATGTGCTCAGCCAACAAGTATTTGAAACAATTTTGCAACACTTTTTGTAATTACAGCATCTTGCTTCATAGTTCAGAGGTGGAGTTCCAGCAAAACTAGACATGACTGGAATCGTGAACCTGACATGTTTGTGTGGCTTCCATTAAACCATGATGCAATGAAAATAACACAATTCCTGACAAATTTAGCCATTGTATTCTGGGTACTCTCTCTGAGACTCTTACTTAGCTTCACATATAACGAAGTTACATTTTTCCAGTGCCCTCCATGAGTTGACACACATAGAAGCATCAGACCACAACAGGAGAAAATTTTCAGATGTCATGTCTTAAATACAAAAGTCAATGCTTACAAGGTGCTCCATTACACATATATGTATAGGAATGCCTTTCACAATATTTTTTTATTCTGGGAGTGTTACATGTGTCTCTGATGAAAAAAGAGAGCAAAAGGATTTGATCTTTACAGGAATACAATGATGGCAAACCAGCAAAGCCAAGATAACATACTACAGTAGAAGTTTCCACTCACACAAAAAGGAGCGTTTTCATTTTAGAATAGTATTTAATATACCCTTACCCTAAGGTAGAGATAAAAAATTATCTGTTTAACAGAAAATAAATTACAGCCCCACAATTGTATTGCTTGACAGGGGTAAACCTCTCTAAAGTTAGTGATTATAAAAAACAATGCTTTATTTGGGTTCAAACTATAATACAAGCTTGCTTTTAAACTCAAAATAAAGACATGGAATTTAAAAGAACTTTCAGACACCAGCGAGAAGTTGTCCTTCCATATAGCCCAGCAGAGATGTGCCTGACTGGGCATGATGAAGAATCAGAAGAAAGTGCCAGAAAAATGGAGGAGAAAAAAGAATAAAGGTACAAGCATGGATCAGGACTAAGAAAGCGACTCTGGAAAAAAGACGGGGTGGTTGAGTTTGCAGTTAGACACCTGTCACAGTCACAGTGGAAACCCAAAGCCATGCAAGTCTCTGCAACCATTTTACTGGCTTCTTTACAATGAAAAGAGGAAATCCTAAATCTTGAACATCTGATAACTGTCAGCTATTCATTTCTACTAAAAGATAGGCCAAACCAAGTGTAAAATAGAAATAAGTATATCCAAGAATCAGCCAGGACACAGAAAACTTACACTATTTCTTGTATGTAGCAAGGACAGTTTAATGTTTTACTCAGAAGTACATTGACTGTTTCCTGCTGTGACTTTTCAAGTCTTTCATTCACCCTTGACTCCTACTGCCATTAGCATGAGAACAGTGCCCTACAGTGTAACTTTTACTTAGTTTTCCACGCTCCAAATGTTTCTATTACTAATACATTTTTGTAACTGCACTGTGCTTCCACTACTCTAGTTCTTTGTTTCACAGGGAATTTTTAAGCAATTAACAATCTGTTTAAATTTATAATGGACAAATAAATCATCTTTATCATACACTCCTCTCACGCACTGCATGTATACATGGAGTGTTTCTGTTAAATATGTGCATGGAAAGCTTTGTGTTTATTCTTCTGAATCACTGACATCTATTGATTTCTGTCCTTTACCGTTTCTCCATTTTTATCACTCTCAAGTACTTTCAGGCAAACCTTAGGAATAAAGAGTATTTGAAGAACATATTCAGTTGTGACAAACAAGTTTAAATTAAAAAAGAAGCTAAGCCTGATTTCTAAAACATGTTTTTGCACAGGAAGATGCAAGAATCCAAACCTAGGCAATCACTATCCCCAGGCACACACATGCCCTACAACGAAATTGTCATTCCAGTGCTCTTTCATTTTATGACCAGTTTAAGCTGGACCAGTGAAGAAGTTACTGGTTATTAAGTATTCAGCCCAAATGGGATTTTCTTGTGTATTGTATTTTTCAGAATAGCACGCAGCCAGTTTTACATATGATTCCAAGAATAACTTTTAGATCACAGAAAGAATTTTAAGACTTATTTTAGGACATCGTCCTTGCCCAAACCCCACGTAAAAGGTATGTATTGCAGCAGTAAAGCCCATTCCTTTGGTATGGCAGGCAAGAGTGGGAGAATTGTTTGGTGAAAGGGGCTTCAAGTAGCCAAGACTTCTGGAAGCTTCTTTGAACTTCAGAAAATAAACTATGACTTATGTTTATTACAAAAGTGAAATGCCAAGGTCATGTAAAAGGAGGAAGTTTAATGGTGATTTCACAAGCTATCAATTTTATGATAAGCACTGAACTGTCATATCACCATTTAGGGATACTCTACTGAACACTATTATGTCTCACTGTGAAAATAACCAAAGCAAAGCAAAACAGAAACTGAGACATTTTTTATTAAAGATTCTTTGTTTTAGAAAAATATTTAAAGAAGGGCATTCCATTTTTCATTTCACAGAAAGTGGAACAATTTTTCACATATTCCTAGAGGAACAACCTCCCCATCCCCAACTGACATTTTCAGGATAACTTTTTCTTGTTAAATTATTTTCGATTGATGAGAGTGTCTTTCTTATTAGTTGAATTTACTTCTTATTAATATTAGAATTTATTTACTTATATAAGCATCACAGTATTAAATCAAAGTAGATAAGTAATGCTTTTCATTCCAAAATGGGCAAAATAGAATTTGTCACTTCTTTTTTACAGAACAACATTGATTTTCCACAAGAACTACTTTCAATTTGTAGGACAGACCCCAGCAAGGGATGTCATAGGCTCCTCAAGAAAGACAAAGAGCTACTGGAGAGGGTGTGGCAGAGGGCCACAAGGATAATTACGGGTCTGGTGCATCTTATGAGGAG
Organism: Serilophus lunatus; assembly: GCA_013399895.1. Lineage (NCBI taxonomy): Eukaryota > Metazoa > Chordata > Aves > Passeriformes > Eurylaimidae > Serilophus > Serilophus lunatus. Next base: position 673,690 of record VXBA01006569.1, on the reverse strand, counting down.
AGACGGTAGGAGCTGGGCCTGTTTAGTCTGGAGAAGAGAAGACTGAGAAGAGATCTCATTAATGCATAAAAATTTCTCAAAGGCGGGTCTCGAGAAGATGGTGCCAGACTCTTTTTGGTGGTGCCCAGTGACAGGACAACGAGCAACGGCCACAAACTGAAACACAAGAAGTTTCACCTCAACATGGTAAAGAACTTCTTTACATTGAGGGTGGCAGAGCACTGGAACAGGCTGTTCAGGGAGGTCGTGGAGTCTCCCTCTCTGGAGACACTCAAATCCCAACTGGATGAGTTCCTGTGTAACCTGCTCCAGGCGGCCCTGCTTTGGCAAAGGGGTTGTTGGACCACGTATCTCCAGAGGTCCCTTCCAACCCTAACGATTCTGTTAACTTCATTAACCAATGCCCTTAATAAAAAAGAGCTAAGAATTTCGCTCGGGAAACAGGCGAACGCGGAATCTTCTCAGTGCGCTGGCTGTTCGCCCCCCAGAGCAGATCATGGGGAGGCAAGAGAGCCTGCAGGACCGAGGAGCCGGGGCGTGAGGAGCGCAGGGAGGGGCACCGCGGGCTGGCGATCCGGGATGTCCCTGCGGCCGGGAGGTGGCGGTGCAGCCCAGCAGCACGGCAGGGAGGGAGGCGGGCAGGCAGGCAGGCAGGGAGGGAGGCAGGGAGGGAGGCAGGCAGGCAGGCAGGCGGGCAGGCAGGCAGGGAGGCAGGGAGGCAGGGAGGCAGGCAGGCAGGCAGGCGGGGAGGCTGGGAGGGGGGCATCCGGTCCCCGCCCGGCCACGGCTCCTGTGCTCATGTGCAGCCGGGCCCCCCCGCCGGGACGCGCCATTCCGCTTCCTCCGGCGGCCCGGGGAAGGTAAGCGCTGCCCGGGGCCGGCGGGGGGCATCAGGCTCCTGCTTTCTGTGCCGGAGGGGCTGAGCAGCGCGGGGCCGGATTTCTCTGGCGTCACGGCGGGGGAAGGCCGGGGCCGGGGCTGAGGCTGGGGAGGGGCTGTCTGCAGCGGCCCAGGGCAGGAGGGAGCGGG
>VXBA01006569.1:588517-672648 GCA_013399895.1 Serilophus lunatus | reverse complement strand
CGGCTCCCTCCAGAGCCCGACTCTTTGCGCTCGCCCCAGCGCCGGGGCCGGGGCCGGGGCCCCTCGAGGACATTTAGGTGCTGGAGCGGGTTCAGAGAAGGGCAGCGTAGCTGGGGAAGGGTCTGGAGGACAAGTCCTGTGAGGAGCAGCTGAGCGAGCTGGGATTGTTTAGGCTGGAGGAGAGGATGCTCAGGGGAGACCTCATCGCTCTGTACAACTCCCCGAAAGGAGGGTGTAGTCAAGTGATGCTCGGCCTCTTCTCCCAGGCAGCTTGGTCTTGACAGGACAAGAGGAAATGGCCTTAGGCTGAGCCAGGGGAGCTTTATGTTGGACATCAGGAAGAATTTTTCACAGAAATTTATTAGACATTGGAATGGACTGTCCAGGGAGGTGGTGGAATCACCATCCCTGGAGGTAATTTAAGGCAAAGACGACGTGGCACTTAGTGCCATGGTCTAGTTGACATGGTGGCGTTCGGTCGGAAGTTGGGCTGGATGATCTCAAAGGTCTTTTCCGACCACTGTGATTCAGTGAAAGCAATACCCTGTGACCTGGGCGTGGGCGCTGAGCAGCTGCTCTGGAGGCAGGCCCGGGCAGATGTGGGGCGCTGCCCCGCTCCCTGCTGTCCGCACAGGCGTTGGTAGACAGCTTCTCCTTGAAGGCAGTGCGACTACTCTGTAGGCTGTCCATTGAATTTAATTGGATTTAAAACAAAGAGCCAGTTTAGAGGGGTGTGAAACGTCATGGTGAGGCTTCCCCTCTTCCTCACAATGGACACCCAGTCCTCCAAGTGCCTCTCTGAAGCCCTAATGAATTGTCCTGGTGCTGAGTGGTGCCTGCCCGGGGCAAATGTGCAGCTTTCACTGGAGGTACCAGTTAACACATGCTGCTTTGGCTCCCACTTTCTCCCCTAAGTAACCCTAGAAATTATGTGGTCACCATTCCTGTTTGGAAGGAGGCTTCTTATTGTAAACAGGCTTTTTGAAGTTGGCAGTTCTCAGTTTGAAAAACTTAGCTATCTTACATACTGCTTCTTTATCAGCCAGTTAGAAGTATTTGAAACCATGAGATCTTTCAGGAACCTAATATTTGCCTTTTCTTCTGTAAATGAATAAATGATCCAGAACAGTTCTTGTAGAAGAAAAAAAAAGGTTTTTTGAATATTTGATCTTTGCAAACCAGCTTGATTTAATCGATGTATTATATAGGCATTTCAGTTAAACAGGAAAATAACATCACTGAGAATTCTTCCCAAGGCAGCTTGGAGAATATACAGTTAATTGTTACACTAAGAATTACATATGTAGGTTGAGAAAACAGCGGTAAGTATTACAGAAAGTTACAAGAAAGTTACATTTCTTCAATAGGTTAATGCAAATAAAATTGTTTTGGGGATGACACTTGTCTTTGCGAGACACAGGGCCTCAAAATACTGGAATACTTTTACATTTCTTGGTCTGCTAAGTGTGAATATTAATAATACAGTTACGTAATATTTTGATGACCTCAACTGTGTGTTTTTTCTCACCACTGTAGCTTTCATCCCATGTAGGAGATGTACCATGAGGCTGCTTAAAGGGCTGAATATTTTTGGGGATTCTTCATTATGTTGGAGCAGTAGTGTAGTTGAATAAGGCAGACATTGTGGAGCTGTGAGCCTTCCTGATATTATGTGGATTTTCAAACCAAAGTTTTTTGAAAGACAAGATGGTCATTGTAATTTTTGCAAGTGTCTGGGAATAAAGTGCAGATTGTTGTGAATGCAATGCTTAATTGATTTTTTTTCACAAGGGGAGAGGAAGTAATGTTACTTCTGTTCCATTATTTAAGAAAGATTTGCTGTCTGAAACAGGCATTGCTTTAACTATTTAGCTGTGTAACTGACCCCAAAATAAGTGCAGGAAGTCATTTATACAATAATATTATGAATGCTAAGAAAATGTTAGCTTATTATTGCATATCTTTTCTATTTAACTCTGCCCTTCATAGTCACTTTAGTCTTGCTCAGTGTCACCATTCTCAGAAGGTACTTTTGGAAAAGCAGCAGTGCCTTGTATGTTGATAAATAAAGTGCCAAACCATGCAGCAAAGTGGTAAAAGTTACAGTTTCGATATTTGAAATAAATGGGATTCCTTCTTGTTTTTCTCTAGCAACTCAACTCTCAGGCATGGAAGATTGCAACTCTAAAACTCTTTGGAATTTATTTATGCTTCCAGATTTTTTTTTTAATGGATATTTGTAACTGGATTGTGTTTGTTGGAAGTGCAGATATGGTTTCTGTTAAGCTTGCTTTGCAGGTCTTGTTGAATCCAGAGTTTAGATGACAGGAGTGAGGATAGAAGCAGTTTTGACCTGCAATATATTAAAATACTAGAAAAATTTTCAATGATTTGCTCATATTTATTCTCATTTTTTTATGATTGAGTTTGCTGTGTTAGGCCATGATTCAGCATCTGATTTTAGTTCCTCACCTTCCCTGTTTGGGTCAGGCTACACAGGATTCTGTGTTCCTTGTTAGTTGTACATTGTGCTGTAAACTGCATATCAGGTAACTGGATGCTCTTTGCTGTAAAAAGTACACGCCTTTCAAACTGGTCATCTTTATTGCAAGATGAACATTGAACTTACCGTATCAGTATGATGAAGACTTTTTACCTTTGTACCTGGCAGAAAGAGAAGTAGCCAAGCGTAAAACACCCAACTTCTGCTGAACCAGGACTACAAGGAAAGAGGCAATGTCTTCAGAGACAGTCCAACAGGAAAGTCAGACACCTCCAATAAAGCAATTTGGATGGGTAAGATGAGTTTCCTCCCTTTTATTTTGATGCTATTGCTAATGAATAACTGGGATTTTGCCTCAATTGCTCTTACTGAAGACAGAAACAAGTGTCTGTTAGCTTAAGCATATAAATTAGGAGAAGCAGGGCTATGTGTAATTTTTCCAGGTTTACTATGCTCAGAGAGATAGTAGTTGTGAGTCTTAAGGTTAAGGCTCTAATATATGCTGTGTTGACTAAGCTGGTTTTGAACTGGCAGAACTGTGGTGTCTGACTACAAGTGCAGTATAACCCATCCCCATTAAGTTGTGCATGTGCATCCCTGTGTATTCAGAGCGTAGAAAGGAACAGTACTGCACAGGAATCTGCCCTCTGGCTGTACAGAAGATCAATGTTCTCCCCTGATGGACAAATCAAGGAATTTAAGTGTGGTAGACCTTGTTGCTAACCAGTCATTACCAGAGGGCAGCAAATGTGGGGTGATCTGCAAGGAAAGAGGAGTCATGAGTGATGTCAGGGTGGCAGGGGCTGGAACCTCAGGGACAAGGAGAGCAGTCCCACAATATGGATAAAGAGGAGAGCAGATCCAATAATGTTAACCTGGGTCAGCCTACAGTCGGTTCAGTGGTTGCCAGACTGTTCCATAGGAATAAGGCAAGTCTGGTGGTAAGCCAGGAGATCAAGTTAGCAAGGCAGGGTAAGGATCTTCTTGATAAGGGGCCAGGTACAGGCCCTACAACACAGTTAGGGTAAGGGCCTGAGCTTATATGCAGGTCCTGAGCCGAAGGGCAGAAGTCCTGGGCAAAGCTTCTTGCAGCTCTTTCTCCCAGCTTTGTTGTTTTCACAGCAGTCTAATTCAGTGTTACACAACTGTGCCATGTTAGAGCTGACTTCAAGCCCAAGCAACCAAACCCTTGGCAGGGTGTGCATGGAGGTAGAAAGGTTGCAAAGCCTGTTGGAGTACTTAGGTCCCTGACAGTCATTTCCTTATCTTTCAATCAGCCTGTTTGGATTTTGCTGTATTTGCTGTGACTTCGCTCTGAAACCAGTTTGGATTAGTTCTCTAGGGTCTGGAGTGGAGTCAGTTCTGTACTGTTTATACCATGAACTTCCGTGGGAACAGTGCTTGAAGAAGGATGGAGATACTAATGAACTAAAATATGCGTGGCATCATGAATTAATAGGGTGTAAAATGAGGTGGAATCCTGTAACAGAGTGTGCACTTTTTCCCCGAGACACTGATTGTTGTATGATGTTTGGGTTTGCTTTCAAGAATGTTTGTAGATGTGGTGATTTAACAGAAAAATGTTAAAATTTCAGTGAATTTTAATGACAACTCCTTTCCCCCAGCTTTTCTTGCTGAGCACAATATCATATGGTATGGGATATCCCTTGGGTCAGTTGGAATCAACTGTCCCCTACCAAATTCTGGTGCACCCCCAGCCCATTTGCTGGTCGGGCAGCCTGAGGAAGAGAAAAGGCCATCACTCTGTGTAAGCAAGCACTGCTTAGCAGAAATTAAAGCAACCTCGTATTATCAACACTGGTTTGGTCAAATCCAAAACCTAGCACCATACCAAGTACTGTGGGGAAAATAAACTCTTTCCCATTCAAAACCAGTAGTCCCATATATTTCAGTTGTCCAGTAATGATACTGCCAGTGCTAACACTGATAACTGAGTCTTTTCTTAAAGAAAACTAATCTCCTGGATGATAGAATTCAAGAGAGAATACAGTTACTTTTTTTCTCACTATCAAAATGAGGGGAAAAGAGCTACTGTTACCCTAAAAGGAGTCTGTTGCTGAGCTAATTATTATGAGGGTTAAGCCAGTATGGTAGAGTTCAGTTAATGCCAAGAATATATTTTAACTGCTCAGAAAGTTCTGCTACTGGGGAATCTGACAGATTTTATGTTGACTCCCTTCTGAATACTTGAAAAATCTGAACTTCAGTTGATTTCTGCACAGGGCAGAACTTCATCTTTAGGAAGTGCCACTCTGCCTTTATTTCCCGTCATTTCTTTCCTAGAAAGATGATGTAGCTCATGAGAATGAAAGGACTAGCAGAAATATAGCAATAGGCTTCTGGAGTAAGCAGCAGCTGAGCTGTTTTAGGAAAGTACAGACCAACAAGATGAATGGTTTTAACTTAAAACTTACGTAGTTCTTTCTGTTTCTGTATTTGGGTGTTGAGTGTTTCATCACACTGCTAGCAACAGAATAAGAAGTTTTGCTTGGTCGGTTGTTTTTTGCATTATATTTTATTTGTTATTTTAAAAGATTTTTCCTTGTAACATTTTTTCGTCCTGTGAGATTAAATTCAATAAACTAATTCAGGGTTATGCTTCCAGCCAATGTTCTTTTGTCCCATCTCCCAAATTCAAGATGGTGGAGAAATTTCAAGGATCCGTAAAGAATGCAAACAGGAAAGTTTCTGGTACAGAGGTGAGTGATCCAAAGTTATTCTTACCACACTGAAAATTAACTTCTTAATGTACATATGCAAAACTGGCTGCAAAATGCTTTTTTGTTTGAAGGTTGTTGTGGGTTAACTCTGTTGTGGTTATGAAAACTGTTATTTAATAAATACACATAATACATTAGCTCCAGATGTTACAACATGGCTGATGTCTGGCCCTGTGTGAGCACATCCTTGCTTTGAAGAGAATATAACCTGAATGAGGAGATGTAATAGGTGATTACAACAGTAGGCAAAGCTAATGTTTAGAGGTAATGTGTTTAACATTAGAAACATATAAAACATTTAATATATAAAAGAGTATTTAGCAAAGAAAACAAATTTTGGCTGATACCTCCTTTTCATTTTCACAGCTCTTCCTTTGTCTCTTGGGAGCATGCTTGTCACCCAAGGACTAATCACTAAAGGTAAAGATAAAAAAAATACATTATTAAAGTGCTGTTTTTCAAGGACGATATTCTTCTTACTCATGACCATCATTAGTATTGTGATTTGATCATTATATATGCATTGCCATAGTCATTCTTTTGAAAGAGCATGAGCTGAAAAGAGAATTCAGAAATCCAAAGACTGATGGCTGGATTCTGTTCCCATGATCACATGCATTTGAGTAGAATCTTCACTGGGGAAGCTTGGAGGGCAGAATGTTGTACAACCTGAGCAGGGACATCAGAATCAAGTACTGTAGCTCTAACTGTTGGTTTATTTCAGAAATGGTGGCAATGTTTTTATAGTGACTGTGTACCAATATGACTACAGCTTTGGTGCAGAGAGACAGGGAATACTGCCAAAGTGAGCAGACAGAGAGCGTTTTATAGAGATGGCTTGTGATTTGCAGGCTAACACAAAAGATGATTGTATTCCATTCACCATGTGGTGAGTGAGCCTGATTGTACACATGGCACCTTGAGTTTCCCTGTTCAGGACCTTGACTAATTACAAGGTTGAGCTTAGCATTTTGAGTAAAGAGTGAAGGGCTTCCATCCTGAAGACTGCTGTGGGTATATCTCACAGGAGATATGGGTGGTGGGAGACAGAAAATGGAGGAAGTGTGTGTTTGCAAGCCCCTTGTTTTGTTCCAGCCACTGAGCCTGTAGGCAGACAGGGTGGGAAGGAGCAAGGGAGAGCATATCAGAGAAGGCAAAGGATTACACTTTCAAAAATGGTTGAGCAGTTATAGGAAGAGGTCTGGGATTGTCTCATTAGTTACACCCACTGGCACTGGGTACTCCTCTCAGTTTCTGTTCATTGTACTTGAATATTTCTGATCGGCTGTGAAATAACAAATGGCCTTATTAAATAATCATTGCTGTGTGTCAACAATTGATGGGGGGGTTGATTAGAAACAAACAACACTTTTGTTCCTCCCTCTGCAAGAGACCAAATTTAAAACTGCATAGATGCCAGTGGGCAAAGGCCCTTGTGCTTAATGTAGGCTGAATGCTCCTCTGTATAAAGACTCCTTTTTGATGGCTGCATGCAGTACCCTGCTTCTAGAAGAAGCTGGAGCTTCTAAGCCTCATTATTACTGTCTGAATGCATGTAACAGTGCAACTAGTGTTCACATCCCTTCCCTTTGCCATGCTAATCTTGCTGTATGGAGCCCTCCTCCACAGCATGGCATTCCTCTGCCAGACATAGCTCTTGGAGGAATACTGGTTCCACCTCCTGAGGTTCACTGCAGGAAGGTAGATTTTGGTGAAAAAGCTAAAGATAATTTTTTTGTTTTCTTGTTTAGCACACTGTATTCTGCTCTTGAAGGCCAAAATGTGTGATCTTTGCAGAGGAGGAGGCTAGACACCAGTGGGTACAGTTTTAATCAATAGCCACAGAAAACTTTTGAAGAACAGTTTTTTCCTGCTTAACGCAGCACAGGGAGCTGGACCCTGAGCAAAAATTCAGTTTTGCTCTTATATTTGCAGATTTGATTTGTGCTGAAACATAAGCCACCATCTCTTCCTCCTGCAGTGCTGCAGGTGTGACCAGTGGCAGACATGCTACTTTCAAGTTGGTTTACACTCTGAACTGAAGCCTGCAAAGTCCAGGTTCTTTTCCTCCTGTGACTATAGGACTGTCCCAAAACTAAGAACTAGTGGAGTGGAAAGTGCCTTGAAGTTCTGAAGTCTGAGTTAGTGGACTTCTAAGTGTTTCATACAATCTTGATCTTAAGCAATGCAAAAGCTTGTAGGAAAAATGCTGCCTTGGTTTTGTGTGCTGATGAGTTCCTCAAGCAAGTAACCTTTCTGACTGTTTCCTTTCATTGTAGGCATTTTCACAGCAAGCCCAAGATTTGGTCCATACCCCAAGATGGCAAGTAAGTTGTACCCAATTCTAAAAGAAAAGGAAAGGTTATTTATAGGCAATATGCAGACCTTAGATGCATCTCTCTGAATTTCTTTCCAAACTATGAGATGTTATTCCAGCACCTTAGGAAATCAGAATTCTAATATGTTTAAAAATAAATGTATGAAACAAGATTCTTTTAATATAAACATTTTCATTAGCAGCTTATATTTATTTAATACAACCTCTCAAATTGGTAAAATCTCCAGTCTCAGCTTTGTTTTATAGAGATGTCAGCCTCATTGATCAGCCACACTTAACAGATTGCACAGCTTATGGTACCAAGGAGTCATGATATTGTACTATATAAAATAGTATGTTCCTTTCCATATGTTCATTTGATTGATCTCAATTGTCTAATCCATAATTATTGATGGATAAGGAAAAATAATAAAAGCACAGAAACTACTATACAGTGAGGTGGCTCTTAAATGTCAAGAAATTAAATTGATTCCTTCTTCAGCAGAAGCTCAGCAGAAAATTGAGGATGTTGAAGTGCCCTTTTATTCTGACTCCATCACAAGTGAAAGCCACAGTGCCATAGTATGGCAGGCTGATGTTCTAGCTTCTTGCAAGTTTAGAGTAAAGTTGGTGTTACAAGAGTGATCATTAGAAATAAACCATAGTGTGCAAACAAGGGCAAGAATAATTAATGCTGACAATGTGAATTAATTTTACTATGGGCTATCTCTGTAATTGGTTCCTCTAAATATTACATCCTTTTCCTGAATGCATGGTTTTGGACCAGTTGCTATCTCATGATAGGTAGCCAGTTTTGAGTAGTATTTAAGTCATGCCTGTAGTCCCTGTGCAACTTCATATGTGTTTGTGACATGTTTTGAGAAGGTAAGGGACATACAATTCATCATGTGATTAAAATGGAGTCAATAGCAGACTCCTGATTAAACTCTTGTATTAAGAGTGTTTTGTTATCTGTCTCTATAGTTGCTGGTATCTTAGGTTTTGCCATTGGAAAGATGTCATACGTGGGAGAATGCCAAAAAAAGTTTCAGAAAATTGGTATTGCACCATTTGGTCCACAACAAAAAAGGTTTGTGCTTATTTAAATTAATAATTCTAGAAACTACTATGCGTTCTTCATAAAATGCAAATTAAACTCTGTGTAATACCTGTTATTGGGATATCCATGGTTTAAATTAAATTACTATACTTTTAGGTGTGATATGTCTCTTTTCATCTGGTATCATACTGCTAAGGTTGTCCACGTTGCCACTTGGCCCTTTGAACCTTCCTTTGGACCGTACAGCACCTCAAATACGCTACAGATTTTTTTTTCAGTGTCCTTCATGCAAAACCATGAAGAGCACAAACTGCAAGGGTATTTTTTCCACCTTGCAACTCTAATCATAGGATAGAACTCAATGGTTGACTTCTATAACCAGGCACCTCTTATGTTTTAGTCATTGTTCACATAAAGTACTCCTTCCCATCAAATCAGACTCTGTCTTCCTTCCAGGCTCTTCCTTCAACTATCTGTGTGACTTTCCATTCTCAATATGTCTTCTGGTATGTACCTTTCCCATGCAAAATAAATTTCCAAAAAGCCTATCCACAAATACATTTGACTCTGTCTTTCCACATCTTTACCCCAGACCACCATGAGCTTTTATGCTTATAAAAATGCCCAACTGATAACAGGGGCTTCTTTATTGTTCATCTCTTTCTATACTTGCGTTTTTCCTCCATATAACAAAGCTATTACTTTCTTCAGTTGGTATTACACAAAATGTCTATTTGTCTGTCCCTCTTTTGTTGTCATACACCCTGCTTCTAGCTCAGTTTGTTCAGAGGTACAATGGCAAGGACTGTCTTTTCCTGCTTAGAAAATCCTGTTATATTTTGGCAATTACTGGAAGGGGTACTTAATACTAATTAATAGGGGTTTATTGGCTGAGACATTTAGATGTCATCTTTTGCAGTTTATATACCACAAATGGGGAATATAGGCAGGAGATGACTTCTTCAAGAACTTTTGCCATCATGCGAATGTATGTTTGTATTAGAAGAAATCCAGCAAAATTTTACTTGCTTTCACTATTATAGGCAGTGTTATCATGCTTGCAAGGAATGTAAAGCAACGTTGGGATCAAATGAGAAAGAAGGTTCAGTTCCTTCAGCATCTTAGTCCCAGGTAGGCAGTCTTGAAATTTAAAATAAGTTCTCATGTTATTTTCCATGTTGAGTGGTATTCTTCTTTGAAAACTTTGAACAATATAGTGAAAATTATGGATTTTATTAATGGATTAAAATCTGGGCATTACTCAAGGAAATATTTGGTATCTGTGGTTTCTAATTAAATTTGTTTCTTAATTTTTACCTTATACACTTTTCATGCTAGTTTTAAATCTCCCATTTCTGAGGAATTTTTGCTTTAGCTATAGCAGAGTATTGCTGATACACGTAAATGGAATTAATTTGGATCAACTTCTTGTATGGAAACAAAAAACTCCTTTCAATTTCCAACTTGTTTAGTTTAGACTAAAATAACTATGGATTATGATGTTTAAAAATTATTTCTTTTGTTGAAATGCTGGGAACTAAAAGCAGACACAGTTGGGTGTGGGGTTTTTTATTTGTAAGGGGAGTGTGTTTTTGCATCCAGTGCTATAGTTTGGCTAGAGCCTTAGTGGGGTGGCATAAGGGTGGCATTAGAGCATCCTACTGTGGTGGGGCAGGGGACACAACTCGTGTGGTGTTGTCACTCCAGAAAGGGGAAAGTTCCCTTTGTGAAAAAGGAAGATTTACAAAAGCACTTGTACACTGTCTATGAAAAACAGGCCAGCAGCTGGGCTTTTTAAGAACATTTTCACACTTCCTGCTTGTGGTAAGCTGGCCTACATTTCTCACAGGCAGGGGAATGTGTGAAAGTGTTTGCAAATAGCTTGGCTGCCTGCAAGAGAGGAAAAGTAGAGGGCCTGTTTGAAATCCTGCCATGTGAGTTTGTGTAGCTTGGAACAGAGGTCTGATGCATAAATTGTTGGATTGAGACTGGCATACATTATGTAGGAGTTTAGTCAAGGATATTGATAATGGTCCCTTTCCTGATTTAAAGTCCATGCCTGCAGAGAGTATATAAGGAGGAGTATCCTATTGGAACCTGTTTACTTACCCAGAAGAGAGATTTTGGTGGATATGTACTGTGCAACAATATGCAATGGCAGTGAGGACTGTCCTGAAAGAAGCCATTAGAATAAAGTCGTGGTTTTAAACAACTTTATCACTACTAGAGCGTTTCCTATCAAGTGCTGCCAGTGCTCAGCCACTAGCAGAAAATGCACTTCGGCTTAGGCTTACCCAATAGGGTTGCTGCCAAAAGAGGCAGTGCTTCTGTTGTGCCAGCTGTAGAGATCATGAAGCAAGTTGGCACTCCAGATCAGCTCTCTGCTCCTGTTCTGTATGAGGAAAGGGGTAAAAAAAAATCTCAAACCTTTCTAGAGAGTTTCTTGCTACTTGCCAGCACAAAGGAGGGAGTGAGCCAGACTTCAGTAACTGAATGAATGAGACCCTAAATCCAATTGTAAACTTAATGAATCCCTTGCATTACTGTGCTGATTAAGTGCTTTTGAAGATTTTTCTCTTAAGTAAATGCTTCTGTAGGGCAGTGTCCTCACCTACTTCAAATAAGGGCCCCAAAGCGTATTTAATTGAGGACAGTCACTTACTAGCAACTACCTGTGTAATGGAATCAAATGTTTATGGTGGGATTTACCTCTGCTATTTATCAGAGCTGCAGCTTTCTGAACCTTAACTCTAAACACACTTTAGTTTTCAGTCTTCCACTGTGAGCTGACAATATATATCTGATGTATAAGTACCAGTTAGGTTTTAAATAAATTCCAAATTGTCTCAAATACAAAGCAGTATTGTAGATGTATGAGGGGAAGAATGCAGGATGCCACAGGCCCCTCTCTGTTTCCCTCCTGTAGTAGGTCTTGGAATTTCTGCTGTGTAACCTGTTCCTCTTCCAGCTCACATGCTCATTGCAGAGCTTGATTGCTGCTCTTTTTAACAGCAACTTAGGATTTCTTGTTTGTTTTTTAAAAGAGCTTGAAAGCTTAGTCAGAAACTTAGTCTGAAAAACAAAAGTAAGTGTATTTCTTTTAAGTTTTAATTGCTGGAAGGAAAAAGCCATTGTATTTGGGCCAGTGTGGTGGTTTGAATATGCCAGAAATGAGTTTTAGACAGGTTTTAAAAACTTAGGAAAAGAAATACTGTAAGCATTGGGTTGTTTTCTGTATTGTTAGACCTCTTTTATGTTTTAATAAAAATTCTTAATTTAGTATGCTGTGCTCTGAGTGTACAGAGACCCTACTGAGCACACCTCAACAGTGTACATTCTAAGCATATGGTGCAAGCTCTGGGAATGTCTAGGAGGACCACCCATATAAAATTATACTCATGTTTGTGAGTCCAGCAGTGATATCTTTTATGTTCGGGGACTTTTGAGTGTTATCAGAGAAATCTCCAAGAAGCTGCACATTTCACGTTGACAGCAAGGTGCCATTCAGCTAAATAATGGGTCCTTTTGTTCCATTCACAGATGCAGTGAAGATGATAAAAGTCTTATGGACCAGCTTCTTTCAAGGCACTTTCCTGTAGAGAAGAAATAATCATTTTCTGCTTCTCTGTCTTTGATTTGGTGTAAATTGACTTATTTGATGTAGTTGCATATTGTCACATAGTTCTGTTTGTACTAAATACCAGTTTCTTGTAATGCACTTTTTGAAATACACTCCTCTCAGCACAATTTGTTGGTATTTTTTTCTTCCCCTTCATTGCAATTTAGCTCTTAGTGCTGAAAAAAATGGAAAGAGCATGAGGATGTTTAAATTACTTATACAGTTAAGCAGTCTCCGAGCTACTCCTTGATTATGAAGTGCCTTAAGAGTACTAACATCAGGGTGTTGTCACACTCCAGTTATTGTGCTGAACCAACTTCTAATGGGCCAGTTTCACACAAAGGTCCATTTTGCCAGGGATACCAAAAATGTGTGCCGCATTCATGAAGAACTTACAGTATTTTGGAACAGTTATGGTCTGTACACAGTCTGAGGCCACCAGATATTGAGGAAAATAACCACCTAAATGGCACGTGCTCTCTACAAACAGCAGGACACACAAACCTCCATGAAACATTTCAGGAAATCAAAAGCAGACACTCCCCCTAAACACAGTGATGGTATTCACAGGGAAATCAAATGCACAGCTACTGAAAAGTTTGGACTTCACTGTCAGTTGATGAAGACTGTCTTTTGTGTAGTTTTTCTGTTTGCTCTTATACTATACTTGTGACTAGTGCTCCTCTTTTGAACTAGCTTCTTTGGGCATCCTTACCTGGACACACAGAGGTTCAGCAAGCAGGGTATATAGTAAGGAAAAGTATAAAGTAACTATTAATTGGTAACTATACACAAAAGACATTCTAGATTAAACAAAACTATTAGACTGAAAACTCAACTCCCTGATAAAACTCAGCTCCCTGATAAAGCCCTTGGATAGGCTTTCCTAGCCAGACAACCACCAGGCAGGAAAAAGGTTAGACTGACTAGAGTCTCTGTTCCTTTTTTCCCCTAAGATTTTATACTTTTCCACTTGGTGTTTGTCCTCTTGAATTCTTGAGCTACTAAGAAACCCCTGTCTCAACTGGGGTTTTAACTTTAAACTTCTTATCTTTCTACAGAATTTTTCCACAGTTCTTTCTCAGCCTTTGGAGTCAGGGACACACAGCAGTGCTGTGTCACAGCTGATGCTGTGTACAGGCAGGTAAGCCTTGGACAGCCTTCCACAGGAGCTTCAGGGAGAGGGGATTACACAACCATAGAGAAGTCGGCCTCCTTTGTGAAAATAATGTCAATTGTCACGGGTGTACTGTGATAACCAGCAGAACTTGTATGGTGACATGTCTTAGCTACTTTCCTTTCATCTAACATGTGCTGTCAAGATAACAGCAAGAAGCTGCACCAAGGTTAGTCATGCCTGGGTTATCTGAGGGAAGCCATTACTACATCCAGGTGATGCTGAGGAAGGTGATGCATGTCACAGAGGACCTTTCATGTCAGACTCTGAGGTCGTTCTTGTGATCACTGCTACCTCCTGGGGTTACAACTTAGATGCTTAACTTTGCTTTAAATATAATTCTGTTTCCTTGTTGTTTTAATTATTTTGCTGTAATAAATATACAGTTGTATGAAATTTCTTGTCTCCTTATTTTCTAAATTTATTTCCATACTTTGCAAAAGGCAATACTCTGATTAGCTAATTGTATGGGTCTTAAGTTCATGAGTTACTCTGATACAGGTATGAAAAAGAGGCAGTTTGTGGACCTAAGCTGTATTACCACTAAATTTGTGTGTAATAAAGGAAAAATGAGCACAAACAATGGGTAAACAGTTATTTAGAAGGTCTTTAAGAGCATTTTTCTGTACCTCAAAGGATTTATGGCCAAATAGATTTTTGGCAAATTAATTTTTTGTTTTGCATGACCAACAGGTCTAGTCAAGTGTGCATCTGGGCTGTAAGTCTTTATGATGAAGTAGTAATGATGTTGAGTTGTTTCTTAAGTATAACTTGATTTTTTTAAAAATTATGTAGAATTTAATTAAGCTTAAATTAAAACTGTTTCAAAAAAGTACCAGCTACAAAAGGATAGGTGAGACTCACAACACATTCTGTAGGATATTAGTTTGATAAAATTGAAGCCAACTGTCCTTCATTGAATTTTCCAGGTGGATTTATGTGTGTTGTAGGGCTTGGATCAGACTGATGCTGAATTTTTTAGCGTTGAATCTAGTTAAACTTTTAAGCTTCTTAAGATTTGACAGAGAAATATAAAAAGTGCTTTGTAGTTCCCAGGAGAAGCACTGTAAGAAAGCAGGTGTTGGGTTGGTAGTCCTGCTGCATGATGCAGAAAGGACCACTGAAATGCACTTGTTACTTTATGCAAAAGAGAGACAGGTCCCCAGCACAGGAAGGACGTGAACCTGTTTGAGTAAATCCAGAAGAGGCCACCAAAATGATTAGGGAATGACTTTCCTTACAGGAAAGTCAGAGAATTGTGATTGTTCATCCTGGAGAAGAGAAGGCTTTGGGGTGACCGAATTGCTGCCTTCCTGTACCTCAAGGGAGCCTGCAAGAAAGATGGAGAGAGACTGTTTACAAGGGCATGTAGTGACAGGACAAGGGGAAATGGATTCAACCTGAAAGACAGCAGGTTAGGATTAGATATTGGAAAAAAATTCTTTACTGTGAGGGTGTTGAGGCACTGGTGCACTTGTCTAGAGAAGCCATGGATGCCCCATCCCTGGAAGTGTTAAAGGCCAGGTTGGATGGGGCTCTGAGAAGCCTGGACTAGTGGAAAGCATCCCTGCCTATGGCAGAGGAGTTGGAACTAGATGATCTTTAAGGTTCATTCCAACCCAAACTATTCTGTGATTCTGAGAGCTGAAGAAAACCTCGTATGTTTTCATGACCAGACCCTCATGATTTTTCTATTTGGAAGATAAGCTCCTCATGATTAACAGAGTAGTCTAAGGACTGTAAGTTATTACAGCCATTTTTTAGCTACTGTGCACAATTGAATGAGCCGGCCCTTGTTGACTGTTACTATTGTTTATTCCATACAAGTTGGTTAAAGAATTTGTAACTGAACCAGAAGCTGAATACATTGAATTTAGAGGTGACCTATTAAAATAGTAGATTTGAGGTAATCACTTGCTTCTTTAATAAGAAGGGAAAAGATCTCCACAAGGAAAAGTAGTTGACAGTGCAAAGGATCAAGCACTATTTGTGTAGTGCTAAAACTTTTCTTGGTATTTTCTTATAATAACATGTACATTCCCTTGTGGCAGGAAGATACCACAAAGAGGCTAAAAAAAATCGAGTGAATTTACACAGCTTCCTATAAATTTGGAAAATACAACTCGTTTTCTTCACCTAGAGATGCAAGAGTTTAACTGTGTCCCTAGGCATATCACAGCTCGGTTAAGTTCACATACTTGTTAAAACCAGGAAACAAAATACGTCCTTCAGCTGGGATACATACAAAGTGAGCACCTGTACGGAAGCCTCAATGCACTTTATGAAATTATGACTAGAAAAAGGGTCAAAGAGAAAGCTATGGTGACATTAACCTCAAACAACTGCAATAGACTTCTTATTTTTGAGAACTTTTGTATTAGCTGTCTGAAACAATTTTACAAATATGGTATTCAAATTTTTTTTAAAAAAAAGTTGTGTTTTAGAAGAGAAAGCAATTGTAGGTTGAAAGCAGCATATTCCTGTTTAAATCTTTAGTAGCTGGACTCTAGGCAAGCCAGCTGGTCTATAATTCTCTCTTAAAACTGGGAGTGAAGGGGAGATGAAAGCTCACTATATGAGTTTTTATAAATCCCTATCAAAAACAAGATCTGGGGCTTGTTGTATTTTGAAAGAAGAATGAGAGAATAGGGTGTGCTATGTGGTGACAAGTAATGGGAGAGGAGTGCTCTGAGGTGGACTGGTAAGAAGAGAGCAAGGTCTGGGGCAAGATTTACAACAGGAGCAGGCTGGACCAGGCAAGTGGGAAATACAAAGTGGCAGCTGACTCGGGCACCACTCTGACAGAAGAGTACCTCTGCTGGTACCTCTGATAGCAACACTAATTTGAGAGCAGCAGCCTCTTCCTTATGACTGTTTTTACCAGTAAAAGAGCTGCTGGTAATTTGTCCCACTTGCCCAGTTTGGTTTTAGCATCACACACAGAAACTCTGTTTGAGAGAGCCAAAAAAAAAAAAGGAATCCATCTTCTGATACCGGTATTGCAGTAATTTCACATTCAGGAAATACTAAGCCACTTGTATTTTGGTGTGGGTTTGGAGTTTAGGTTTTTGTTTTGTTTTTTTTTTTTCTAGTAAGGCCCTCAAGAAAATGAGGGTCTCAGGAAATAAATGAGACTCTTCTCAAGGCCAGTTTAAAAACTAGAAGGCTTCAGAAAGTTTCTGGGAACATGCTAGAGGGCATCTGATCAACATATTAGCAGATAATCTGACAAAAGAAAACATGAGTGTTTCTTGCTGACAAAATTACAGAGCTAGGGAGAAAACCTCCATTCCGACAGGCTGACTAATAAGCTTCATATTTATGGGGGGAAATACTAACTGCATCACACAGTTGGCTTTAAATTACTCTTTCTCGGTACAGAGGTCTGGGAATTGTTTTGCGTAGTTGCAAGACTTAAGTTTAGTGATCTATGACAGCCAAAAGGCAAGTAGAACACTAACAATTCCTGGGGAAAAAAATGGGGAAAACCAGACTTACAGTACAGAGCAATTCTATGGTATGTCCCTGTCTTGAATATTACGGTGCTTCTAATGCACCTCAGAAAGTGTACAACAGACCAGAGAGACAGAAAAAGGAGAAATAACAATTAGACTCAATAGAAATACAAAGTGGTTTCTTCACAAGGGATTAGTTAACTCACTTTTCAGGCTGAAAACACCTCGATGTGAGGAATATAGTATCTGCAACAATGTGAAAGACAAATAGGAAAAAAGTAATTGCTGGTTTTGTAAAATTAAAACTAGTCAGCACTCAGTGATATCAGATTTAAAGCAAGCAGAAAAGAAATTCTTCTTTATACAGCACAATGACATCAGGGGGATTCTTACCACAGGATATGGTAAAACCAAACAAAATAGCTCCAAAAGTCACAACCTACAAAGACACTTGGTGGCTGCAAAACACCTGCATTTGTACAATCCAAACCTATGTGTCAGGAAACTTCTCAGCCCTGATCAGAGAAGGACGGGTGCGGATGGTGGGGGAAAACAAGCCGTCAATCAATATGATTGGCAACGCAAGCTTCCGTTTATTGCAAAAATCCAAACCTTTTCATTCCATTCTGGTTAATTATGCCTACCAGGCACTATGCTATTGGCCAAGCTCTAAAATGGTTACATTTGCTCTGTTTAACTCTTAAGCTATGCCGGGGCTTTCCAGTGTTTACCGGACTTTGCCACAGGTGCAGCTCCTTGCTACAAAGTTGCAGTGTCTTGTTCCAGGGTCCTTTCCCACGTCCTTCACCGATGAGCTCTTTCTTCTGCTCGTCTTAAACCACTTAACACTTCCTTATCAGCCCGACTTGCATTTTCTTGCAGAGGCCTGGACTTATGCTAACAGCCTTTTCTAACTCATGCTAACAGGAGGATTGCTTGGACAATGGCTCAAGAGACCCGTGCCCCCGTTCCAATAGCCATTCATCAACAGACAGGAGAGTGCATTGGTGAAGAATCTCCTTCTAGAGGGATCACTACCCAGTGTGGGAGACAGTGTGATCATTATGGTCATTCCTACAACTATTGAAAAAGCATATTAAGAACCTTGCCAATTGAACTAGACTCCAGGTAACTCATACCCAGAAGTAGAGACTGAAACATCTTCATGTACAGAGAGCACAAGATCCCAGAGAAAACACACCTTTAAATTAATCTAGCGACTTTCTCTGCAGATGAGTGTAAGAAAGTGTAAAAAAGCACTAAAGATGAGAATGGATACTTTTCCCATCGTTTTTAACACACAGACTGTTTGTGAGCAATAGCACTTCCAACTTCTTGCATAGAAAAACCCCACTTACCTGAACTTTTACTTGGCACTTATGTGCCTTTTGAGCATTTCATGGTATTGCTCTGTTGCTCGGGCACATTGGGAAGCTCAGGTATTTCAGATCAAGAAACACCTTTAATATTTCCTTCCGGAGGCGCATTTTAAACCTGCCCTTCACTCAGTCAGCTGGAGGCTGAGGTCAGACACGGCTGGGCCGGACATGCCCCAGCTACACTGTCACATCTGCAGTACTTCAAAATACAAATAGGAAACCTTTCCCAGTAGCAATTTCTTGCCGTTTACTCACTCCAATTCCCCTCATAGCTCCTCAGAGCCAGTAGATCTAGTAGTAACCTCAAGAGCTGCCTCTGAGCACTGTCAGGCACAGAGCCTGCCTGTGTCTCGGTGGGTCTCACACCACACTGCTGCACAGCTGGCAGCTCCAGTGGTCAGACAGCTGCTCCACCAGTCCAGCCTTCTGCCCTTCCACACTCTCCTTTGCTTCTCCTGGCACAGTGGGAACTTGTGCAGCCTGAAGGGCCTCCCTCTTGCTCCCACAGCACAACTTGGGACTTGTGTCTACAGTGCAGCCTCAAAGTGGGTTGACAGCTGCATGTTCTCTGGCATGTAGAGGGTAAGTGAGGAAAAATGGATGTAGTCTTTCAAAAAATCCTCAGGGGACCTGGAAAAACACAGTTTGCTCTTCAATGCAAACACACAGCCATATAAACTGAGTGCATCACACTGCACCAGCAGAAATGCTTTCTTTGTGTGGCATATTTAGAAAATTATTTTAGCATTGTTAATGATCCATCATTGATATTTAGGCATTAGCTACTGCAACGAAATTCACCCTTACCTGTATCAGTTGTACTGTTTTAAAATGCTAGTTATTATAAAGTAGTTAAGGTTAACAATTGTAATTAAACTACAGAATTAAGCCAAACAAAATTATTTATTTTGGCATTAGATTTATATAGAAACTAATTTTAGCTTGATAATTAAAAATAAAAATGTAATGCACTAGAAATGTGCTTCCTCTGTGTGTTAGAATGAGTAGAAGAGAATGTATAGCATTCCATGTAAGGAATTAATTGAAAATTTTGATGTTTAGAAGCTGTTCATGCAAGACTGCATATCCTGAAAACTGAGTCCTACATCATCACTGAGCAACTGGAAAAACAGCAACACAAAGATTATACACCATGGATTTTTAATCCTGAATAATTTACTTGAAGTTTTGGCAAAGGAAATCCATCAAACTCACCATTTCTCCTTCATATTAAGATTTTTTTTCCCTTTCAAGGCTTAAGTGAAAGTTGTATGTGATTGAATGTCAGATGATTGTGCAGTGCCTTTATCATACATCCTTTGTTGTTTACTGTGGCATCACATTTTGAAAGTAGTCCATACCAGACTCTTGCTTTTTAGTTTTGCAAAGTTATGCTTCTGCTAACCAGAAGACGTGACCTGATGGTGAAAAAGTGTATTAGCATTCTGCCATGTATCTTAAAATCTAAAGAAATTTTTTATTGCTCAATTAAAAATCAGCAGCAACTTAGTAAAAATCAGTAAACAACTGGTAAGAGTTAAAACACTAATATATAAGTAGCATAGTAACTAGTAGCCATTAACATTAAAGAGAACAAACAGAAACAAATACTTTGAATCATGGCTGTTAGTGACTGATTCTTTTCATTTAGCTGAAGTAAAAACATACAAAGTATGTTCCCAAGGGATTATCATCTACTCTCCAGTAACTCTCTCAATAGCTGTTAGATCCAAGAATCTGTTTATTTTTCACCATATCTTATAACTCAGTGACCTATTTCTAATTTTGCTATATTGCTTGACTTTAGTTAGATAAGCATTCTAGTTGCTTATTTCCCTCATTATTTGGAAAGAACATAATACACTTGATGATCTTACGAACTGGAAATCTGTACCCTGGCCAAGGTTGTTCAAATGAAGACTCCTTGGTATTCCTTTGTTCAGGTTCTAAAGCAGGCACTCAAAGATGCCTCGAAACTTTTGTCTGGTGCTGGTGGTTTATGTCCAAATTCTTACATGAGAAAATACTTAAAAGCATAAGCTCGAGGCATATCTGTGGATTCCTACAAACAACTGAACAGGAGGGCAAACTGCAAAAAGTAAAGGTATATTTGTAGACTCCCTCTCTCATGTAAGAGACAAGTCAGGATTTCTTCTTGAATCTCCAGGAGGTAAGAAAGTTGTGGGTTCAGTCTGGAATATTAATGATTTCCCCAGGCTTTAATTAAGCAAATTAAATCACCTTTCATTTACACTTTTCTCTTTCACGTAGATGTGTTCCAAACAACTTTTAGTAGGAACAAACTCCTGGAAAGGTCACATTGGTACTTCCTTAGGGCTCTTGCCATGCCTGCTAATTTAGGGAAACAAAAACATCCAGGACCAGGATTTTTGGTAGAGCTTTACTAGCTGTGAAAGAGCTGAGGCAAATTTTTGCAACTCTCTTCTCTCTGTTTTTGTGCATGCTGGTAACAACTGATATGGGGATAACACAACCAACTCCTTTAAATTGGCCTGTTTATTTTTAAAAGTTTTATGAAATTGTGAGAAGTTACTTTACAGGTTTGGTGGGGGGGTTTTGGGGGTTTTTGTGGGGTTTTTTTGTTGGTTTTTTTTTTTTTAGAAATGTTCATACTGAAGCATTTAGACTCATTTCCTGATGTTTAAGGCATGAGTTAATTTTTTTATGTAGTTAAAATTTATTTTGAGGAAGAAAAGAGAATTTACTTAGATTTACAATAAACACTTGAGTTAATTCACATTTATTGACAAACAAGTATGATGGCCCATAGGACAACTTCAAGTCTTTTTTAATGCCATTCTTTATGGTTAGGTCAGATTGTAAAAAAACCCATGATTGGAAATATAAATTGTAAAGCAAAGTGAATTCTTATTGTGTTTTTTGGAGGGTAATGAGACACCCATATTCCAGGAAAACAGCTGGCTTGTTTAACAAATTAAGAAAAATATGGCATGTATTAGCTGGAAATACATGTAAACATAAGATGGGAGGGTCTGTCATGCTTTCTTTACATATTCTCCCTTCCTATGACTTCTTTACATCCTGTCACATTGCTTCCAGCAACAATAACCCTCCTGTCAGCTCCAAGACACCTGGATTCAGTTAAAAATCCCCAAAAGCCGTAGAAGTTCAAGATGCTCATGGGTGACTGGGTTGCCGCTATGAAATCCTGAGCCTGTAAAAACCTACTCTGAAACAAGGTGGTACTAATGTGCAGGAAAAGGGAAGGAAAAAGATTCAATTAACATGGCTGTTTAGTGAATCAGGGCCTCAACACACTTGTCACAGCAAACTGAATGTGACATTACTTTGACAAACATCAGTTCCCAATACCCTATTAAATTAACAGCTATGATTATGAATGCTCCTGTATTTAGTATGTATTAAGGATTTTATAGAAAGTCAAAGAATTTTGAATTGTTTGATGACAAACAAAACATGTTCCCAAGTGCCAAAAAAAGTATGTCCTCTGAGAGATATTAACTAGATGAAACAGAATAAGTTTTATATTCAACTTAGAAATCCTATATATACACAATGTTACCTCAAGCAGAACAACATTAATTAACATGTCTTTTATTTTCTCCTCTGAGAAAAGGAAAAAAAATTCTAATACAATTTATATAAAATGCTGTGCTTGTCCACATAAAAATATTAATTTGAGGCAAGTTACTTCGCAGAAAGGTTGTCATCATAGGAATCTGCTCCACTATTGTCATCTAAATCTTCTGCTTCTTGTTACTTGCAGGATAACTCACCAAACTCTGTAAGTATTTTCATTAAGCTAATGAGCTTTGGGATAGCACACTGAAAACAACAGCAATGCAATTCTGCCCATCACAGACATGACAAGCAGGTAAATTTCTGATACAACTTCATTACCTGATTACACATACATTTTTTTAGATCAGCTTTTCTCCAAGCAATCTTCCTGATTTGATTATTACAAGTAGTTTGGCACTTCAAGCATCCTCCTCTTCTCCACTTTCCTCCTCACTTCAGCTGATTTCTCAGTACACCCCCCACAATTATGTGCTCATTCACGTTGTTCTGCTGCAAGTTCACTAAATCAAGAAAGTCTTTGAGAATTTTCAACTTGGCAGGCAAGTTGTTTTTCAACTCCAACAAGGATGTCAGGAACGCTTTTATGCTATTAACTTCATCATGGTTTTTGCTCCCTTACAGCCAAAACCCCCAAAATAAACACAATGCTATGAGATGAGACTGCACAGGCTAAAATATGAGAATCCCTAAGTGAAGGCAACATTTTGGTTGAGACAGAGCAGGTGATGCAAACACCAGGAAATACTCTTCGTAGCTTTGCCAGTGTAGCTCTATTCTTACAGGTCATAACAACACATTATTCCATTCATTGGGAACTTTTCTCCATAAACATGGGGATTTTGTCACGACACGCACAAATTAGGGTAAATACACAAAGCCTAATATTAACAGTCAAGGTATCATTCAAACTTTTAACAAAGTTCACCTGGTTCATCCTTCTGCACTTAATGTAGCTATTTTAAATACCTGCAGTTTCACTCAATCATTTTCTTTGGAAACGGGTGGCTGCAGAAACCCATTGTGGGCAAGTCAGTCTAAAAATAGTTTCCAGCATATCATTTTCACACAAAACAAAGTAAGAGGCAAGTTGTACAGGTAACTTTTAATCCAAGTCTTGAAAATTTGAAAATATTCTGGTTTTCTTCCCTTCTCAATACATGTGATTGCATTTATTTACGTGTATTTTTACCTCTTGCTATACATTCATATTATTACCAGTCACCCTTTTCATTCTCAAACAACAGCACAAATGTTTTATAGTCATGGCACCTCACAATTGCCTCGTTTGCCATTTATGCAAAATTAAAAAAAAAATTAAGCATATATATATTTTTTTAATCTTCTGTCAAGTCAGGATTTTCTTCTGATTTATGGTGTGCCTGGCAGAGCACAATGAGGGTGCTGATACTCGTGGCTAATTTAGGTAAGTTCAAGTTAACTGACAGGAGGTCATTTTCTTCAGTTCTTCATTTGACTCTTACTCATCCCAGGTATCTCCATATTTATTTACTTTAACTAAAGAAAAGAAAAAAAAAGAAGTTACATATGGCTGTTTAAATTCAAAAGTTTATGATATAAACAATGCCAAAAAGTATGATGAAGTGCAGTATCATTTGAAGTGGGGAGTGGGGAGAGTGTCACTCACAGTATAACAGACATCTAATTAAAGCTACTTTTGAATAAATGGAGAGAAGAGTTTGTTAATCATTATTCCTTAATGAATTAATATTCGATCAGGAGACATATTGTGCCAATTCCTGCTCTACAGAATTTGGAATTCTTTTTAAACAAATGTAACATGGATGAAACAAAGACAATTGGAGGAAACAGGCAAGGAATGTTACAATAATGAGGCTACATAATCTAGTTACGTGTTCAGTTGAATGGATTCAGGATAGCCAACAACATGTTCAAAGACTAACAACCAAATCAGTAATCCCTACAAGGAAACTACTCAGCCATTATTTGGAGCTTCCTTTAGCACAGGAGTGAGTGAGAGAGTGAAAAACCAGGGTGCTGGTTAAAGGCTTTGTTCAGAAATATGTCGCCTGTAACCGAACGACCAGAAAGTGAAAACAGGCTCCCTTGAAAGTCACCTGCAAAGCAGTTGGTACCTGACTGCCATCACTGGAAAGGTTGAGTACAGATCTATAAAATCCAGTAGGATTGCTGACACTAATAAGGCACCCCTTTATAAATCTACTTTCAAGTTAATTACTAAGCTCACTGTTTATTACTAACTAACTACAGCAGCACCAGTGGAGCAGAGCAGGATGCCTGGTCTTTGTCTCAGTGAGCTATCACCAAAGTGATCATAATCCCCTCACAAATCTCTTTGGAGTGACTGATGCTGCAGAGAGGCACGACAAGCTCTAAGTACAATTTGATGTCCATTTCTATTAACCATGGCAGCTGAACAGGCTGCACTTATTCCCTGGAAAATGGGCCAGTCTAGATCACCATGCAGATGCACATATTTGTACAGCTACAATGAAGGGACAAGGCACCAGCAGATGGAAATTAGGGATTGCTTAAAGCTGGTTTAAAAACGGTTAGGTTTCCCTTCTGTCCTTGCAAGGGAGGGAAGAAATGACTGTTTCCCATTTGCTAGGGACTAGGGATAAGAGGATGAACCAAGGGGCAGTGACTCAAAGTAAGAACAGACACAGCAAGTAATGTGTCCAGTGTAACACAAGAAGCTAAATCAGATTTTAGCCCACAATGTCAGTGTAATCTCTGAACTGTAGATTCAAAGGTACTTGCAAAACTAAAGCATTTCTGAATTTCACATTCTCATTTCACAGCCACAACACTTGCCATGGAATACAGCAGGGTTTGCAGAATGCTGCTTTACATTTCTCTGTATGGTTTTCAAGTGACATTTAGGCTTTCTATTTGGGGAGAAGTATCTTGAAAAAGAAACATTGTGTAAATCCACAAAGTGTCATCTGATGGAATTTAAAAAGAATCTGAAACCACAGCTTCAGTAATTTTTTTATGTCTCATTTGACACAGTCATGTGATAAGAGAAAACATTTGTTATCCTTGAAATAACAGATTGAAATCATTACTCAATAATTGTTTATAATTTCTCTTTCAAGACTGAAGATCTGTCCAAAGATAGATGATCTGGAGAAAGTAATTCACAACCATCAAGAAGACTGACACTTAAGCAACATTGTTCCAAAGCTTAGTATTGCTGCATCAGAACTTTTTGCTTTAGTACACCCTTCTGTACCTATTACCAGTCATTATGCCTGACAGGAGATGATAATTTCTGTTCCTACAAGTCTTGTCTTAACGTGGTTGCCAAGACTGGACAATGCATACAGACCCAAACAATTCAAGGTGACTAGTCCAGCAGTGAGGTAAATGGTAAAACATTCCTCTTGCTAAAATAATTTTCACAGATGCCACATTAAATTCAAAAAAGTTCCAGAGCAAGCAATTATTAATTGCTTCTGTGTCTCGTTTTCAAGTAATTGATTGAGTCAAAAAGTTGTCTGAATGGTGTCCTATTCTTCGACATTGCATTCTTAATTTGCTCTGTAAAGTTTTCTTTTTCACTGTGAAAACAAATCTCAGTATTGGTGCCAAATACTGTTTCCTTCCTTTGGGTTTTAATGTAGAAAATGAACCTCTACAAACAATGCCTCTATAGAAATCCACTAATTCCACACGAAACAATTCATAAAAATAAGTGCCCTCCCCTTCTGAACCATCAGCCATGTGCTCTATTTTGAGAGAACAATGCTATCTAAAACACACCCCTCCTCCCATAGCTAAAACTCTTCAGTACAGCTCTTTACTCAGAGGACTCTTTGTTGAAAGAAGCTACTCAAACAAGCCAATGCTACAAGCTCTTCAGTCTGGCACCAAGAAATATGGCCCCAGAAAAGGAATTATAATTTGCTTTTGGGTGTTCAAGATTTTGGAAAAAAATAATTAATTTGAAATAGCAATACAGACCACATGACACATGAGATACCTGAAGACACTATAAAACTAAATTGCTTAGAAGGTATGCAGAATTAAGCCTTGTGCTTGCAACCATTTTTAACATTATGGCCAACATTTGAATTTACTAGATAGTTCTGTAAATCACTGTATTACCTTCCTTAGCTGGTTTTTCCTGTGAAAACTTGTTTGGACTTTCTGCCTTTGGTGGTAGCATTACATCATATGTCCCTCTGTGTTTATTTCTTAATTCCTCATATGTGATGCCTTTTTTTTTACGACTTTCTTCTGGAATTGGAGCAGGCTCTGAAAACAAAGCAAACATAAAAATACTAAATATGACATAACAAACCAAAATCTGGCTGCAATGTGTTCTACAATGCCAGTTAATTGCTGCTCAATCTCAAATGAAAAGGAGCATGACAGCTGCAATTCTAAATATAACAGAGAATCTATATGGTCTTTAATCAATTCCTTTTATCTTTGAAAGACTGGTAGTTAATTCCCTTTCTTCATTTTATCCCATGAAAAATCTAACATCCACATGGTAGTTGACAGATTAAATAGTTCTGGTCTCTTTAGGTAAAATTTATGATAATCACATATTTGAGATGTATATATACGATTTCTGAAGAGAAATCTAGATGAAGCTCAAGGGTTTGCATTGAGGCTTTAAATTCTGCTTTCAAAGAACTAGGGCCATATCCATCATCTGTCACCTCAAACTTTTGGTTCTTTTATCTGTATTTATCATGTAGAATCTTAGTTCCATATGAAGGTTTTACCAACTATTGATATTTGTGATGAAGTGCAACTACAATTTCCTGAAGCTTTCATACAATTATAACCAAGTTGCATGAAGGGTCTTTTTTTGTGAAATAAAACATATTTCATAAAGGAGCTGACAAAATCCAAACCAATTCAAAGTAAAAAACCCTGCATTTGACAGTAACTTCCTCTTTTGTGTACCAGAGACATCTGAATTCAGAGTCCTGTGTTTCCCCTGCAATAGCTGAGCACAGTTCATACTGGCAGGAAGGGAACAGCTGTACAGTAGAGTACTTGAAAACCATTTTAATTCTTTGTGAGAAAATCAGACTGTTGCTGGATAGAACACAATATCCACTCAGTTCCCAGGAGACTAAAATGTCTGTCACATTATAAAAAAAAGTTTAATGTCACAGAGTTATAGCAGTGTCCAGTAATCCAGCAGTTACAGCACCACAGCTGCAATGACCTCAGAAGGGCCAGCAGGCAATTGGTAGGCTGTGGTTTATTCAGTACAGTGAAAGGATGGAACATTCACCCTTCTTCCAATCAAAAAGAACTTCCACTCAAGCCAAGTTTTTTGCAGGTTTAGTTCTACAACAAATTATTACGCCTTGTAAGTTAATTCAGGATCTTTACTTGCAATTAGAACTACAAAATATGAAAAACTCCTGAATTTAGCTTATAGGGAGAACACAAAATAATACTTACATTTATCTCCTGTGTAAAAACAATTCTGGTAACTTCAAGCTCTTTCATTCAAGACCACTATATTGTACCATGCATATTTGCATGGGATGAAATACATGGTTTAGTAGGAGCAATACCCAAAAGAAAGGCAAGAATCTTTGTAGTACAAACTGCTAAATATTAAGACAAAACTTACCTTCAACAGTGTAATCAGTAATTCCTGTCGGAGAAGATTCATTCAGGGAAGCACTGAATGGAATGGGTTCATAGGTTGAGAGGGCTCTATCTGTTGAGCTATAATCATCTGAATAGCTAGAAGAAGGTGGGAATACAGCTCTTGGTGAAGACTCAGTAAATGACTGAGAAGGCATGTCCGAAAATTCAGATTTCCGAGTGGAACGGCTGGAAAAATACACAATTAAATATTAAATATAAAAATGCTAAAGTTAAAAATTGAACTATAAGAGGAAAAATACATGTAGTTCAAAACAATATTATTTTAAATGGTTTAGTTTCCAATTGAATCATCATCTTAAAAACAGTTTAGGGTGTTTTGGGTGTTTTTCTTTACATTGCAAAAATCTCTATATCCCTTCCCCAAAGAATCTTAACTCATACCTGAAAATCTCCAGAACAGGAGAGAGCAGACTAAAGCATGTTGCCCTTTACAAGACTGCAATCCCTCTCCCCAAGGAGTCTTCAGACAAAAGTACTCCACATCAGACACAAATAGTACAGGGTATGCCCATGTAATTAGTGGTAGTATGAACTATAATTAACTTTAAAGGCCTTTCAGGAAGAATTTGCAATTTAAACCCCTTCATCTCTAGAAGCAGCTGTAACTGATGAGGATGGAACAGCAGAAGGAGAATCAATACCTATCTTGGGGAAATTAAATTATGAAAGCTCATCAAGTTGCTGAATTCTGCAGAACATTAATGAATTTTCTCTTTGGAGAGAAAGGTAAAATCATATAAAGAAAACTCTGGAAACTGGTGCCAGATATTTTAAAGCATTTGCCATATTCACAGAATGGCCCCGCAAACCACAACTTCTTCTTCTATCAAGAATGCCACCACTTGGTGCCACTAGAATGTCTCTAGAGTATTTATTAATTTTTTACTTTTAATTTCTGTGTAGTTTCCTATGAAAAACATTTTCAGTTAGTCTTTGTTTTATTCTCACAATAAACATACGGAGTGTTACCATTTTACTGCCTCAACTATATTTTTAAAATATATGGGAACACAGCTTTGAAGAACTATCTAATCTTTTAGCTCCCTCCCAATTTTTAACTGCAAATCAAATTACCAAAATACATTAATTAGTAGACATATAATGACCATGAGAGTGTAATGATTTCTGCTGCTGCCTTAAAAGGGCAGTGTGTACGGACAATAATGCAATTGGAATGAATTTGAACTAATCACTCAACCAAGAAAAAGGAATTTATCGCTTAGGAAATAAAACTTTACAGATACCAAAGAATGGGCCATTAAAGGTTGAAATGGCTTATTGGTGCAGCAGATGATGGCAATTAAACAAGGTCTCACACAGAGTAAACACAGTTGATGACCGTGACAACTTTGTATTAGAAACTGGAGGAGGGTGAAGGGACAAGTCCAGCTCCAACTCAGCTCATTCTATACAGCAAGTGCATGAAGAGGTGACTCCTAAAATGATGCTTGGTGCCATAAAACTATAAACATTTCAGAATAAAGGTAAAATCTGCAGACAAAATAAAAACTGTCAGAAATCTGAACTTATGAAGTTTTTAAGAATTCAATCAAATCCTTTAAAAACATTTAACAAATCTTAGCCATGTACACAGGAGGACTACTACTCACTATCCAAACACTATTCTCCCAGTTTTGAATCAAGGGGTTAAGTGAGATATTCTGAAAGCAGCTTGCAATTAAAAACCAGTTGAGGTAGAAAACATTCTGGAAGAAAACAGGAAATAGTTTTAAGAACCTGATGAGTTTCTCATATGTACGGCATAATGCTGTTACAGATGTAAAGGATTTAAACAAACAGCAGTAAGTTTGACCACCATGCTTCTTCCTGCACTGATATTGTTTACTGAGCTCTTTCCTTTGACAAACACTGAAATCATTTCCACCCTTTTCCTACTTGAATCAAACTAAACTATGGGAAAAACTTCCAGAATGTAACACTATTTTATTTCAGTTAACTTAGTTCACTGCTAAACTAAGGAGGCAACTTGTGCTGTCACACTATTGTAAATAAATTCCATGGGAAAAACTCTTAATTTACAAAGAATACAGTGTGCTAAGTAAAATGTTTCTTTTTCTAATCATCAAAGTGATTAGTTGTATGTGGAGAGCTCAAAATGCATGTTTTATAGCTTGCCAACTGATACAGATACAGCTTCCTGAAAGTGGTAGTTTTGGGGTAATGAGGGAAGGTGCAGCTCTGGTAGTCTTTAAAAGTTGCAAAACTAGTCTTGATCTGTTAGTGTTTAAAATGCCCTATCCAAGAATAAGTTTTAAAATTAAAAGAGAATTAAATTCTTACTTAGGTGAACTATGTCTCTGAGCTTGTCGTAGAACATCTCCTATTGGGGAATCCTTCAGTTTCTTAAATTTCTCACTACAGATTGGCAAGTAGGATATCTTTCCAGCCAGGTATCCACACATTCCAGCAACTTTTTAAAAAGAAAAAGAGATGAGTTTACATGCCATATCATAATATTCAACATAGTTTTGAAATAATTTCAAATAAATTATACAGTATCTTGAATGAAAGATAAAAAAGAACAGTCTAGACCTAAACCAAAACCATGCAGTAATCATCTCTGCTTCTTCTGCAGAAAAAGGGTACTAAAACCAAACGCAACAGCTGAACAGAGACATAAAGCGATGATTTAGGCATGGCATGGACATCAGACGATTTCAGTTAGTACTTGATGAATGAAGGGTGACAAAAAAAGAAAAATAATTGCATGAGGTTTTCCCAAGATCCAGAAATCACAATTAACTATCAAAGATGATACAACAGGAAAAAGTAAAGGTAGTAAATTCTGCTGGTTTAATCTATCAGGACAGTCAGATCTTGACAAGGGCTTTCACTAGTATGAAGAGAGGTCTAAATAAACTCAGCATTAGGCTCCATATATTCTGAGGAGGAATGTATAGTTTGGCTGCCAGAGGGCAAACAACTGAATTAGCTGAACCCTCACAATCACTCGGCAAAAACTTTCAATTTAGTGCATGAGCTATTTCCATCTGCTGCACAGACATATGAGTAAATTATCAAGATAGTTCTTTCTGGGTTTAAAACTTATGATTTCCATCAACTGGCTCCTTCAAGTTTCATGGTCAAATGGAGTATGAAGGATTCTATGGCAATTAACAGTTTTGTTGTTGACTTTGTAGGAGAAAATGACTAGACACTTCTTTCACATGCAACGAGTTATTTCCTAAATACAAAGACTAAAGAGTCTCAATCATCTTTAAGTCAAGAAAGATTACATTGCCTGGGAATCAATACAAAAGGGGATTTTACCCTAGCCTGCTGTACTGGTACTGAAATTGAGATTCATATTCTAATGTCTGTATTTTCAAAAGGAGATTAAAAATACTTTTCCAAGGGAAAAGAGAAAACCAGTTAAAAGTATGAGTGAATTTTACAGTATGAGTGTAGCTGTTTAGCAGGTAAAAAAAAAGACATCTCAAATACAATAAACACGTGCAAAGGGAAAAATTACAAACATCTAAATCAGCCTAAAAAGAATTCAAATTAAATATTTAGCAAAATAAAGCTAAGCAGATAAAATGTGATTAATCTTTTGCATAAATTACAAAGAGAAAGTCTCCTTTTCTTGATTCCTTCCAGTCAAGAAAAGTGCAGGTATCTCTTTGGAAGATGTTTCACTTAAACTAAATATTGGCTAAAATACTTGGTTTCTCTTGCAACAAAACTAACAGCCAGATGATCCACAGTTTTGAAGTTAGCACAATAAATTAGATATTGTTGTTCTCTGTTTCTTCTATATTCACTGTGACAAGATCTTAGAGGAGCTGATTTAGAGATGGATAAAACAGGCCAGGTCCCACTGCAGACTAACATGAAGTACATATGGATCTTCCTCTTCTTTGTCAAAGACAGACAGAGGTCCAATAGCTCTGTGCTACGTTGATGGGGATGCTGTCAATGTAGTGTATCAGCCAGGACTAACTAGAGGTTTCAGTAAACTGTCAGAGTCCCTAGAACACTACTGAAGAAAGTACAGTAATTCCTATGGGCAGAACGTCCTGCCCAGTCCAGCTGCGCCTTATTTTTTCAAGATTTCAAAAAATTAGTTCTATTAAATAGGGGGAATGTGGCCCTTAACAAGTAACATGTAGGACTGATCACGGAAATTGCACTTCTATTATTTAGTAGAAATGTTTGTGTTATCATTGTTTGGTGTTCAAAGAAAGTAAGCAGTATTTAGCATAAACAACTGAGAGCCCTGGTCTCTCACATTCATTTATCTGCTTAAACAAGACTTCCTTCACCACAGATCATGGGGTTTACCCTCTTCCCACTGAAATAAACTGGCTGTATCTGGGCAGATTGGCAAGATGGCAACTTCCTGTTTTACTGTCTTGTATTACATTGAAAAGGTTAATTTATTAATTTATTTTTGATTATACTTAATCCAAAAATCATTCACATGAAATTGCTGTTTTCCTACAATTGTACATACATAATGTCCAGGAAAAAAAAGTAATTAAAATAACTAGAATGGGAAATGTGAGATACATGAAAAAAGACTTTCAAATTAGGAAGGGAGGGGTGGGTGTGCCAATGTAATTTAAAGTAAGCTTGTACAGTATCTATTTACAGTGTTTTTATCTTAAATGATTACATCTACCAAGCAATTTTATACAAAGCTTACAAACAAAAGATGTCCAAAACGTGCAGCACAAATTCGAAGATGGTGAATAAATCACTGAATCATAAAATGGCTTGGGTGCAAAGTGACCTCAAATATCATCCAGTTCCAACTCTGTTGCCATGAGCATGAATGCCCTTCACTAGACCAGGTTGTTCAGGGCCCCATCCAATCTAGTTTTGAACACTTCCAGGGATGGGGCACCCTTGACTTCTCTGGGCAACCTGTCCAGTGCCTCACTACCCTTAGTAAACAATATCTTCCTAACATCTAATCTAAATCTCTCCTCTTTTAGTTTTAAACCATTGTCCCTTTTCCTATCACTACTAGTCTATGTAAAATGCTGCTGTCCCTCTTTTTTATAAGGCTGGTACTGGAAGGCCTCAATGAGATCTCCCTGAAGCCTTCTCTTCTCAGCTCTCTCAGCCTGTCTTCAAAGGAGAGGTGTTCCAGCTCTCTGATCATCTTCATGACCTCCTCTGGACCTGCTCTAACAAGCCTGTCTTTTTTGTGCCAAGGACCCCAGACCTGCACACACAGTCCAGGTGGACTCTCACCAGAACAGAGTAGAGGAACCGAATCACCTTCCTTGACCTGCTGGTCCCCTCTCTTTTGATACAGCCCAGGATGTCATTTGCCTTCTGGGCTGTGAGCACACACTGTTGGCTTACATTCATGAGAAACCCCAAGTCCTTTTCTGCAGGGCTGCTGTCAATGACTTCTTTCTCCCAGTGGGTACTCACATCTGGCATTGCCCCAATTCAGGTGCAGCACCTTGCACTTGGGCTTGCTGAACCTCATGAGGTTCACATGGGCCTGCTTCTCAAGTTTGTCCAGTTCCCTCTGGATGGCATCCTTTCCTTCTATTCTGTTACCTGCAACGCTCAACTTTGTGTCACCTCCAAACTTGCTGAGGCCTTACTGGATCTTACTGTCTGTGTTGTTGATAAAAGATATTGAAGAGCACCACCCCCAAGTCAGAGCCCTGAAGGACATCACTTGTCACTGGCCTCCACCTGGACATAGAGCCATAGACCACAACTCTACTCTCTGGCTGTGCCCATCTGGCCAGTTCCTTATTCACTGAATAGTTCACTCATCAAACTCATGTCTCTCCAGTCTGGAGGTAAGGATGTTGTGTGGGACCACGTCAAAAGCCTTACAGCTCTGCTTCTTGACATTGAATAGGTTCTTGCAGTATGAGATGAAGTTAAGAAACATAACTAAAAACTTGCTGAACAGAGGGAATTAACTGCAGGAAGATCAGACTTATTCATCGGATATATCAGATCATTTACTCCTATCTTCGGGTACAATTATACCAGTGTAAGCATTGATACTTAATATTGACAATCTGGCAGATTCTCTACCTTGGATTGGGTGATCCTGGTTACATACATATAAACTGGGGAATGAGAGGCTGGAGAGCAGCCTTGGGGAAAGAGAGAGAAATGGGTGTTCAGGTTGAGGGCAAGTTGAACCCGAGTCAGCAGTGCCCTGGCAGCCAGGAGGGCCAATCGTGTCCTGGGGGCATCAGGCAAAGCATTGCCATACAGTTAAGGGAGGGGATTGTCCCACCCTGCCCTGCTGATGTGGCTTCACCTCAAGTACTGTGTCCAGTTTGGGACATCAAATTTTTGGAATGTGGCCAGAGGAGGATGATCAAGATGGTGAAAGGTCTCACTGACCAACCTTAGGAGAAGCAGCTGAGTTCACTTGATTTGTTGAGCTTGGACAAGAGAAGGATGAGGGGTGACCTCATCACAGTCCATATTTACAACTCCCTCAAGGTGGGCAGAGGAAGGGGAGGTGCTCATCTCCTCTCTCTGGTGACCAGCAATAGGTATGAAGCTGCATCAGGCAAAGTTCAGACGGGGCGTTAGGAAAAGATTCTTCACTGAGAGCGTTGTCAGTCACTGGAACAGATTCCCCAGAGAAGCAGTCACAGCATCAACCCTGTCAGAGTTCAAGGGGCGTCTAGACAACACCCTTAGTCATATGGTTTAGTTTTAGGTAATGCTGTGAGGATCAAGGAGCTGGGACTCTATGGGCCTTATGAGTCCCTACCAACCTGAGACGTTCTCTCATTCTAGAATGGAGTCACAGTAATCAGACAGTTAGTCCCATGGGAATCACACCTGTGTAAGACCTCAGAACATAAGGCATGAATATGAGCTGAATTTATATGTAGCTTTTACTTACATGCAACTTTCATAAAAGAACCAAATCTTGAGGTATCTCTTAGAACACCTGAAAATGAAAATCAAAGTAATTAGTAATCAGATATCAAGAATTAAGCTGAAAAATCTCAACTGTTGTTTGTAGGTTACTTTGTAGCCATTTTTGCAGGCAGCAGGTTAGTCTTTTACACTCACATCTGAATTCCTTGTTAAACTAAAAAATCTAAGAATTATCTTTTTAATCATATTTAATCATAGTATTATTACACACTGTAGAACATACTGTTTAATAATCAGTGAGAGATTGCATGTCACAAAACATAAAATGCACATGATCTTGATTTTAAGTTCAGTTTCTTTAGTCTGAGGAACTGCAAATCATGTAGCTGCAGAGTCTGTACTTCTTACTTAGTTACAAGTAGATTAGACATTATATTTCATAGTAACTTTACTCACAGCAGAAATATATGTCATCTGAGCAAATCCAAATGAAACCAAAGTATCTTTGCACTTTACCTTTTTTAATTAAGAAACTAGTACCAAGCATGCTTACTGCAGCCAAAGGAAAAGCTGTGAAGAAGAAAAGAAGTCGCTTAAAATACCATTTCAGTATTTTCAACCACATTTATCAAAATATGCAGTAAAATAACAGTTGCTATGCCTTACTTACTAAGCTCATTTCTGTAAGAATAGAAGGATATATATAATTAACAAATTGTATATAAAATATATAAATTATCCAACATTCTCAATTCCAGTTTTTAAGACCTACTACAAATTATGTGGTACTGGCTAATGAGTCATCCTGTCTGTATTAGACTTCATGCTTCCTAAAATACAAAAGCCAAGATGGGATGAGGCTCTACAGACAAGTCTCCAGGCCTGGGTACAACATCAAGGTGCAGAAGTTTAGGGAGGTACACACATCTTTTCAGGACAGGAAGCAGTTACACAGAGGCCAGTGCCTCTAAAATTTTTTGATAACCAAAACATTTGACATTGTTTTAACATAGGAACTTTGGAAAAAGTTTAACTTACAGAGTTATAAATCAAATTGATTAAAATTAGGGAACATGTTTCATTCATCAGGAAATTAAAGAACGGGGCAGCTTTTTCTGTAGCTTATGGGTCAAACTATACAGCTTGGGGTTAGGTCAGGAATGCAGAGAAGACAACGAACACTGAAGACCATCATTGCTTCTTGCATTCAGCTTAAAAGTTCACATCAATTTTTATCACATTGAAAGTCTTGAGGTGTCAAGAAGCATTTGCAGACCACAAGAAACAAAAGGAATGCTTACTCCAAGCAATGACAATTATTATATTGGGAAAACTAACTTTGCAACTCTTCATAAAGACAGTCACAAGATACAGGAACAATGAAATAACAAACATAACAGATGACTAAAGTGAATTACATTAAAGATTTAGATATTCCACAATGAAAATTAATTTTATGCAAGTCTGAAAACGTAGAAGTTACAAAAAGGCTCGATGATTTTACATAGGAGAGAAACTTTTGCAACAGAACTAGATGTTTATAGTGTTTTGATGCACACAAGTTGCTAATTAGGTTCATACCTGTAGACAAATGACATTTTCAGACAGCATACTATTAAAGTATACTTTGCAAACTAACAGTTTATTCCCTTACAAATTCTGACAAGTCTAAACTAGGCAAGGAGTCCAACCAGCATTTCAGGGTAAATGTGACTGGATGTCACTTTTAAGAAAAAATATTGGCTCCTTGGTTCAAGGCAGGATTACAGCAACACTTCAAAATAGAGAATAAAATCTTCCAAACTATTAGAGATTAAAAATCTCATGGATTTAGAGATTCCAGAGCTAGATTTTCCAAAATTTAGAGTTCTACATTTTCTGAGATACAGAATAGCAGTGCAGATTTGAAGCTTAATTGTAAAAGAAAAGAACAAACAAGGGGAGGGAGGGTGTGTTAAGTAAAATACATTCAAAAGAACTTATGACAGAGACTTCAGTCTAACCCTTAGAAGTTTGAAATGATTTATAGGCTCAACATATTCTTGGCATCAAGGACAGATCACACACTCAGAAACAGCCACCGGTTTGTGAGTATATAAATGACCTACAATGGTAACTAAAAATTAAAAGAATAAGAGCTAAATGAAAATTGGGTTCATAAATAAATATGAATAGTTACTCAATTATAGGAAAAAACCCCCAATGAAACAAACAATAAATCAGAAAATATCAATACATTTCACTGCTATGGGCAAAGAGTACTTTTTCTGCTTTAGGAACAAAATAAATCTAGGAAAAATAACGGAAGGCTGATATATGAACAGCACATAAGGATGGGAACATAAGGTACCCTAGTAAAAATGTTTTTGTGGGGAAAATGTTACATCAGTATGATTTCATTTGTTAGCAAGACTAAAAGCGTGAAGGATGAAGTCGTAGATTGTAGTGTGAATTTTCAACAGTGTTAGAATTTATAATGTATGATAATGTGACTAAAATTTAGTAACTACAGTATAGCATCTATGACACTGAATTATGAAAATGACTGGCAATAGAAGCTGCCAATAGAAACTATGTGAAAACACAGAGGGTTTGTAAAAATGGACACAAATTTGCTACAGCTTGAAATTTGAACAGATAAACTGCAAACGCAACTTTACAGCAGCATCAGTGGCTAACAAAAACTGATACAAAGTGAGGATTTAAGGGCATTTCCTTTTGCCTCTTGCAAAGGGAAGTTCAAGCAAAATGTACTTAATACAGTGAATCCAACAATCTAGTACGTGGAACAAGGGAACAAAGACAGGAGACCCAGAAAACAGTGATGGGTTTCAGGCTCCCCAGTGAGATAACAGGATGGTACACAGCCCCCTCTAACAGAAATAATTCTCAGTTACTGTTGTAGCTCCCTAAAGAGAAATTACTAGTTTGGGGCTTCAAAATGTCCCTTCAGTGACTGAACAAAGACACACAGGGCAAAGAGTGACACTGCCAAGCAGCAGAATACCTCAAGAACAACAAACTCCCTCCCCTCTTTGTCTTCCAGAAGAGACATTACCAAAGGCCATAACCTATTGTCATCATACCACTAATGGACCTGGCTCTTTGCACTTACAAAAATACACAGAAAATGGCTATGCTTCAGCAAATATGCTGAAGGTTTCCAAGTATTTGTATGGAAGTGGAAGAGGAGAATGCCAAAGCAACGGAGAAACACAAAGCAGAACTCTGACTCATTAATTCAAAATGCCTTAGAAACTGCCCCTGAAAGTACTGATTTCCAGGAGGAATCAGAACCCCCAGTGTGCTAAATTTAGCAAATCAGCTGCTAAATTCTTCATCTGTCCTGGTTTCTGTCAAGCCATCTACCAGGAGTAGCCTACTAGAGTGTGGTAGAACAGCAGGTAACTATCACAT
Source organism: Serilophus lunatus (assembly GCA_013399895.1). Taxonomy (NCBI): domain Eukaryota; kingdom Metazoa; phylum Chordata; class Aves; order Passeriformes; family Eurylaimidae; genus Serilophus; species Serilophus lunatus. The sequence goes on along the minus strand of VXBA01006569.1, from coordinate 634,897 downwards.
CAGATGCTTGTTCAAACCTCGTGAGCAGGTGTGCAAAACCCAAGTATCCCCTGAACCTTTGGAGCCCAGAAACTATGCCTAAATGTCTGACTATGCAGGGACACAGACATTTGCTCTGTAACTGAGCTTACATGTGGTTCTCTTCATGACTCTTCACAAAGATGGAAAGCAATGGTTACAAGTTAAAACTATTTTATTCTTGCACGCTAAAGATAACAATAAAAATTGAAAATAAAAATGTAGAAATAAAAAGAAAATTCGGAAACACAAATAAAAGACTCATTAGATCTATTTTCAGACATTTAATATGCATATTAACTTGAAATATGAAGGGATCTTGCTATAAAACTTAGAAATTATGGCGCACCTTTTATGAAACTCTGTTCTCCAAACTCTTGAGAAAGGTAAATACAACATGGATCAGTATTTACTGGGATGCAATTTTAGACCACGTGAACCTTGTTAATGCATTGTGATAAATTGACCCAGACCTTCCTCAATGCCTCAGATAACAGAAAGAGCTAAGGGTGGAAGGAAAGCAAACAAGTTAACAGCAACTGAACTTACCTCTGTAGCGGGCACTCTCTTCAGCACATTCCTTGAGAAGTCTTTGCTCTTCTTCTGTGGGTATATAAGGCTTAGGTACTTCCCTCTTTCATTAGACAAATAAATTAGAAAGGAATGAGCAAAAGGAAGGTTTAGGGAGATTCTTCAATCAAAAAACTTAACACTAACTTTCACAACTTGTAGTTTCTATACTTTCACTCAGCTATGCTTAAGAAACTGGTGTCTTTTCTCATGAAATACAGCTTTAAAACAATCCAATGCTTCTACAAATCATGTAAGAGCAGAAAATACTTTGAGCATAGTCAGAACCCAACTCAGCTCACTCCTTTTTCTCTGGAAAAGCCTGCTGTGGTCCCTGCAACCAGCCCTCCAAACAGATGGAATCTGACAGGTCATTAAGTGCCTTTTTTAAGTATTTCTCGGGGTTTCACTGATACAAAGTGTGTTGTTGGTTTACACACAGCCAGAGCTGAGCGGTTGTTCCGCCAGGTGTGGGAAGTTTGTGCCTGAGGTGTGTGACCCTCTCCCACCGCGAGAGCCATGGGGCCAGCCATGGCTCCACACCAGCGGCTGGCCAGGAATGCTGCGGGAAGGCTGCTGGCACCAGGGGAACACAGAATCTGCTAGGTTGGAAAAGACCGCTGAGAACATCGGGTCCAACCTATGCCCAAACACCACCTTGTCAAACAGACCACGGACTAGGTGCCACATCCAGTCTTTCTTTAAACACCTCCAGGGATGGTGACTCCACCACCCTTCTGGAAAGCCCATTCCAATGCCTGATCACTTTTTCCGTGAATAAAATCTGCTAAATGTCCCACCTAAACTTCTCCTGGCGCAGCTTGAGGCCATTTCAAGTCGCCTGGGAGAAGAGGCTCCAGCACCTCAATGTCCTTCCTGAACTGGGGGGCCCAGAATTCGTAGTGTGGCCTCGGCAGCGCTCAGTTCACGGGGATGGTCACTTCCGTGGTCCCGCACTATTCCCGATACAGGCCAGGAGGCCACCGGCCTTCCGGGCTCACGTTCAGACACAAACACCTCCTCACCTGCCCCCGGGACCCCCCGCCCGGCCCCCGAGAGGCCCCAAGGGCACCGTCCCCGCGGGGAGCTCAGCGCAGGGGCGGCCGAGTGGCGGGCACGAACCCCCGCTCCCCGGCCCGGCCCGGCCCGGCCCTGCAGAAACACCNCCGGTCCGCACAGGGAGAGCGCCCGGGAGAGCGGGCACCGGTCCGCACCGGGGTAGCGCGGGCACGTCTCTGACCCGCCCCGGGATAACAGGCACTGACCGCCCCGGGACAGAGCACGGGATAACGGGCACTGACCGGCCCGGGATAAGGCGGGCACGGCCCTGACCGCCCCTGGTTCTTGAGGAAGGGCAGCAAAAGGCTTCGGCCTGCCCGTGCCCGGCTCGATCAGTAGGTGTGTTACCCACCGCTTTGTTAACTGTTTGCTAAAGATGCGTGGCCAGAATTTCCTAAAAAGAAAGGATCCCTGTTTGCTAAGAGAAGAGATCTAAATCAGGATCTAAGCAATGGCCTGGTGGGCAACTCTGAGCTCGAAAGTGGTCCAAGTTTGGTGGTTAAGATTGCGCCGAAGTGCAAGACTAGGAGGGTGTGTACTTGCCTCTACCTAATGCTGTGGAAATGGCAGCTCCCAGCTTATCAGATATCAGGAAAAGCTGAGGGAAAAAAAAACAAACATGTTTTTGATACTGCAGCCTTGGCATTTTCTTGTAATCATGCAGTACTGTGTCTTGAATTCGCCATCTTCTGATCTGTCCATACTTGCCCATGGAATGCACCACTCCCTTTAAGGCTTTCCTAGACCAAGCCATTGTCTCTTCGCCCTGGAATTCAGCTTAATTCGATGCTCTCTGATGGGTGTACAAAAAAGGGCCCATGCCTGAAGACAGGAAAGTTTTCGAGGTTGGAGGCGTCCAAAAACAGTAGAGAATGCGACAATGAAAGAAACGCTGTGAACGTGGGAAGAGCCTGGGACAAATGGACAAATGGAAGCTGTAGAGGAGATTGACTTCTGAGATTGGATTCTTGAAATAAATTGGGTGGATAGAACCAGAAGCTATGTATAGCGGGGTTCTCAATTCATAGCTCTAATCATACCATAAATACACTTCTAATTTGCATGAGATTGGAGGTAATCAGCGTTATCAGGCAATCTTTATCTCTGTCTGTCACCTAGGCCCGTGCTAATGAAGCACTGTCCAATATGCGACCATGCATTGTGCACATTATTAATTGGAAGGCTAAAGATTTTGGCCTTGTCAGCTCATGACAGTTTCATTATGGGACCGTAGCACACTTATTAAAGCAATTTATTTCATGCTTGTTCGCTTATGTTTCAGTATATTCTGGACAAAGAGTACAAAGGGTTTTTAAAGCTTGCACTTTTGTGGGGTAGGGCATGTTTATGAGCCGCACATTCTTTGAACATGGAGCTTCAATGGGGAGGAAATGGCAATCAGTCTCCTTCATTGAAGAAAATAATGAGCTGCTGTTTTGCTTCTCCATTGTAAAATTAATAGTTATCCATTAATTTTTCTGACTTCACTGTCTTCAGGCCCCTTAGACTTCTGATGGCAAAAAAAATAATTAAAACCATGCAGCAAACTGATGAATTTACCATCCTTTAAAAAATCTTACCTAGTACAGCCTGCTTGTGAGATGCTTGGAGGTTTCACCTGGCTACACACAGCTGCAGTTCTGGGCATAGATGGTAGAGCATATCCACGTCCTTGGCACTTTCTTCTCTGTACTTGAGCCCTTTTTTTGACGTTCATCCATAGAAGGAAATGTTAACAAGGACACCCTTTCTGAATCTGGTCTGCTTCTACGACATTTACTATACTCATGCCATCTTTCATTCAACTGTGAGAACTCCAGCTTAAAAGTGGTCGTGATATTGCCAAGTCCTTCTGATAAACATAAGATGTTCTGTGGCAAGGCTTAAGGCTAGATTTTTATCCCCTTTCTTGAATACTATTTTCTGTACTCTCTGCTTTAATGAGTGCCATTATGCAATATTCCATTTTTTTTGCTTAAATATGTGTGCACTAGAATAAGATAATATTATTTCTCAGGGAGGTTTGAACTGTTTGTTTTAATGACATGCACAGTACTTGTTCGATGCTTCAGCAACTGCTTCCTAATTGCTGTTTTGTGTGTTTTTAAACAGGTCCAATCTACAAAGCTGATAGAATATTTGATAAAAAGCATAAAAATATGTATCTTGGACTACTTTAGGAGTCAACATTATTTTTAGAAGTATTAAAACTCATTTATCTATGTCTCTAAATTTTTTATCTTTTATGGCTTTGTACTATCCACGATTTAAAACTATATTTAAGGTTCAAAATAATCTAATACAGGAACTTGATAGTTAACCTAGAGAAATTGGGAGTTTCTTGTGAAGGACATGCCTCAAAGAAGGGAAAAGGAAAACTTTCAAAGGTTAAGATCTTTTAAAACGAATCATTACTTCGGAGAACAAGAAGTTGGAAGGTGTGAAAGTCACATGGTTTCTTGTTGCAGTACTTTGCAAAATAAAGTAACTGGTGACTATTCAGAACTCTTGAAGCTGGAGCTCAAAGAGTTAATAGGATGTGTCATATGTAGTCTGTCAAGCAGTTTAAAAGCTTCTCTTTTTGATATTTTTTGTCATCCACTTGTTAACAGTTACTGTAAGGCTTTTTGTGTTTGTATAAACATTTCCGATACAAAAAAAAAAAAAAAAAAGCATGGAATAACAAATAAGTTTACTTTCATAATAGTGTGTAAGTAGATGTGTGATGTGCTGATCTGGTAAGGAAAGTCACCAGAACAAGTACTAGAAGTTTATGTGATCAAGTACATAGCTGAAATGGTGACTTTTTTTTCTTGGTCCTCTGGATAATACAGTAAAACATAATAGCTGAGAGGCTCTGGTTCTTCAGTGATTGCCAAGAGTTAACAGGTCTGTATTTGGAAAAATCACTCTTTCCCTAATGAGGAAACAACAGCGTCTCATTCCAAAAAAAGAGCGTTGTTGTAACTACTACAACTAGTGGTAAACAAAGGATCAGTTATTTGCCTGCAGCATTATGGTACATCAGCAAGAACCAAGAGTGGGTGTCTGTGGAGCCGATAGTGAAAGCCTCAATTAGTAAGGACTCTGCCCACACAGACGATAGTTGCTATTAGTACTAACTGGTACTGGAAAGTATTTTGAACAGTACTTGACATGTTAATTAATTCTTAGGGCTTTTTTGTAAAGCAGGAGACTTTGGGTTCTGAAAGTGGTGTGATTGTACATCCTGTAGAGTTCAGGCGCTCGAGGTTAAATAGTGGTCTGATTTTCATTGGTGGGGAGGTTCTGCAGCTCTCAGTTCCATGGATGTATATGCATTTATCGGGAAGATCAGGCTGAGATCCTAATGCGGGATAACTTCAAGATCAGAAGCAACTCGTGACGTACTTTGCTTCAACCAATTGCCTGAAGTGATGCACAACAGCAGTAGCAATGAATCCTGTTTTTCTTGTTAGGTGCTCTAACACCCAGCATTTAGACTGTGGTAAAATACAGTCAAAAACACTCCACAAAATTCTTACATCTACAGGAAAGAGTTAACCTCTTCTCAGCTACCGAGACATTATTTTTTATCTTTCCTGCTTTCCTTTCCTCCCGGTTTCTGCAAGTTGATGTACATCACCTGTCTTAGCGTGTGCAGCACATGGACTTAAGTAGCTGAGCACGGAGGGACCTTTTACTTCAAATAAACCAGACTCGTACAAAGCGTGTAAAAAACCTTTGAACTTGTCCTACCAGAAACTGTTGCAACTGTTGCGCTGGTGCATTTGGTGCGTGTAAAAGGCACACTTTTCACTCCGTTCTGGTTTTGTCAGACATGCTTATTATAATATAATACTTGCAAGACAGGCTTATGTCTAACAGTGGGGAAATAGTGACTTCGGGATTCTTTCTAATGCTGTTTTGCAGATCTTGTGTTATTTTATCACTCTGGATGTGGTTTTTCTTTTTACTCCGCCTCTTTGTTTCCCTTTCAAGCCTGGAAACTTTGAGGCAATTCAACAGAAAATGTAGTTACTTTCTAACCACTGAAAATGTTAATGTTGGTGCTGTTTCTATGAACCTTGGCTCCCAAATCTGTGCATTGTTTAGAGATACATTGTTACACTCAGACACCAGACCCGTTGGATTGGAGGAATCCCGGCAATTCCCAGTGCCAGCTGAATTTTCTGAGGATGTTACTGTGAGTTATCTCATTACTTCGTCATGCCGTGAGTGCCACCGGCATTACGATAAACCTTGCAGCTCGGCTCCTGTGGGAAGTACGTGAAATCCAAGGGAAGTTCCAGTGGCCAGAGCAGCCCAGGTGTTCGATGCGCTGTGCAGGGGTGGCCGCAGCTTTCCCCTCGCTGCCCCGCGAGGGAGCCCGGCGGTCCGCGTTGGAAGAACAGCGGGAACAATTCCCGGCAGAAAGGCGGTATCGGAGCACTCGCGGAGCTGGCCGAAACACAACTATTTGCCCTTTTTCGCCTGGGGGAAGGGCGGATTTTCCAACCGCTTCCTACGGGAGAAAGGAGCGCCCTGACGGCCCGGGCACGGCTCGGCGGGACCCGTGCGGGGCCTCAGCAGCCGGGAAACTCCCCTGGCGCTCCCAAGCCAACCCGCTGCGGTTTGATCCCCTGCCGCCTCAGCGGTGCCCGCCCCGTTCAGGGCAGCGGGGTCGCGCTGTGCGGGGCTCTGCCGGCGGGGCCGGGGCGCGGCCCGAGCGGCANTCGGAGCGGGGGCGGGGCCGGGGGCCGGGCCGGGCCGCCGGCAGCCAATGAGACGAGAGCGCGGGGGCGGTGCCGCGTGAGTGCCGCGCGCCTGCCCCAGTGAGCGCCGGGCCGGGCGGGGCCGCGCGTGCCAATGGGGCGGCGAAGGGGGCGGGAGCGCCGCGCCGGGACGTCGGGGAGCCGGAGGGGAGAGGCGGCGGAGGGATAAAGCCGGCGGGGGATGCCGGCCGCGCGAGTCGCTCACCCGCTCCCACCCGGGTCGCTCTGAAGNGCTCCCACCAGGGTCGCTCTGAAGGCGGGAAGGGGGAACCGCAGCCGTTCTGAGTAGGCGGCGGCGGGCTGCGGCAGCTTCCACCGGCGGGAGAGGTGAGGAGGCGGCGGCGGAGCTGGGACCCCGTCGTAGGGGATCGGGGGGAGGAGAGGGATGCCCTGCCCCGACGGGAAGGGGGCCCGCGGAGTTGTGCCGGGCGGCTCCCGGCGCTGGCCCGGCCCCGGCCCGCGCCGCTTTGTTTACGGCGGGGAAGGGAGAGAGGGGAGGGGAAGGAAGGCGGGAGGGAGGGCAGCGTGTGGCCCGGTGTCCCTGCCCCCCACAGGGGAGCGCGNCCCGGAGCCCCCGGGGCGGGCGCGGCGCTCGCACAGCCCCGCGGGCCGAGCGGGAAGCGGCCGCCGCCGCCGTAGGGCTCATCCCGCCCCGCGCCCGCACCCGTCCGGGCGGCTCCGGGCACCTCCCGCGGCGGCGGGGCCGCGCTGCCACCAACGCGGGGCCGGGAGCAGGCCGGGCCGGGCGGGAATGGCGGGACGGAGCGGGGAGGGTGGCACGGAGCCGGGCTTTGTTCCCGGCTCCGCCCCGCCGGGGGGTGCCGGGGCGCTCCGGCGGAGAAACTAGCGTCCCGGGTGCGGGTGGGAAGGGCGGTGCGGGCGGACGGCGACGCCTCCGGCCGCCTCTCCGCCCTCCGCGCAGCTGGTCCGCTCCCTCGCCTTCGGGGGAAACTCGGGAGCTCTGAGCGGCGGAGTGCGAGACGGGAGTGTTCGCCCTCCCTTGGTGTGCAGCGCCCCGCCGGAGGAGCAGCTCTGAGGTGCTGTTAGGACCAAGTTTGGCTCTTACACTTCTTAAGTCTCACGTGGATGTACTGATGTGACTACAAGTGTTGTAGGGGCCTGCTTAGTTTTCCCTTCTTCACTTTCGTTTGTATGTTTCTGGGTGTTTTGGTGACGTGATAATTTTTGTTGATCAGTGAGCCATTCAGTTTGTGTTTTGACGAGAAATCACTGGTCTGGCAGTCAAGGTAGCTCCAGGTAAAACAAAAAAACCCCAAAACTCAACCAACCCCCCAGTCTTTTGGTGGTCGTTCATACCGAAGGAGTTGCAAAAGCAATTTGCTGATACAGTTTTAAGGAATAGTAAAACAATCTGGAAATGGGGTAGCAAGTGTGTAACCTCGACTTCCTTCAGAATCACAAATCTCATATCAGCATTAGGAAAGAAATACACTAAACCAGAAAGCAAGTTCTTTTCTCCTTTGTGCACTGCCAATCTCCGGGCTGCAGTCTTCATGGAGTGAGAAAGACTTGGGTGATAAGCCACCTTCGTGTGAATATAGATATGAAAGAGCAAGGTGTTAGTGTGTTATTGAGGCAGTAGGTGAAGAGCCACTCATGTGGGCAGCAACAAGCAGTATGAAGCATAGAGTACTGTGATAAAGAAAGTGGCTTTCTGATTGAGTGTTGAGCAAAGTGTGAAATTAACTGTAGTGTCTGAAGAAGTGTTTCCTCACTAGGCTGTTTCAATAGCTTTGCTTTTGTGTTGTTACTGACACGCTGAGGATATGTGCGTTTTAGAATCTCTACGGAAGATGGTTGACCGAGTGCTGTGAAACCACATGCTGATTCTTATCTTGTGATGCTGCTGCAGGAAGGAAATAAACCCCTCAGTAAAAACTGTGCTGCAGGTTTAGTAAGTCACATATTTAAAGATGAGAACAACATTCTGTGTGTCAAAAACTTCCTTTATCTGTGGTTTCTAGAGGTTCCTACTCTGGTACTTGATGGTGGTTGTCAAAAGACCACTGATTTCCCTGGACGAATTGCTGCTGTGAATTTTGATTTGGTTGAAGCTTCTCTGACTTCTCTGGAAGTGGTTTCCTTGGAGCAGAGCAAGGGTATGTTGCTTTGGGATGTTGTGGAAAACTGTTGCTTCATTTCAAAAGAAAAGTTGCTTAATTCTTCTGCGGGGTTAGTTAAGGTGAAGTTGGAATATTCAGCTAACTCTGTTTCTGTTTGTCTGGCCTAAGTGAACCAAACAAAGTGTGGTGATAGCTGGTTCTCATGTAACAGCACAGCCCCTCGGAGGAGAGAAGCTGGAGATTTGTAGGACTCCAAGGCAAAAGGTAGAACTGCTCACTTTTCACGTTACTGTGTTAAAGCTTTGCAGAGTCACTCCATGAGGCTTCAGCAGCTTGAGAGTGGTCCTCATATGCCTATTTCACTGTTGATGTTTGTCTTTTTAATTTGAGGGGAGTAAAATTAATTGGTATGCTGAAAGTTTTTGCTAATACAACTGAGAACATGCTGTCTGTATTTACTTTTTGTAAGCACTTAAGAAGATTACAATTCCCTGCAGTGGCTATGCATCAAGGAAAACAACTTGGAAAAGAGCTCATTCCACACTAAACAGGAGTTGCCTGGTTTATATTTAGCTTTCTATTTCAGGGTGCTTTGTCTTGGTCCTCTTGCCTAGCAATGGCCACTTCATTATTGTGTAAAGGACCAAAAGACAATTTTACTTTTTTAGTCTGAGTTCCTGAAGAGGCATGTAGGCAAACTTTCTGCTTCAATGGACTTCCATAATACAGAGCATGGGTGTATAATATGTTATCTGTGGCTTAGAGCACTGTGAGATTTTAGCAGGTTTTGTCTATATTTAAACCTTAGCTGAAGAAAAACCATAGGTGTCATGTACAAATAATGTCAGAGGAAGGAGCTATATGCAGACAGAGGTTATGTAAATTACTGTGAGAAAAATGAGGATAATAGTTCAGGATTTGTGACCCTGCATCTGTAGTCACTGGCCTGCATTAGCAGAAGGAAATGCAGTGTAGTTTCTGTGTCAGTGGGAGGGCAGCTGGCCTAGCACACAGCCTAGCTGCTTGGTACCACTTCTGCATGCTCCCACCCAAACAACTTTGAACCTTTAGGACTGCTGTATCTGTAATAATCTTCCCAGGAATGGCAGTGGACTGCAGAAGTGTTGCAATGTTAGGAGGTTTTAGGCTTCAGTGTTATTCTTGTCTGATCTTGCTCTAAATCCCAGTAAACTTCAGTCAGAGATGTTAGCTGCACGCCTCAGCTAGGGTCGCTTCTGCCTTTTTGTATTGACTAAAAGAGCAGTTCTTTGTAGTGTTTAGCTTGCTATGTTCAGTGTTCAACAATTAACTGTTGAAGTACCTGTGTACTGCTAGCCATAGAGCTCTGTCTTGTGTTATCCTTCCTTCTTTTCCTTCCCCTCCCCCAAATCTATTATAATCCGTAATTCCCTCTCACATGAACACCTCCCAGGAAGAATGACAAAATACAGTCTCAGATACCAAGTGTCCCATACTGTCACTGGAAGGTATCAGAAAGGAAAAAAATCCTCTGGATCTGTTAAACAATGTTTCCTCTTGACTCAGCTTCGCTTTTGAGGGATTTTTGTTTATCCCTGGTTCTTCCTAGTGATTTATATTTGCATGCAAAAATAAAAATAGAAGACAAACAAATGTTAAAACCGAACAGAAACCCAACTTCTCAAGTTGGGTTTGAGGTTCTCTCAAATGTCTAAACATTTGATGTGATACAATGGCCTGTGCCCAGAAGCTGTTGCCGCAAGCCTTGGGATTATAATGGTTTGCTTTTTACATGGGTATTCTGTGGGTGTTTTTGCCCTTGTCACCAGATCCAATGTGACTTGTTTCTCGAGGTTAGTGACAATGATGAAAGCTGAGCTATGTGGTGTTTGCACAGACCTTGGCACAGGAGGACCTTTCTTCTGCTGTCCCAGCTGTTGCTTTGGCATCTGGTCCATACAGGTGTAAGAAAGCTTTACTTTTCAAGGGCTGGGGCTGGTTAGGCTGAAATAGCTGACTTTTTAACAGGGTTTGTAGCTATAGGCTTGGGACTACTGACATGCCACTTGGGTGCTACAGCTGGGCACTCTGGTGTTAGAGGTGTGGCCTATTTTCTTTTTTCTCCCTATTTCCCTGAAAATGTGAGAAGGCTCCTGAGTTGGACCTTTTTCTCCCCTCTCTTCTTTGATATTTTTAATTGAAGTTACATGAAACAATGACAATAAAACAAGCCTTGTGCGTTTTATCAGCTCACTGTTGTAAGGGTGCTTCAAAATTAAGTAACTGATACTTGGGGGAGTATTTGTAATTTCCGAGTTGTATGTTAAAGTTGTGTGTTTGTCAGTGGCAGTAGCAATTCTTTCTTTTTAATGTTTGTTTCCCTTATCTTCATTGTGTTTCTAGAGAGTAATAGTGTAATTTTGCTAAACCAGACTCTCTCTTGATTGAGACATTTCCTGTTCACCTGATCATCCTAAAATCCCATTGTTGCCTTCTTTCATATATGAAAGATTCATGCTTTTTAGGATGCAGTGACCAGATCTGTATGAAGTATTCCAGAGAAGGTTCCAGTGGGACTTTATAAAGGTCTTTTAATACTCTGGTGGGTATATCTTGCTTGTAAATCTTAGGATCCTGTTTTCTTTTCTTAGTCCTCTCAAGGTTTCTCTGCCTTGTCTTCATAAACTGTGCCTTATAACAAATAATGTTACTGCTGAAGTATGTTGCATTAAATGGGAAGAGATGTATGCAGGCAGCATTAGTGTCACTGTTGCTAAGAGTCCTTGGGCCTGCTCTAGTTCAGATCCCAGTGAGTGATGTTTGTCTTACTTGTGCAGAAAGAAATCAAGGAGCTCAAAGCTACCCCAGCAGCGTGCAAATAAGCAAGGGAGAAGAGCAGAAAGAAAACCTGGATATGCTAAAAAGATCCTTGTGAGATTATGGTTGAGACCCAGCTTGCAATATGCAGCCCCATTTGTTTAGCTTTTCACAGACTTACTGCTGCTGATCTTTCACTGTTTGTCTTTTGTCTTTTTTTAGTAGTCCCAAAGACAACAACTGTGTAGGTTTTGCCAGCCCTGTGCAGTTAAGTTTGTTTGGAGTAACTGAATATAATGTTGGATATGTTTGTAAAATAACAGCTGGGGAGAACAGTGAAAACTACAAATACAGATAGTTCTGTTGTACTTGATCCAGAAGATAAGGCTCTAGTAATTCAATGCAGGAGATTGTTAAAAGAGAATAAAAGAAATGTAATAAATTAAAAAGTGAAGTAATGTCTATACTAGAAGGCTCGAGAATATTATGATAAAACAAGGTGTCAAGAATTCGCATTTGAAGTTGATACTGCAAAGATAGACTTTGTTGCTCCACTGATGTTGTCTAGTTTTGCAAAATGAGGAAGCATCATCTTTTGTAACTGGCATGTCCTAAAGGGAACTTGGAGTTAACAGTAGGCCTGGGCAAAGGCTGATTCTCTGTAGAGGTGTTAGCATGGAAGATAGGTTGCAGTGTTCCTAGTCATTTTTGACTGTTCTCATGCAAGACAGATCTTATCAACACCACTTCTGTTCTTTGCTAAATCAGAAGGAACTGTTATGGTTGTGCCTGTGGCAGTTGAACATTTTGACGTGATCTTAAATTGAACTATTGTAATCTGCCAGTAATGTTGATTATGTTAGTAAAAAAGCAAAAATGCCAAGTTTTCTACCTCTATAGACATCAAACAAAAAATGATGTTGTCCAAAAAGCTGAAGAATTACTGCCTTGTGCGTTGTGACTGGCCTGTTTGTTCCCTGGTATAGATTGATGGGTCAGTAGTTGCTGGTCCTATGGTGGCCTCAGGGAGCTCCTGGATAACCCCCATCAGCTCATAAAGAGAAAGGACTGTTCTTATTCTTGGGAGGAGCAGCCATACGTGTAGGGACTCCCTGACACCTTCACTTGCGTATGCCAAACCTGTTTCTCTGTTTCTTGACACGGAGGTCATGGAGATCCTGCCCCATTCCCTCAGTTCCTTCAGTTTAGACCTCACCTCTGCCTCTCCATTTGAAACTGCTTGGTGGTAGATGTTGCATATAAAATTGGGAGATCAGAGATGTTTCTTCAGATGGCCTTGATACGTGGGGGTATGTGTGTGTACATTTATATATATTTACATGTACCTATTGCAGAATTAATGGGTGAATAGCTAGAGAATAGCTGATGGGGGGTGAAAAGTGTTTGATAGCAAGCGTGGTAACAGAAAGCTAGATAAATAGATGCACAAAATAAACAGAACAAGCTTTTGGGGCAGGAATCTGAGAGTTTTTACCTATACATTAATGCTTTTGGATACTTTTGGGCCTTTGCTGTAGTAGGAAAAAAGTGATCCTTATTTGTAAGCATTTAAGAACATTTCCTGTATATATCATGATCAGACTCTGGTATTATAGTCAGTTATTCAAAATCTGTAAACAGATTTGTTGTAAGCAGTTAGGCACAGATTATACTTGTATTTTTGTGGTGTGTGCGACTGATTTGATGCAGTTTGAAGCCCAACCTTGTATCTCCAGGGAGGATGTCTAAGGAAGGTACTGCATAGTGCCTTCCATGTTGGGCTGTAGTGCAAGTGGTTCTCATCTTGCCTTTTAAAATTAAGAATAAATAGTTCTGTTTTCAGGTATTTCCTAGTGTCTATAATTTTAAAGTAGCTTTTATTACATGCCCCATTCAAACCATACCTAGTATATAAAACTCTTGCATATAACTATATAGTTTAGAGGCATAAAATCTGACTCCAGTTAAGTGATGCAGGTGTTCCAAGTTTAACAATTTGCATATATTAGGGACACAATTACTTTTGATTTTAGTAGGTGGCTGTTTGGAAACTGCTACACAATTGTTATGGGAAGAGTAGAATGCATAGGTGAGAGAAATCACTAGAGCTTTTGTAATGTTTTGGTCTAGAAACAAGAAGAATATTTCAGCTACTTTTCTGTTTATCTTATTGTCATGCTGGAGAATGCAGACTGGCCTCGTTTTAGCTTCTGTTGAAGTAAAACAGCCAGATCATATCTCAGCCTCTGTAAATACAGACTCTATGAACTCTTCAGGTTAAATGGTGTTTCAGAAAAAAGAATAGTTAAGAGATGTTCTGCAAGTACACCAAAGTCCCCATTCTGATGGCTGTATTTCCAAAGCAATTAGCAGTACTGTCTTCTATATAGCATTTGTATTCTATATCCAAAGGCCAGAGATTATTGCACTGGATTGGGATATATCAAATATGGTTTTCTGTAACTGCTTGAGTGGGTAAGAAATCTGCCAACTGATGTTATACTTCATCATTGTCTGGTCAGCATATTTGAAGAACTGCTACTGTTTCATATATAGGACCTGGGTTTAACCTCTGTTGAAGATGCTTTGAGGGGAGGAAGTGGGGAAAACAACTTCCTGCTTTGTTCAAGGCATAAAGTGGTGTGGGTTTTTTTTGAGAGGGGGAGGGGAAGTGATATTCATTTATTTAATCCTTGTAGACTTTGGTACTGAATGTGCATCAAGTTCATACTGGCTCCTCCAAATGTTATGTAACAACTAAGAAAAATTTTGCCACATTTTTCTTTGTATTGACACAGTGACAGTGTTTTGTAGTTTTGGCACTATTTAAGAAATAATGTGTTTTGAGCCTTAACACTTTGTTAAGGGGGAGAAAGTTGTACGTAAGCTGTTGTGGATTTGTTTGGTTTTTTTTTCCTTCTGTAGTTTCAAATGCTTGAATCCTGCTAGATGCCAATTTCCAAAAGCTGATTGAATAAGAGAGGATGGTTAGTTTTCGTTTGAAATACTTTAAAAATAGGAGATTGCCAAAAGCAGTTTAAATGTTTCTCAGTTTATGCTGTAGTGGTGCAGAGGTCAGAGTGTGAGGCTTCTTGCCTACCCTGCTTGTTCACGGAAGTTCTTACTTTTCTCATTATTGAAACTTTGTTACAGTGGATAATGGTGTTCAGATAATGCAACTGCTGTGGCTGACCTGTCATGTCAGGTTGCAGGCAGCAGTGCCTCTGAGGAAGGTGATGGTGGTTACTTTTGACTAGGGGCTAGTATTTTCTGGTCCTAATGCATATGAAATAAGTGATAGATGAATATAGATGAATAGTGATGAAAAATGTCTAGGGGACATAAGTAAGACTCCAGCTTGCCTGATCTTAAGTTTTTCCCTTGGAAATACTTGTGTGCCAGCACAAATTTTTAAATACTACGCCAACTTAGTTTTAGCTGTTCTTGTGGTGGAAGCATCATCCCTTTGAGATAGTGTGAACATCGAAATTGCTTACAACCTCTGGTGCTAACAGAAGAGCGCTGTAATTTCTTGGTCCTCTGCAGATCACTTGCAGATTGGTCACTCCTATTTTGCAGTTTCTTGAAAAGCACCACAGAATTACTTTCTCCCACATTGCTAGTCCCAGTTTATAGTTGATATAATACAAAATAGCTAAGGTTACTTTTTCAGGGGCCCCAAAATAATTGGTCCTGCACTACAGATGAGGAAACGCTCCTCTAAATCAACAGCCAGAAAATAGCAGGAGTAAAGGAGTAGTCAGATGGTATTAGCACTAAGGGAAAGTGTAACTGCATCACTGGTTTCTGAAAGCAATGGCTTTCTTGTCCTGTGGCACTAGTAAAGGCAATTTTTCTTATGAGACTAATGTGAGAAACTGGAAAGGTTTTAGGCCTGGATGGAAATACTCACTTTGCTCTGGTAAAAACAGAGTTTGAGTTTTGAGTATATTTCTAATACTCTGAAATGAGATTCTAAAAGATAAAAAGTTCTAGTAAAGACTTAAAGAACAGAGAATTTTTGTGGCCCTGGCCCAATTGACATGATTTGGGATTTACTTATTTTCTTAATCCCTCTTCATGCTAACTAAGGAAAAGAGAATTCAAATAACCCATTTTAAATTTGAGTTGTCATGGTCAAATTATTACACATTTGGTGCCAAGCCCTCCTCTCGAGTTTCTTACAAATCCTTCTCTAGTACAAATGGAAGCCTTTTTAATTGAACTTTGTCAGTTTGTAAATGAAGAGCTATTTGTAATTCTTGGGAGGAGAAATTGTTGAACCAGTAGAACAAATGTACATCTCATGTACAGGTGGTTGGCTGTATTCCAAAGTTTCTTCTTTTACCATGAATCCCCTTAGGATCTTGATCTGCCTTGTGAGTATTATCTCATTTTCACATCACTTAGGTAAAACTGAACCCACATCACTTTCATGCTGTTGATCTGTGCATCTTGCAGTTGCAACATTTGTATTTAATGAAGCTCTTCCTGCCCAAGCCCCCTAAAGTCTTGCTTTTTGCATTAGTGACTGTTGTGTCTCTCCTGTTTGATTCTTGTGGCTCCCCATATTTAATGGATCAGCAGCCACCCAGCCTCACTGGTGTGTAGATTGTGGAGTGGAAGGAAAGCTGTGTAAGGAGATGGTTGGCAAAACTGGGAGAGTTGCACATGACTTCTGTGTTCTTGATAGCATTTAGTAACTCAGTTCACCATGTACCATTTTTAGTTTGTGGTGTTTATTGTTATACATTATTAATATACCTTAAAATGTGTTATGGGAGGCCAAAGAACCCAGTTGTTACTTAAAAATCTTCTCTTGAGGCAGTATACCAAGCTTCAGTAAGGAAAAGGGGCAGATTTGGGTACTGGCAACCTGGAAAGCTTCATTCTCCTGTTTTATTCTTGCAAAGTCCAGTTTTATGAGGTAGTTAGTTTAAAAATGGCTTCTGTAATACTCAGGTGCTTTCAAACTCTTGGCAGTTTCTGGTACAATCACCAATATTACTTATTTGGGAGGACAGCAAGCTGTATGCTCAGAACAGTCTGTCTAGTTGTGCCAGCTATTATTGCTGAAGATCAGGTTGTGAGACTGGAGGAACTGGGCAGCCACTGGGGATTGTTCGGCCTGCTGATTATAATTTCCCAGAAGTGTGGTGGAAAAAACTGGTCTGTGACAGGGAAGTCTTGTATGTGGTCAATATGTTGTATAATAAATCTAGTTTATGGTTGTGTTTTTCCTTCCACCCCTTGCATGAGGGGAGGTGTAAGTTGTGGGCTTTGGGCTGAAGCCTGGCTTTACCTTGCTTTGTGGCCTGATGCATTCCTGTATGGGCTCATGCTGCATCTGCCATCACTTTAGGAAGGGGNTTACTTTGGGAGTGCTTGTGACACCAGGCTGCTTAGCCAGGCTCTATGAAAGGCTGAAGTTACAGTTCAGATACATGTTTGAGTGACTGTGGTACCATTCTGTAAATGTTTGGCCAAAAACTTACGACATTTTGCTGTAATTTTAAAATAATGTCTTAAAAAGTAATATAGTTCACCTTTGTCTTTATACTGTTTACTTTTGCATAGGTAGTGTTTTGAAGCCTGTTTAGGGTTTGTAGCATGGAAACACCACTCCTAGCAGTTGGCTAAAACTACTTGTGTTTCTTTCTCTCTTTTAAAGTATCATCTTAAGTCTTTTGAGCTAGTAATTATGAAGAATTTAATGTATTTTGTTTCTTAAATGCAGGTGTCGACACTTTGATTTCCTGCAACATTAGTTTTAATCCCAATCCCTGAAGTTTTTGGTGCTGTACCACCTCTCCTAGTTACCTAGTTATGGCAACAAGTGTGCTGAATTGGAGCATCTCATTGCTGCTAAAAAATTAGAGTTGAGTTCAATCTTGCATAGTAGTCAACATTATAGCAGCTACTCAGTGAATATAATACATGAACTTGAAAATAAGTGAGAGAAAAATGCTCTTTTAAACACTGTCCCCCCCTAAGTTTAAGTAATAAGTGTTACATATGCTGTTTCTTGATCAGGTTTGAGGTTGGCTGGATTTTTAGCTGTGTTTTCTAATCAGGATGTTAGAGAAGTTCTGAGGCTTTTTTAGATATGAAAACTTAGAGGTAGTGTCAGTGTTCTTTGAGGTGTTTTTTGAACCTTGTAATAGCAAACCTATTATTCTTTGAACTTGATGTATTTTTTCATGTTTTGCTTCTTAACTTTCATGAATCTTTAGTAGAGGTGAACCCCAAACACCAAACTTTCATCTGTGTGATACCTTTGACTTCAAATCTGATAAAGTATAGTTACATTTTAACTTCTTGTCAGCTGCAGTTAGGAAATGAAGCCAAACGAAGCAGCCCATGTGCTGTAGTTATGTAAGCTTCCTTCACATCCATTGGACACTTTCAACCTTATTGCTGCCTTTACCTTGATCCCTTATTTTCCCTGTAGTGAGAGTTAGTCATCTGATCAGGTTCATTCTGTAGGATACCTCAGGCTATATTTAAATACAGCTCTGGTTGTACTTGAAGTTCTGGACAGCAGCTGCAATTGAAAATTCATTATTGCCTAGTGCATACCAAAAAAAACTGGAGTACCTCGAATGGGTTTTCATGCGCCTCCCACACTCTGGGCTCTTTCAGAACATTCTGGCAGCTGAAGTGTAGTGACAGTGTCTTCCTAAAGCTTGGACAGCCAAGTCAGTTTTCAGCTAAACTTTATCCACTGAGCAGCTGGGCTATGGGGTGGTGAGTTGGAGCAGGAAGGAGAGATGGAATTTGGTGTGGTGAAGAGGGAAGATATATTGGTATGTGTTTGCACTGAAGGCAGCAAGCAGGGAATCCCCTAAACAAGAATGGATTATGTATCTGTGAATATATGTTTTGCTTAGTGAGCTAAAATGGCAGCATGTGCCAGGGTGCATTTCTGTCTGGGTATTCTTTCAGTTTTACAGAGGGTAATATGGCATGTGTTTGATTTTGTTGAAGTGCTGCTCACAGTGAGTGAAGCTGGGGAAGAGTTAAAAGGACAGCTGACCCACTGTTTCACACTGGGGTGGATGTAAGGTTTGGCATGAATCGAATTAAAGTACTGATTACCTTTTCTAAAAAAGGGGCAAAAAGAGGAAAAAAACCCCAGTACAATTTATTGATGTAGGTAGGATGAAAAGCCATATGTTTCTGCTGCTCAGAAAACAGTGTTGACTTGCCCTGTTTGTCTGAAGGGGTAAAGTGATGCTGATTTGCTGCACTGCATTATCAATTGCACAAACTACAGAAAACAGTTGGTGTTTTTGAGAGTTGCAAAACTTAACAGGTAAAATTCAAGACTCAGAACTTTGTCTTCAAATACCTGCATTTGTAACTGGTCGAGTCTTTAACACTTCACTTGCTTATTCAAGGAATCATGTCATATATTCCCACTTTATATATGAACATCAGCTTGCATCCTACTTGCAGAAATTGATCTATTTTTCTTGCTTGTCCCCAAGTCCCACTTTTAAGCTTTCTTTTATATCTTAAAATCTTCAGGATATGGCTTTTTACTTTCAGTTGCACTTATGTGGGTCTCTTTTGTATTTTTGGAAACACTAATTAAGAAGTAGAACAAACTGTATATAAAATAATGGATGATTGAATGGTTCACACATCCTTAAAGGAAACCCGTGCATGTGTTGCACTGGAGCACTGATGGTCATGTTCCATGTACAGGTGTTTTACATACCTGGAATTTTTCAGGCTCTGAATTATTCAAAGAAAAAATTTTCCCTATATAAAGCAGATGATCCAGTGTGGTGGATTGCTGTTGCACGTTGAGACATGAGTAGTTAAAAGTGCTTGATCTGCCTTCAGGGTGGAATTAAAAATATTAAGGTGTTTTTGCAGTAGTTTGGCACTATAGGGGAACAAAACCAAACTGCTGCTAAGGCAAGTTGTGGCAAGTATGTCAGTTCCACACAAACTTGTGTTGTGAAGGAATCTCCTGAAGTTCCCGAGGCTTTGTTAGGGAGATGCAGCTGAAGTGTTGTTTGTTTCTTTTTCTGACCACATCCTTGTGCTAACTGAGCAGAGAAAAAATGCAAACCAAGAAAAATCATAAAAGAAATAAAGAAAAAGAATCCTATATAAAAATTAAGAATGACTTGCATTTGAGAGCAATTATAAATATAAGTAGTAAAAATGTTTGTATTTAAAGCGCAACTTTAAAAGTGAAATAAAGAAAGGATGCATGAGGGATATGCTGAGCATGGGAAACAATGTTAGTTTGGTGTCAATTTTAATTTTTGTTTCCTGGGGAAGAAATAATTAAGAATCATTAGCTTCTGAGCAGAACAGTAATTCTGAAGACATGTAACAGATTTTTATAGTTTATAACTTCTCAATGAAAAAATCAGAATTCTAAAGTATTTGGAAAATACTGACTTCTCTATTGCTATTGAGTAGGTATCTAAGATTTGACTGTTTTTTCTCACTTTTCTTTTCAGAGTTGTGTACTTCATTTTTCTGTGCTGTGTTTGAAGACCTTTCTCCGGTATTTGGCTCCATACCAGCCAACTGATAGTTGTTTACATCTGTCTGGTCTCACATCTCAGAGCACACCTTGGACTCTGGGGAAAATGTCTTGATGGATCCATCCTAAGTGCGACGTGCTAACGGCTCTCATCGGTGGTTAACAATGGCTTCTAAGTGGTAAGATCTCTTCCCTAGTACTGTCATGAATAGATTTTCATGTACCTTTTTCCTTTTTTGCTTAGGGCTTTGTTATTTATCTTGTGCTGTTAATACACAGAGCTACTTCTTCAGATGCAGGTTATATGAATAGAAAACTGTCTGTACTTTGTTAAATCAAATTGTTCATATTTAACACCGTGTAGTAACTTACCATGGCCAAAAGTGAATGTCTAAGGAAGATGTTAAGAACAGGGCAAACAGCCTCCCAGTCACCTGCAGCTCAGGGACTTCCAAAGCCAGACGTGGTTTCTGTAGCTTTATTAATTCTGGAATTGTAATTTATTAACTATTCTGTGTAATTTCTGTATGTCCAACAGTTCTGTCACGTTTTCTTGTCTGCGGCCCGCCCCCTTGCGGGGGCAGCCGGTGCTGCAGCTCGTTGGCCAAGGCCGCTCATGGCCGGGTTGGGTGGAGGGGCCTTAAAGACACCCAGGGGCTCCTGAGTCAATGCTTGCTGTAGATGCTCTTCTCTTCGCTGCTCCTCATGCAAAGATTTTACCAGTAGGAAATAGATGTGCAGTGCTGTTAAGCACAGGGTGGTAACTTGTTGATAAAGCACTTCTAAGCTGAGATGAATATGGATAGATCCAGCCAACACCTAAACTGGCCTTCAAAAGGAAGGCAATGCACTGCTTTTCTACAGTCAAACAGTAAAACTGATAGACTCTACTTCCTTTTGGAATTTTTGAACAGAGTACATTGGTGTGACAGGAGGAAAATTATTGAAGTGCAGTTGTTTACATAGTATTTGCTATGTGGACTTTAGTATTCAAAGCATTTTTGTATGAATTATGTGATTTGTACTATTACTTTGTATAACATAAAATAGTCTATTACATTCTATTATTTTCTAGTTGTTAATAATTAGAATGTTATAGTCTATATTTCTCACAGCTCTCACTTTGCTTTACTTTGTATCATTCTGTGTTCTTTCCAGAAGTATACAGTAAAATAGAATTTGAATGTGTATGAAGGTGTGCCATTGAATCATCTCCAATGTATCATATATCTGTTTTGCCTCTGTCGCTGATATTTATTTCTAGTTATATGACATGCTGACTTGCTTCACTCTAACTTTGTTAGGGTTTTATACCATTTTTATTTTTGTTCTGATGTATGTATTGTTCCTCTCACAAATTAATGTATTTGTTGCTGCTGTAGTTTACCTTGAGTGTCCATATCTTTCTGTTCCTCAAGGAAGACAAATACAGTTTTTAGCATTAGAGTGGGAATCTTTTAATTGAAAAAGAAAAATGGAGGCAGAGGGTTTGAGGAGAGCATAATTTTTTACTGTAAGTTATTCTCCTGTGGATGCTTATCATGCTTTTGGCAACTCTAGTTTTACCCCACTTTAAAAGTTTTTAGTGCTTATTTATGCTTCTACACTTCTGTACGATTTTGCAGAAAATGTGCTCTGATTACAAGCATCAAATGTTCAAGGTTGAATTGTGTAGTTTTTCCTTATCAGGAACAAGGCTAATCTATTTTTGGAGTACTTCTCAGTAATTATTGTGCTTTCTGTACTTACTGCTAGATGTTTTAAAAGCAATCAAGTAGTAGGTTTCAAACAAATAACATTAGCATTGGCTCCAAAACTTTTCTATCTCTTGTTGTCTCCTGTGTTAAAAAGCTACTGTGTTTTGTGTAGGCAAGAAACATGTTTGGGGTTTTTTTTGGTATGGGTTCCCCCCCCTTTACTTCAGGGGGAAGTAAAGTTGTCTGTAAGGATGTACTTTCCTGTCAGAAGTTAGAGTGAGTTTTATCTCAGGTGCTTTCCTTCAAAAATATAAGGAAAAATAATATGCAGCTGGAAAAAGGTGCCAGCTGCTGTTCTTGAGTGTTGCTCATTTACTCCCTGGAATCACTTCCCTGATCAGCCTGGTTGCTCAGGTCTTGAAAAGCTCAGATGAAAAATCTGAAAAATTTTCTGGAGCATCAGTTATGCTGGAAAACCTATTTCTGTCTGTAAATGCAATTTCTGAACAGTATTCAGAAGAATTAACGTGCCTGTTATTATTTGACAAGCATTTTTGCAAGTGTAGCATGTAAGTCGGGTTAATTTTTTTCCAGCATAATGAAGAGAATAAAGGGATCATCAAGGTAAGAAAAATGTGCTTTTTTAATTTTCTTTTTTCTTATTTCTTCTTAAATAATCATTTAGGATTAAAGCAGTACTTTTGGGTACTCATCACCCAAAAAAGCAGTACTTTGGGTTGGTACTCATTACCTTGGTCAGCAGTTTTGTTAGCTGTGTCTATATAAATTGTAAAATGGATATTGCAAAAATAAATGCAAACACTTAAGTTGTTTTACTACAAAATTTCTATTACGATAAAGCACCATGGGATTCACTGGCTTTTAATAGGGACTTTTGTGAGTCTTTTCCTCCTACTTTACTTCCTTCTTTATTTGAACATGAGTTTTCATTCTGAAGCTTGACTAGGGAGAGATGTTTCTGCTGGAGAGGTTTGAAGACCACTACAATTAGGTATGGCCTTCAAAGGGGCCAGACCTTTTGTAGATTTTTTTTCAATGTCTCTCTATGCAGCAGGAAGAAGATGGTGGAGAAAAACTGTTTGCTAAATAATTTTGCTCTTGGTTAATATTGCGCTATTACAGCTCTCTATACAGCTATCTGTATCTATATGTACCTTCAAATCTTATTTTTAATGCTCTTTTTGGTCAGACTGCTTTATGCTATTGGTTTGGGAGATGCTGGTGTTCTCCACTTGCAGCCAGCAATTGTTTACTTGAAAGCAATACACTTGGAGAGGGGGTTAATTTACAAGAAACAGTGACTTCTTCACCAATGTGTAGAGTAACTGTACAAGTTGCAAGATTCTATTACAGTTTAAATCTGATGTATAATGGAATGGAAACTAGAGTCTTTAGGGAACTGGGCAGTGCTTATCCCTTGGCTAGGAACTAATGAAAACACTGTATGTCTTGAAACAAAACAAATACTTCAAAGATGAGAAGACAATAATAGGCTTTTTTTAGAGGTTTGGGTAAAGCACAAGTGATGTAGCTACTTCTGATATCTCCCACATAGCTGCAGAGCTTTCCTGTGGAAACTGTGAGTTGCCCTCCCTTGTGCCTCTGCCCAGCATGGCTTAACACATCCTGCCTCACTTGGCCCAGGACACTTTCCACATGCAGTGCACCACTGGTTAGGAAGTTCTCGCCTCTGCCATCCTTAGCTCCTCCTCAGTAATACTCTGGCTCAGAAATGCCTTATGAAGTGCAGCAGGGCCCACTCCTGCTGCAGACCTGATCCTTTGGTTTGAGCCACACAATGAATATAAGGATTCAGCCTAAAATGTAAAACAGAATCAAGGAAGGAATAAGGGTGTTGTGCCAAGAAAGGAGCCCTTTCTCTTTTAGGTCTACTTAGCTACTGTTCTTAATTTTAACCACATTTCATTGGTTCTTCTGTGTGAGTAATGAAAGCTAATCCCGGCCTGGACAAAATTACAGTCTTAACACTGTATATTTGTAGATAGCCTGCTGGCTTGAAACAATTTTACTGTAAGATGAACTGTTTGTTAAAAAATGCATATGTAACTTTCTCATCAGAGAACTCTTTTCATCCTTTTTCAAGTAAATGGTGTGATAGAATGGATGTTTTTTAAAATTAATGATTAAGAAATTGAAAGCAGTAGAAGTTTGCTTTGTGGATTGTTTTTTTCCTAAAGGCAGAAGTAATTCCAGGTTTTGAAACTATTTTCGAAAAGAATCCTTCAATCTTTCACTATTACAGTTATTTGTCTTTTAAGTCACAAGTGAGAAAGCACTTGTGTCTTCTTTAGTCTTTCTAATCTCATCAGATGACTGAAGCATCAAATTTTCTTTAAATAAAGGAATTCTTGCCTACTTTGATCATCCTTTTCAGCTAAGTCCTTGAATTTCAGTAGTTTTCTCTTTGTGCTCCTCAATGGTTAATTTTTCCTTCTTGCTTCTAAAAGTAACCCCTCCCCTTCAGGTAGGTGTCATATTGCAATTGTCCTCCAAATCAAAGTAAGGAATTTTTTTCGTAAACCTTTCACAATACATGCTAATCTTGCATACGCTACTTCTGGCATTAGAATAATCACTTTCATCTGATGTGTGTGGGTTAGATGTATGACACCACTATTTTGTCTTAATCTGTACTTTTCAAGTTACCATTCATGTCTGTCTGTTCTGTACATCTACCTTCATTTGTGGTAGTTGGGAAGAACTACTAATACATGTAGGTGCTCTCTTTCAGCTTTTCTGCTGCCCCAGGTGACTGTCAAAATGTCTGAACAGTGGAGGTTGTGTGTAGAAGCAATGCCTTTTGCCTTGATTGCTGTCCCTTAAGGAAGGTGTTCGCTTACCTTCTGAAGCTGCACAGTTAGTGTGCTGTGTTTTACTTCTGTTTCTTCAATTTTATTTATTTATGGTGATCTTCCCTTTCTGCAATTTTTTTAGATTTACTATAATAATATGAGTGTTTTTAGCAAGCAAACCTGCTTCTTTCCTTGGGTGTTTTTTTTCCTAGACTGAGTTTAAATTTCTACTTTGTTTTGCTATGTAGATAAACTTTCTGTGACCATGTTTCAAAGTTAATTTTGCTGTAAGTTCTCATTTGAAGAAAAATCTGCTAGTGGAAGAAATTCATACATTTTGGAAGATGTTGTGCAATACATCAGCACTTGGAACAAGCAAGAGGTTAGCAACAGGAAGCCCAGATCCTTATCCCCACTGAGGATTGTAGAAGTTGCAGGATAGACAATACCTTGGTCTTCTCAGGAACTCCTAATGAGTTCAGGAAAGCATTGTATTCTTGCATGCAAGTTCAAGATAAGAACAGTTAAAACTTAATACATAAATGGTAAAAATTTGGGGCATTTTTTATTAAACAGAATAATACTGTATTCAGTCAGTGAACGTAACAGTTATTTCATGTTCAAATGCTGATGTGGGTATACTTCTATAGATATATTTTACTCCTACTAACACTAGATAATTAAAGCCAAGATCTGAAAAACTCAGACCTCTCCAGAAGTCCCCAGCCTTCCCAAGAAAAAACCCTCACAAGACCTGCTCAAGAAGGATTTCTAGCCCCTCATTACAGAGCAAGTACCTCTTAAATGGCTGAAAGAAGAGTGAAACTTTTTACCAAGAGCTGACAGTTGTTTGTTACTTTCAGAGCTGACAGTTGTTTGTTACTTTAATTTCTCAGGAAACAGCTAGACTTCCTCTTAGAAAAGCATGGGGAGAACTGAAATTATTTGCGTGTTTATGTTAAAAACAAGTCAAAAAATGAAATTATAGAAAGATTAAATGGCTTAGTTTTAAAGTATTTTGTAGGCAAAATGATAGCTAAAAGAAATTTACACTCATGTAGGGGTATTTAATTGCAAAATTGTATGTTGCTTTGTCCCTGCTTATTCTGGTCCTTAGGTTCTTTTCTGTGAAATTACCTTAATTAAACTGAACCAAGGAAACCATTATTGCTAAGTAGTTTTGGAATTAACTGTAGAATTTGAGTTTCTTTTATATGAAGGATAACCTCCTACCTTAAATATATTTTAGAAGTTTGAAACTTTGATAGGGAATGTTCACAGAATCAACTAGGTTGGAAAAGACCTCTGAGTCCAACCTTTGACCTAACACCACCTTGTTAACTAGACCATGGCAGTTGGTGCAACATCCAGTCTCTTCTCGAATACTTCCAGAGGCAGTGTCTACACCCATTCCTAGTGTCTAACCTAACTGTCCCCTGGTCCAGCTTAAGACTCTGCCCCTTGTCCTACTGCTGGTTGCCTGGGAGAAGAGACCAATACCCACCTGGCTACAACCTCCTTTCAGGTAGTTGTAGAGAGCCCTGATCCTCCTCTTCTCTGGGCTAAGTAACTCCAGCTCCCTCGGCTGTTCCTTATGGAACTTGTGCTCCAGTCTCTTCCAGCCTTGTTGCCCTTTTTTGGACACGCTCCAGCACCTCAATAGCTTTCCAGAACTGAGGGGCCCAAAAGTGGGCACACCACCTGGGCTGTGGTCTAACCTAGTGCTGAGTACAGGAGAAGAATCACTTCCCTGGTCCTGCTGGCCACACTACTCCTGATGCAGGCTAGGATGCCATTGGCCTTCTTGGCCACCTGGGCACACTGCTGGCTCATATTCAGCTTCCTGTCAACCAGTAGCCCCAGGTCCCTTTCTGCCTGGCTGCTCTCCAGCCACTCTGTCCCCAGCCTGTAGCACTGCAAGGGGTGGTTGTGCCCAAAGTGTGGGACCCAGCACTTGGTCTTGTTGAACCTCATGCTGTTGGATTTGGCCCATCTGTTTTTACTGTCCAGGTCCCTCTGCAGAGCCCTGCTACCCTCCAGCAGATCAACACTCCCCCTCCAACTTGGTGTCATCTGCAAATACTCTCTTCCAGATCATCAGTATTAAAAGGTACTAAAAAGGACTGGGCCCAACACTGATCCCTGGGGGACACCACTAGTGACTGGCTGCCAACTGAATATGATGCCATTCATCCCCACTATCTGGTTCTCCAGCCAGTCCTTAACCCAGTGAAGGATGCACCTGTCCAAGCCATGGGCTGCCAGCTCTTCCAGGAGTATGCCATGGGAGATTTTGCTGAAGCCCAGGCAGACTAGATCCACAGCCTTCCCCCCATCCAAGAGGGGAATCACCTGGTCATAAAAGGAGATAAGGTTGGTCAGGCAGGACCTGGCTGTCTAAATCTGCTAGTTGGGTCATGTGCCCTGGCTGTCCAGTATGTGCTGTGTGATTGCACTCAGAATCATTATTTTTATTCAAGTTAATTTAAGTATGTTAGATTCTTACAAGGGGCTAATGTGAGCTGCTGAAAAGTGGGGTGACACCACAATATGAGAAATAAAGTGTTTTCTCCCTCTGCATGTGTTTTTCTAGGATATATTTTTTGTTCAATTTTCTGTATTCAAAAGAAAAAAATGTGACTGTTAAAGTTCTAAAGGAAAAAGGCTTGACATTAAAAAAATGCAGCATATAGAAAAGAAGAAATGGGGTTTGTCTTCCCTATCCCATCTGTCTTTTGTGTGAAATTTTGATCATGTCCTGCTAATTGGCTAGAAGGTGTAACACTGATGTCCAATAACTGTGTTACCCCTCATGAGTTTAATGCGAGTGTGTGAATTTATACTTCCAGGCTGGATTGAAGGTCCAGTTCCTAAGTATTGGAAGAGGAATACTTTTTCTTTGTAGGTTTGTGTTTTGGGGGATGTGACTTTTTCTTGTTTGGGGTTTTCTGGTGTTCATTTTTTGGTGAGGGTAGAGGTTTAGTGAGAGGGATTTGAGTTTGGTTTTTTTGGTGCGGGTGTTGGGGGGGCAGGGTTGGGATTGGTTTTGGTATGTTGTTTTGTTCTACCACTGTGGTCCTGTTACTTAAAACCTGGGAGAAAGCACACGTTCTGTCTGCCAACAGATGTGCTATACCATAGCACTGTTTGCCTAAAGGGAATTAGAATCATTCAGGTTGGAAACGACCTTTAAATCACCAGGTTCAGAAAGTTTGCAGTGTGAACTTCCACTTTGTTTGCCCAGGAACACATCCAGCTGCCTTCTCTGCCAGCGTGGTCGTACCAATTGTTGTTGAGGACCACACTTTCAGCGCAGGTAGCTCGGTGTTCACCTGCGGGTTGAGCTCTGGGGGGGCGGGGGCCGGGCCAAGAGGCCCTGAAGTCCCGCCCTTTGGATAACAAAGGGCAGGGGGACCTCTGGTCCAGCGGGAAACACTGCAGGAG
Source organism: Serilophus lunatus (assembly GCA_013399895.1). Taxonomy (NCBI): domain Eukaryota; kingdom Metazoa; phylum Chordata; class Aves; order Passeriformes; family Eurylaimidae; genus Serilophus; species Serilophus lunatus. The sequence goes on along the minus strand of VXBA01006569.1, from coordinate 607,132 downwards.
CCGAGGGCTCAGCTGGAAGACCCCAGACTACCTCGCACTTGGACTATGAGGGCATAAAAGTGCAGAGTCCCTCCTCGGAGGCACCCAGCTCGAGCTGTTATTTTGTTGTTTAGTTATCGCACCATGATTAAATTATTTTAAGGATCTGGACTCTGTAGTCTGAGACGCTGCTATGGAAAACCTGGGATGGAGCCGGTAAGGAGACCTGGTCTGACTGAGTGGGGTGTGTCAGCTGCGAAGGGACCTCGGTCTGTGAAATGTAATGCGGATAGAATTTTGCTTTCGCTAATGAGTGGAGTCCATGTTGTAGGCAGTTTTAGAGTTATGCTTTGATTAAGTGAATAGGATTCATGTTGTAGTGATTAGATATGTTAGTAGTGTAATGTAAGATATGGTGAGCTCTAATGAGCCCTTCCTGCTGAAGGCCATTAGAACAAGGACACATTGTTCACTCCCTGAAACTTTGAAGGAACACAGACACCTTTCTGCAGTAAATCTCTCCAGGATCTCCTGGGTAGGCCATAAATTGGTCCACCAGAAGATAACGCCACCTTCAGAGCCAATCAAGGAAGGCTCGTGCCAGTTTTTCCAGGAAAGTTGAAAAGTTCAAGATGAGGAAGAGTGTTCTACTTCAGTCTCAAGACCCTCAAAAAGCAATAAAATCCCCCAGACCCAAATTCCCAAGGGGAGGAGAAAGGGGATGTACCTATGGAAATAATTTCCCTCCTACCTCAAAGAAATTGTAATAATCCCACCCGCTTTTGTGCCAATTTTGTTATAAAAACCTGACCTGTCTGAGGACCCTTTGCGCCTCTGACTTGAAAACCAACCAAGTCACGCGCCCAGCGCTGATTGCCTTTGTTTTATAATAAATTGCTTTTAAAAATTAAAATAATTGTGGGCCCGTTTCTCACAGGTCCCAGCTCAGGTGGTGGGAGGGTGACGGCCAGAGCAGCTCCTGGATGCTGGAATAGGGAAGATTTCCTTAACGTGGCTGTGTTTTGGAACACGCGCCAGCCAGGCTGCCCTGGACTTGTCGGCTTCTCTCCGTGTTGCAGGGGTCCGCGGAGTCGGGCGCAGTTCCCTTCGTTCCTGTGCCAAGCCGGCAGGTTGAGGCCAGCTCTCCGGGCCGGGCCGGGCTGGCAGCCGGGGAGGATGAGGATGAGGAGGGCGGGGGGCACAGCCCGGCCCCGCCGCCGGACGGGGGCGCTGCGGGCAAAGCCTCCGCGGGCAGCCGGGCTGCCGTCGGAACCGCCCCATTCCCCCCGGCACAGCGATCCCGGGGGGCACCGCTCCTCCCCCGGCCGCCGAGCCCCCGCGCTCTGCCTGGCAGGCGTACGCGTTAGAGACGGGGGCACACTTTGCCCCCTCTCCGGCAGCGCACAGGGCCGGGCTGGCGCGGCTGTGCCGGGGCGGGGGAGTTAAAGGAGCAACCGCGTACCAAGCTGCACGTTTGAGGTGCACGCGTGCTCGGGGAAAAAGGACCTGTCAAACGGTGCATTGTTTGTGGTAAACTATACGGTATCTAGGCTGACTCCTAAAATTGTGCTTCCTCTGGGAAGTACAGCCGTGTCTGGTTTGTAGTTGTCTTTAGCAAAATCTGCAGTAACAATAGTAAACTACAAGAATTCTCTGGTCATGTGAATTCAAGTCAATTACAAGTAGTTCTCTCTCACGTGGATCTTGCCTTCATTGTTCATCTTCTGGTTTTTAGTGTTTCTCACTCTTGGGATTTTCTTCCATCAGCAGGTTCACCTGCTTCAGTGGAATTCCTGTGTAGGTTCTCTTCCTATGCACTCCTGTCAAAGCTTGGCTGTTTTTGTCCTGAAAGGCCTAACCCAAAGAGACAGTGCTCTGAGAAGTGGTTACCCTGTGATCACTCACTGGGTCTCCCAGTGTGATATTTCTGCATATTTCATGATCTGTTTGTAATCTCTTCTGATATGAAGTCCTGCTAATGTGGATTCCTGTTAGTGAGAGATGTGGAGATCAGACATTACCTTGGACAGTCAGTACTGTGGCAAGGGAAGCCTGAATGACTTCAGGAGGCACTTCAGTGATCCTTTGAGTGTAACAGAAGTGGAATACACATGGAAAGACTCATTGATGTCCAGTTTGAACTTTTCAGAGGGTGTTCAAGTTAGGTACAAAGTCAAATACCTGATTACACCTGTCTTTGCAAACTGTAGTTTGACAGGTGGATGCTTGGAAGCATTCTTAGTCTCAGAAGCATCTGAATTTCTTTCCTGTTCCCAAATGCTAGAAACTGCAAAGTAGTTTCATGGCAAGGTTTCAAAGACAAAAAAGGAATTTCTATAGAAAAAATGCTATTATGAATAAATGATTGCCTGGGCTTGTAATGACTCATGATCTTTCATAATCACATAATCACAATGTCTTTGGGATGTCTTTATTATTTGTTTTGAAAATGCATAAAACACTACTGTGTACTTTTTTTGTACTGGTCAAAAAATACTGTGAATGAAGTCATAGGTTGAATTTTCTGCTTGATTTCCCTGCAGGAAGTAATATTATAACAATGTGTCTTTTATGATAAGGTCAGAATTTTGTATTCGTCTACAGGGAAAAATTGTGTCAATGTTTCTTTATTTCTGAGAGGACTATAGAATAACTTGAACATTTGGGGATTTTAATGCAGGTTTGAATAGAAAAGATATGCTTTCAGTCTATGTAGAACCTGAAAAATGTCTTAGGTCGCAACTTTGAACTTGTACCACCTTTTTCAAGTTGTGGTATTCTGAACCACAGACATGTGGCAGTAGAGTAAGAGTGATAATTTAATCCAGTGGAGCAGCTCCTTGTGAGCACTGAACTACTGAACCTCTGAGGTCTGAAACAGAATTTTATGCAATTTGTTTTTCCTTTTTAAGAGCCAGACAACAATAGTGAATTTCAGATTAAATACCTTCTTTTAAGGAGTGTATAGGAGTGTACACGCTTCATGCGTAGGATGGATAATTATTTGAATGCTTTCAGCAATGTCTTGGACACTGAGCTGCTTTCATAAAAATAACAGAAACATGTAGGCTGCCACTGAGATGCTCAGGGTGAGGATAAATGGATTTCCTCTGAGCAATGTGTACAACATTTGGTAGCAAATGAGGTGGGAATATTGTCTAGTATTGTACCTATGGATCTCCACTCCCAAGTCTGGCAAATAAAAGAATACTTTAAATCAAACAATGTTTTATATTTCCAATGGCAGGAAGCCTTAAGGAATATTCTTCTATGCTAATCTATTTTTTTGTCCTTCCTGAGCGGTCTGCTCAAAATGCAAGGCATCTACCTTAATGGCTTCTTTAAGTATAAAACAACACTTTAACTTCCCATACAAAAACAAAGAAACTTTGCTAAACTAGGCACATAAGGAGAAGTAGCCCTAGGGATAAAGTGGATGTTTAGACAAAAAGTGACAAGTTATTTCTATACTTGTAGTTTTCTGGAAGATGGTGTGACTATTCTAAGTGGTAAAAATAGCATCAGAGTCTCTGCAAAGCAGAACTTAATATTTAGTAAAAGTTAGTATCTTTGTAGTTAGTAGTTAAAACAGTGTGAAAATAAAAATGGTGACGTTAAGACGCTTCGTTTGTAAAGCTGATGCATAGGCGTTCTGAGTGATAAGTGTTATCTGTCAAATGCAGATGAACACTCTCTTTGCACTTAGTGAAAATTAAGAGCTATTGAACTCTGCCAGATAGGAATTTGAAAATGTGGTGTGAATTTTCTTAGTCCTTAAAATGGATGCAGTGCTAAATACAGTGTCTCCTAGGCGTGCAGAGTTTAGTCTACATTGGTTAATATATAGGCTTGTTGTTGTTTGGTTTTCTTATCGGTCCACACAGTTAGACGTCTTTAAAATCTGCCTTGGAGCAGCTGGCTGGCAGCTGACGTGCTGGTGTTGGCACCACCCAGGTTGAACGTGACATCATCACTAGGAGGAAAAGTCTACCTCTGTGCTCGAGGAAGTTGATGTAGGAGCCACGCTCTTACATGGAGCTACACTAAATTTAGTCCATGCTGAGAACACAGAGGGCATATAAAAATGGAATTCCTGAAAAAAATTGTTCCCACTGTTGTTTCTGGAGATGTGGTTCCGGATGTTGGGACTACTGCCCATGAGAGCTCTCCAAGGCTGCTGAAGATGAAGCGTGTCAGACTGTTTTCATTAGGACAGACAATAGATGAAGACGACAAGACACATGTTTTACAGCCTGATTACAGTATGTATCCATGTCATGGATGGGGTAAAAACTGATTGCTGATATTTGTCTTCATACCGTGGTTGCTTTGTTAAATCAAAATTTGATTATAAAAGGCTTTTTTACCAGAGTCCCTGTGATGATAATGTCTTCAGCTTTAGAACTGTTTTATCGCTGTCAGACTTGTTTGGAAGCAATTTTACAGGATTTCTACCTGTGTGAGTTTTTTTTTCCTCTTTTTGGGGTAAGAATCTCCATTTAAGTTTTAAAACTGTAATGTAGCTGAGACACTAAAAGTTGTCTAGACAGAAGAGTGCTATACAGAGACCTGGACTGTGGTGTGGGGTGTGAGTTTTGTCAGCTTTTCTCTTCCTGTTTTTCAAATCCCTGAAGTCTTCAAAGGCTTTGCTTTTAAGAGGTTGTTCATCTCAGAACTGTGTATGTTTTCCTTTTTTAGTGTTTTGAAGACTATACATTTTTAATAAACATAGTATGTAAATAAGTAAAAATATGGACATTGTGTAGAGAATTTTTAACTTAACAACATGGGCAAACTTGCTTGTATGAAGATCTATTTTTACGTTTTTTTGCTACCTGTTAGTGTCTAACTATTACTGTGTATTGTGCTAATAAAAAGTAGAATTAGTTCCTATTCCTTTTTCAGATAGTACAGCTAGGTGACAATAGAAAATTTGGCTTCACTTTTTTTTTGCCTTCAGCTGAAACAGTACAGTCTTGAGCCTTTATGGCCTTGGATCCTAATGACTGTCAGATGCAGTCTTCACCCTTTTCCGTGTGGTTGGCTATTTTCAGGAATTAATGTGGCTTGTAAGTTATTTTTTTTCTCTTATGTGTCTACCTGCAGCGATGGAAGATTGTGACATTCATGCATCTTACTGGGTGGTGAACTTAAATCCTTAATGATGGAATTAAACTGGTGGTGGTGGGAGAAAGGGGTTTCTTTGGGAAGACTCCTTTTAGCCTTTCTGATTGTATTATAAACTACTTTTTTTCTGTGTGTCAGATTGAGTAACATGAGCAGCTGGGGAAAGCAGGAAGAGTTCTGTTTAGTTAAACAAGTTGTTCCTGTGCACAACTAATTAGACCAAGTTAATGTTGTAATGGTCTAGGCCTAGGCTATTGAATGCTGCTCACAGAATAAGGTCTGGGAAGGCTATGCTTGAAAACTGATTAGAAGCTCATGGTGTCTGACAGTGAAGGTCCTGAGCCTCATATCTCACCATGATGTGCACAATTTAAATATCTCTATAGGTGTATCTCATCAAGTCTGCTTTCATGCTCTGTTCTGGTTTCTTTATAGCTCTCAATTTTAAATAGTTCTTTTTCAGATGTTGTAATTTCAGAAGAAATAGAATTGTCTTTGCCAGGTTAAAAGAAAACGGCTACAGGTTGATTCAGGTGCCTTCATCTAACGTTGTTCAATGTTTTGTCAATAGTTTGAGGAAATGAGGATACTAATCACAGAATACACCAATCCTGTCGTTGAAGATGAATTTTCCTCTCTTGGTCATTAAATATGTGCTAAAGAATGATTATTAGGAGTGGTTTTGTGGAATTCAGCAGTGCCTGACTAATATCACTTAATATTGTGATGTCATCATTTGCGAAATGCAGACTTAGTCTGCTCTGGGATCATGCTTTTACAATAGCAGATAGTAGCTGAATCCTCTTTAAATTATCTGCTTATTTCTATTTTTGTACCTTGGTAATGGAATGAACTGTTCTGCTAGAGCAGAGCAGAAGCCCTACTGTGTTTACCAATGGGTTATGCTGCAGAAGGCAGGTGCTGACCGCCCAGGTAATAAAATGAGAGAATTACTTGAAAAAAAACTTGTAAACTTTACTTGCTTAATGTCAGCAGATGTGGTGTTAATGCACCACATGATTTAATATAGAAGCTGTTGAGGAACTCGGTAGGCTTTTAAAACTAAGGTGCTTTGTCTTGTAAATATGTTTGAATTTGAAAGTGTTTAATTTTTGTCTTCTCTGTTCTTTATTGCTGCTATTTAGGAATGTTTTTGTTATAGTGAAATAGTAGGTTTGTTTAGGTGAAATACTGGGTCTGATAACTATTTTTAAATATAAAAGTATTTTACAAGGTTTCAAACCAACAAAAACACCTATTCTTGGCATTGAGAGCATAAAAGTACTATTTTTATACCATCACCTAGTTGAGTTTGCATATATCTAACTTGAAAATTGGGTGAAATTCAAGTGATGAGGAGGTTTGTTTATTTTGTTATTAAAACACTTATTGTATCACATTTCAAAATGTTAACTCAATTAGTGTATACTTCCTTTCAGAGCTGAAAATATGACCTTAGAAATATATGCTCTGTAATATGTCTTAAAATAGGAAGTTTCCATCAGAATGGTTTCAACAGTATTTTAGAAATATTTCATAACTCTTTTTAGGTGTATAAGATTATTAGAACTGCAGAAGAAAACCACCTTTCACTTGTTGCATATTGATTGTGTGCAGTACAACACTTGATAGGTATTAGTAGAAGAATAGGCAGGCTTTTAAATTTGCTGTAGCATTTAAGACTTGACATGTTTCTCGTTTTAAAAATTTCAGTCTCAAAAAAGCTAAAATCCAAGTAAAACATACAAAGACGTGCTTGGAAAATTCAGATTATAGCATTAAAGAAGGGGAATGCCATGGCTGTCCTGTGTGAAGTGGCAAATGGCAGCTGTTCCTGTGGCGTGTGAAATGTGCCCTCCTGCTGCAGGTCTGTGCTTTGGTTGTGTTGTAAGGTAGGGTAGCCACTGATGTGAACTCTTAGTGGCCAACCATGTAAGTCAAATCTGCAAGATTGTGTAGGAGATGTGAGTATTCTCATTGCTCACAGTGTCCGTGTTTCTGTGTATGAAAAATGTGCTTCCCTTCAAGTGTTTCTGCTGGGAGAGGAGAACTGAGCCAGCAGGAGTGTGTTGGTTGGTGGTAAAGAACTGAGTAATGGAGCTGTAACTGCCCCGGGGTTGGCAGCAGGAGATGGGTACACGTGTGGTGCCTGTGAACACTTGTCCTGTAATACCAGCAGCTCTGCAGAGCGTGTTTGGCTCCAAGCTGCATCTCTGATCAGCCTTGTACTGCAAAGGATGTCTCTGTGGGAGGGATCGGTTTCTATATCCAAGTTCAGAGTTTCAATTAAAGAAGACTGGAGGGGTTGGTGGGCAACTGAGTGCCAGGGCTTCCCTCCTCCCTTTCTTGCATTCAGAGACTGCTTCCCAGTACTGTTTGGGATCCAGAATGCTATTTACATAAAAATCTCTAACCCTCTCTCCTTGTTTTCTTATCGCTGCAGATAGCATTGTTTTGCTTGAGTAATGCCCCAGGAAATTGTTCTGTGTATATTTTCTGTGTAAGAAGTAATAAGTCAACCTTTTATGAGGGCATTTAGGACCTGCTCTTGAAGCTCTTTAAAACAGAAGGTAGAGAAAGGAGATTTTGGTTAGATTTGAGTGCAGTTTTACAAGCGGATCAGTCTGATCTTACAGTTTGCTGTCAATGAAAAGGGCAATCTCACTCCCAGCTGTGCAGCCCTTCCCCATCTCCTGTTGGTGCTGGTGTGGCTTTTTCCTGAGCTGATTAATTTCACAAAGCCAGCAGAAAATATTCTAATGTTTTTGGGGTGGTTTTTTGGGCTGAATTGGCAAGGGGAGTAAACTCACTGAGATGGCCATTTGGGTCAGTAGTGGGGGCAGCATTAGATGTCCTACCATCACCAAAAGTAGCAGTCACCTTCTGGGTACCCTCTGTTTTAATTGATTTGTGGAAAACAAACTCTTTAATATTTTAGATAAATGGAAATATAAGAGACTCTCCAGAGTTTTAAGTGCAGTGGTGATGTATCTTATTATTACTCTTCATTTACCCAATGGGCAATGTATACCCAATGAGCCATACCAATGATTATTGGAAAAATGTCTTTTAAGTAAGGCATTAACTTCAGATAGAGTCAATAAAGAACTGAAATAAGGTCCAGTAAGCCTTTTTAAAAGTAAGCCCAAGTGTAAAGAGAGTATGCCTCTGACTTGTTTATTTCCCATTAAGAAGGAAAATAGATTATAGCTATATTTAATTGTCTTTAAAAAAATATAGCATGGCTTAATTCTAGGAGACATCTCAAATACTATTTTGATCTTGGTTTTTGAGCTCTGATTTTTTAAAACTGTGTTGTGTACTTGACTGTATGCCTCACGCTTTTGCTGTAGCTGTCTCAGGGTTTCATCAGAAGAATAAACAGGCAGGAATTTACAATGAATACACTTGGACTGAGCGGCAAAGTAATTGTAACTTAGTGCTTCTTTCAAGGTGGGTATCAGTACAATCAAAGGTGGATCTAGAAGGGCCTTTTTTCCTACTTAGGAGCTACTCATGTGGAGTATATGTATGTAAATGTATATAAGGAGGTAATTCACATGTTTTCCTCTGAGATGGAGAGCTTACAGCTTGCCATTTTAAATTGTTAATGTTCACTTAATCTGTTATCTTTGTATCACATTTACGGGGTCTCTTTTTATGCATCTTCTGGACTTTAAGCCCTTAAGAGGTTTTCTCAGGCATAAGTACATTAGTATAAGGTTTCATATGACAGTTGAATCAATGTAATGGCTCGGTGCTGTGAACAGATTGTACCCATTCACCTGTAGAATTGTCTTGTGTATTCATTTTTTGTGTTCCTGTTACATGTCTATCTTTGAGACTATTCAGATTGCTAAACCAAGAGGAAACCCCCCTTCCCTTCCAATGCCAATGGATAGGCAACAGTCTGGAGCACCGTGAGAGAACCAAGGGCTAATTTGGAAGTGAATATTAGTCATCCTGCTGTTTGGACTTTGTTTTTCTGTTCTTTTTGACACTCTATCNTCAGAGACCAACCATAATTAATAGTCTTTCAAATTAGTAGTGAAATTCATCAGCTGGTTCCAAAATCTGACCTTTATATCCTACTCATAACAAAGTAGAACCTCTGTTATGTCTTAGTGAATAAGAGGAAAAAGGAATGTTTGAAGTGCAACTTTGAAAGTATTCATAATAGATGTGATGAAAAGGAGTATGAGGTAATACTGCCTGCTACAATAGGCAATATTACCTGAAACGGGTTCATGGAGGAAAGTCCCAAAGAGCTGCTCTGTAGATGCACATTTTTGTAGCCTATCTGGGAAGAAAAAAAGGACTATTTGGATATAGGTAGCTATTTACTATCTTATTGTAGACATTTTTTTGTGTGGGTGTGGAAATTTGGATTATTTTTAAAACTATGAAGACTGAGCAAGATATTACTGGTCTCTTTTAATAAAACCAGCCATCTTGGTCATTGAACCAGGGTAGTGCAGTGACAGGCTTCTCTCACACTTTCTCCAGTGTCCTTCTGGTGAGTAAGACCTATCATTTAGAACTACTCAGCTGGACATCGGTTGGTTTGTTACCTCCCTGTTAGCAATAATTATGTTGCCTTTTGGGGGAGGGGATCATGGTTTAAAAAAGCCCCAAACACACAAAACCACAAGCCGCAAACCTTTAAAGAATTTGATGTACACTACTTAAATCCTTTCAACAACTTCAGATACAACTTCAGATACTTCCAGTTTATCTGAGGGTACAAGTGTGATTTCTTCCTCATGGCATGTTTACTTCTAGTACAGGGTGGGTATCTCTTCTGAATGATGAGGATTTTTTGAAAATCACCCTAAAGCAGATTTAGTTAATCAGTCTACCTTGGATCCACATGGTTAGTTTTGTGTTTCATCTGCACGGTGTGGGTCAAGTTATAATTTAAGTAGACCTTATAACCTAACAGTCATTAGACCAATAGACCAAAGGTCTACTGTTAGTAGCCACTGCCACAATCATCTCAGTATCCTGTTCTCTCAGTTTCTGTATTTGACCCAAGGGTAGCATTATATGTGTAGTTTGGCAGCTATGGAAATAATCATTATTTTCTCCATGTCATTTCTTCCTGTCAATATGTAGAAATCTTTCTGCGATTTTTTTGACTACTTCTAGATTTGTCCAATAAAATTTTGAGACACTTTCAGGTGAGTTTTTTGCCTTTGTAAAGATGACACCTCAAAGTGACAGAGAGCCACCACCTTTTGGATTGTACCTGCTAGATTGAGCAGGGTGAAGGAGTTTATCTTGAAATTGCTTTACCTTGTGCTGAAGTGAGCAAAGGCTACTGATGGAATATCTTGCTTTGTCCTAAAAGAATGGCATTAAAGCCTGAGTGCTGTGCTGTCTTAAGGCAGTGTTGAATTGCATCCCTAGGAATTCAAAAACTTTGTTATGGTCTTTAAGATGATACTGAACAGGGTGCACTCTCAGAATACCAAAATTGTGTTAAGTCCTTTAAAAGACAGTAAGNTAAGAAATAATGAGAACTCCTGTTTTTAAGGGGGGGCAAATAAAAGGTGAAATTGGACAATATTTAGCTACAAATATTCTTTGAAACATTAGGCTAATTCTTTGAAATTATGTAGATAAAACTTAATGGTGTAGATAAAACTTAATAGTGGTGAGGATTATAAATAGAGCAAATATCTTTTGACCTTTCCAATCCACGACTACTCTAAGGTAGTTGTGAGAGGGACAAAATAAAGCTTTTAACTTGAAGGAGCCAGGGGAGGGACGTGATACATGTGGGGAACGAGAGAAAATTTAACATAGTAAACCAAGCAAATCTTCAGAAGATTCTGCAGAAGCTGATTAAGGAGAGTTGTGAAGTGCCAAAGTCAACAAGATGTGGAGAAACCGGTTGTGAAAATAACAGTATCTGCTACTGAAAAACTATTATTTCTTTGATATACTGGTAATACAGAGACATAAAAATATTTTTTTAAATTCTTTGTGTCTAAAGTGAAGTTTTGAAAGGGAAAGGCGGCTTTAGCATGTTGTTCCTTTTGATTTATACTCTAAGTATCTTGCATTTAGAACAGATTTTAAATCTTAATCTGTTTTTGATAATGTCTGTTAGTGATCCCAAGGTAAAGTTTGTAACATGCTGGACAGCATGTAAAATAAAAATATTGGCTTATTTTTAAGAAGTTATTTTGAAGTAAAAAAACTGTTAACAATTGAAACACATTAAGATCAATCACTGGGCTAAAAAATCCAAAACAATATCCTGTTAATGCTCAAAGTATTTATAAGGTCTAGATAGTACTTACTAGCAGGATTAATTCAGCAGCTGCATATGAAAATTCCATGCTAATGATATCATCCATTCAGATTTAAGTTACAGAAACATTTTGTTAAACAGTTTTTTGTCTCAGTTGAAAAGGAATGAAATCTGTGTTTCAAACAGATAAGTTTTCGTTTGTAGGTGTCCTGACTAGTTTTAGTCTCCTTTGGGGTGGTTTTTCTATGAAAATGTGAATAGTAAATGGAAGACTCAGGTGTAATGACAGTTTCCAATAACCGATTATGTCTTTGAGGACTTTTGCTAGTTTCTGTTGGATGCATTTTTTAACTGTTTTATGTCTTGGTTTGTAAAATTCTATATTGCTAGTTGCTTTTGTTCTAAGCTCTGCAGTAACAGTTCCTTCTAAGCAGTACTATGTGGATCCAAACTGAGGGGAAAATAATTTCAACTACCTCCTCTTAAACAAGGGCTACTCTGGAAAGCCTTTCCACTTTCATTACATGTCATTCTTTATGTCTCTTACCATCAAATAGCCTTTAGTTGCTCTTTAAGTGCGAAAGTGTCATGGGTGTTGTATTCATTTGGGAATAAGTTAGTAAATGTAATTGAAGAACACGTGGGATTTGGGAAGTAGTGTTAATGGCAATTGTTTTACTTGACATACATCTTCTTGCTCTTCAGCCGAGTTCTAAAAGGTCTCTTCAAGCAAAACCCTGCACAGACAGGAGGGTTCTTGCCTTGAAGGTTTTTGATGCTTTTACTTATTTATAAAAAAGATTTTGATATGAGAAAACCAAATGCACTACTGACTTAGAGACCGGTAAAACTTTCAGAAAGCCATGTTACTTTAGCAATGACACCTTCTAAAGACATTAAGTTTATCTGGAGCAGTTTTTCATGAGGCACTCTGGATGTCCAGGACTTGGTGTATCCTCACTCTGTAATCTCTACAATACCCCTTATATGGAGATACTCTGTAAATAATAACACATTTCTTAGCTCATTAGTACCAATGAGGTCTGTAGTGACAGGCATTTGTGGTGGACCCTGTTTGCTTGGGAGGCTTTCATTGCAAATGGATAAGCCCAGTATGGCAATATAAACTGCAGATACACCTAAAATCAGGGTACTGTTGCACAATTGTATTAAACACTGACTCAAAACTGTCTGGTGACTCTTGGCATCTCTTAAAAATGCACTGAAGTGAGCCTTGTCTCAGTAACTTCTTTGAGAAGACTGGCTGAAGGAAGAATGTTTCTTCAAAATATTTTGCAACTTGAAAACATGAAACCCAGGAAGTAATACACATAAAAGCAACTCATAAGTTGTATAAGAAATGTTGTTTCTCTGGTACATTGTTTTCAGTTAGAGTTAGTTTAAAAGGGTTATTCGTTATTTGTTGGAGAGTCCATAAATTCCTGTTTCATGGAAAAAGCTGTACAGGACAGAGTAGTTTAATTTGCCCAGATGATGAAATTTTACTGTACATTTATAGGTACATTGTACGTTTGGACAGTTGATATGTTCATGCCAGTTACTGAGAGAAATACAACTGCTCTCTCAATAGATAATGACTGACCAATAGAGAGCAGCCAGTTGAATGAATGGAAAAAGCCAAAGCATATTCTCCATTTTATGTGAACATGCTTTTACCACTTGATTTTTCATTAACTGGCAGGGTTTGCAGTGGAGTGTTACTGTCCCTTTCCATTTGATCTGCTCTCCCAGATGAAGGTGTGTGGATGGAGAGCTGCCTGCTCTCAGGTGCCAGGTGGAGTGCTGTGCTTTATAGCTGTTGCCCTAAGTGCATCTGCTGGCAGAGGCTGTTTTGTAGTCCACCAGCAAGGAACTTTGTGTTGTGGACTATTTGCAAAAGTTCCAGACAAATGCAGCCTTGTTTTAAAGTTCTAGTGTGTGTTAGGTTTTCACATCTTAACTGTTGCATTTAGCTCCCCTTGGGTTGCTTACTCTACTTCTGGTTCTCTCCTGTTCTGATTTTTGTATTTCTTTTCTTGCTTTTCTTCAATGTAACAGAATATTTGCTCAAGATAAAGGTTTATAAATGACACTCACATGAATTGTTATTTTTGACTTCCAAAGCAATGTGTATTTTACCTTTTTATTACCTTTTTTAATCTTTAAATTATCTCTTATTTGTACTTAGGCTTCAGGTTCCAACAAGAATATCTGTTGTTTAACCGAGGTGGGAAAGTTGTAAAACTTAGCATTAAAAGCACTTAATTGTTTAAATCCTGGTAACTAAAGCATTAAAAAATGCAGTGTAGATATTTGCTGGCTTTGGAGTGGAGCAATATGCTTAGTTTGTCTGTGGAGAATGCCATATTGATGTAATTGTTCTATTTATTTCTGATACTGGGTGGAGGAGATCCATATACTCCTGCCCTGTGTAACAGAAACGTCAGGAAAGGCAATTTCAGGGGTTGAAACATCAAGAGAAAATTGGCTGTCCATGTCTTGCCCCTTCTGTTTTCCTGACTGTTACTGCAGCTTTCAAAGTCCTTATACTATGTCTGCAGAGCTTGTAAAGCTGCTGCTTGCACAGGGATTTACGCCGTGGTGGAATAAGTTGGTAGGCTTTTGATTGTGAGGAGGTTTTGCAGAGGCACTTAAAGTAGTTCGCACTTGTAACTATGGAGTCCCCCCATCTTTCTGCTTACTGTTAGTGCCCTGTGGCTGTAGGTGACTGAACCAGATGGGTCTGCATTATATATGGGCTGTAAAGTGCTTTAATGTATAAACAGGGGTGGACTGCAGTGGCTCAGGAAAAAAAGGTTCAGCTTTTCTGATGGTGGAGGGAGGAAGGCAGGAATTAATTTCCTGGTGCAGGGCAAGCGAATAAGCAAGTACCTTTAGCTGCTGTGTGAGACCAGGGGGAGTCTGCATCCAAGAACATTTTCTACCCAAGTGCTGTTGCACTTGTGAGGCTGCACAGATTGGTACTTCTGTGCTGAGTTTCCCCCTATAGGTGACTTTCTTTTAGCAGTTTCTTTGAAGTTTTCCTTTAGGATGAATCCTAAACTCTCAGTGTTTTATTTTCCCCCCAATGCTTTCTGCAGGGATACAGTAACTGATCCTCACATAATGCAAATATGATGTTTCCCGTGAAAGTAGCACAGACATGTTCAGCAGCTTGGGAGGAGCAACAAAAATAGAAACATAACTGATTTGTAGCAGTTGTCTTAAGGCCTTGTAGGGTAACAGAGTTAAGCCTTTCCTTACTCTATCCATTTAAACATCCAGCAACTAAGCAGGGATTTTCTGGGTAGCTCAGTAACTATTTCCAGGTTCCATTTAAAAGGTTGGTGAAAACCCAAAGCCGGTTTCCCAAACCCAGTGTGTTGATACATTAATGCTGAAGTCCAGTGAGGAGGCTGACATGTTTCAGAAGCAGACAGACCAGATCTTCAAACAGTTATTTTATTTTGTCCAACATAGGACTGTACTAATCAGACTTCATATGTTTAAGGTTACGTTGAAGATTGAGCATCTGAGAGGGAGTAAATAATTGTATTTTCTAGGATTTTAATTACAGGGATGCCTGAAAATTGAGAAACTTGGATTTTTCAGGCTTATGAGATGTGGTAGCAGCTTTAAGTTTGTGTATTGCTTTACCTGTCAAATTTCCTGTTGGAGCGAGGTTGGTTAAATATCATCTCACAACTGCCTGTTGCAGTGTTTGAAATATTTCATGTTTTTATTACCGATTCATTTCCTTGTAATTTTATGATGTTTGCTGATCTGGAAAGCTAGATTTTCAGGAAGGGCCAGATATCTGTTTAGTAAAAATCCTTACAAAGACCATAAGGTCTCTGTTAAAGTACTTTGAAAACTGTTTGATTTTTCAGGATTTAACTCTATCTTCCATGTTGTTGGGCATTCTTTTATATTTTTTTTAAGATAGGCTTCCTAGCCAATCAAGATAACTTAATGTACTGAAAAGTTATATAGTATCCTCTTTGATCTTACTGGAAGATGATGTTCTGCAAGAAAGCTGTGTATCTTTAAGTGGAAAACACTATTTGTAGTTCTTTCCCTGAATGCATTTTCTATCAGTCTGTGTCATCCTGAAGATGAATGTAGTAGAACTGAAAACTGCCAAGAAACTTCTGGAAGCAACAGTGACAGCATGGTTTTTGTGTAACTTAAAAGAATATCTTTAGCTGTGGTTTTTAAATTGAGTGTTTATGCAGGAATAATTCATGTAAATTATTTTGTAGAGGGATAACACAGTACGATTTGTCTGCTTATCTCAGCCATTTTAGTTGAAAAGAACAGGAACTGCATTGGGAGTTTAAGGGAAGAAGGTAGTATGATGTGTATATATTCCTAGAGAAACAAAACTATGGTGGAACTGGGGAATAACACTTCAAAAGAAGTGGAAGGGGGAAAGGAAATGAAGCTAAGAATCTGTAATGTTCCTTGTGAAACACAGATGAATGACTTATAGGATGTTATTTCTTTGTCATTTAAAAGCAAACTTTAAAAAGTTAAGTACTGCTTTTTTGAGACAACATATGCTGCAGTATTTTCAGTCATGAACCCCCCGCCCCACATTTTCAGCCTCTAGAGGTGAAGCTAAAAGAACGCTGTGTGAACCATACTGGGATTTTTTTGGTTTGGTCTTCCGTATTGATGTTTGCCACAGGCCAGAGCTCTGGCACTTACTGAAGCTGCAGTTACAATGCCTATGATACTTTAAGTACGTTTTTCAAAATAGGGGCCAGCGATGTCTCTGGGCAGCTCCACGAAAATGGCATGATGTTACTTGAATTAAACAAATGCTGTACAAGCAGCCTTTACATATGCATTAGTAGTAAATGTATTGATCCTACTATGTATAGTGATAATTTTAGAAATATTTTAATTAAAGACAAATCCTACAAATAAAGAAAAGTTGTAATCTGTACTACCCCACGGTATGATAGTTTCAGATCTCTTGTGTTGGTTGGGTCCTCTAGTTGCCTAAATCACTCAGGGCAAGCCTTACCTGTCATGTGACTGGGCTTACTTTACATGTCCTGAATATTCCATCTACAGGGTATGTGTTGAAGTGCTGAATAGACTTTGCTTGTGCAGGTCAAGTGTGCTGTGGATGAATGGTACCACAGATGGACAGTCTAATACTTCCTGGAGCAGCTGGACTTAGGACACAACAGTCTTGTATCTATTTATTTGCAGCCTGAAGTCTGCAGCCTTAGACTGCTGAAGCAGCCTGAGCAATTTGCTTCTAGCCATCCTCTTTCCTAAGAGTTTTTCATATCTGAGCAAAAAGCATGTTGTGGACTGGGCACTTACATGAGTGGTTTTAGTAGAGTGCGAACACCTTGTGTCTTCAGATTGAGCACTTCTGCTTTACTGCACCTACAGTCTCATTTCTTTTAAGAGTTCACTGATACCAGTGTGCTCCATTCATGCATACCTCACCTTGACTCTTGAGAAAGTATCAAAGAGAGATGTTATGGTAGTCTGCTTCATTTAGTAGTGAAATTGGTGACTGGTCCAGAATCAAAAGGTATGCAAATATTTGGATCAGTATATAAATGATGTATTTGTTGGAATTGCATAGCGTCCAGCTTACCAGTAAAAGTATGTATAAATTGTTGATTTCAGAGTTTCTTTTTGGATTTTCTTCTTACATCAACCAGCTCCAGGTCTAAGCTATTAATTTGTATTTAAATGCAAGCGCTTTCTTTTCCATTTTATCTAAAAGAGTAAAATATTAATCTCACAGAAGCTTCTTATAAGTGCTCTAAAGTGATAGCTATTTTTAGTGGTCATACTTGTTGCTCTCAATTTTAAACACAGTGTACTGTTTCATTTTCCTCTCTTGGAATGAGAAACTGGAAAAGAATACATACTGTAGATGACAATTTCTAACACAGTTGTAGAAATACATGATGGTATCTTGTAACTGCACGGTGAGTTTTGTTGGGCTCTTCTCAGTGAATTAGCTTTGCCCAAACTTGGCGAGGTTCAGAGGCTTGTAACTCATAGTTTTTCTTTCCTGCTTCTACTTTTCTTTTGATTAAAAATAAAAGGTTACATTTCAAACTTTTGGTTTATCCTGAAATCTTCTGTTTATTCTAGTACCTGGTAGGCTCATTTCAAAGGAAAGCCAAAGCCCCAAAAGTCTGAAATGACAGTTGTCATCTACATATCTTTGGTTATAAAAGCAGTTAAACCGGGTCATGAGGAAGAAGAAATGTTGGAAGGCTTGTGCATAGTTATACAATAAGATAATGTTTATGACCCTGATGCTTCTATGATAGGTCTAAGATACTGACATTACTCCACTTGCTAAATGGACTTCAAGTGGTAACTTGTTTTCTGCTTCTTTGTGAAGAGGGGAGGGCTGGTGAAAGTATTTGGTATGATCCATTCTTAAATTTTGTAAATTAGTGATGTCCATTTAATCAAAACTAACTGTGCCTGTATGTATGAAAGCATATGCATTCATGTAGTATTAAAAGAACACTTTTCTCAAAATATTTTGGTACCTAATACTAAATATTCCTGGTCTTCAATACGTCTACTGAAATCTTCGGAAGGAAAAGTTTATACTCTCTGTACATACAGTTCTCACTTCTTAGAAGTTATTCATGGGCTAATACTTTCTGTTGGGCTAAGAGCATTTACAATTAATTCCTGGTATCCTTGAGGAAGCCCAATGGATGGCGATCTTTAGTTGGTACTATGAATAAATCACAGTGGTACAGAATCTCAGATGCCGTGGCAGAAGGCCATGTAACTTGCTTGGCCAAACACCTCCATGTCATAAATAAATGCAAATTTCGAGAAAGATTTCCTAACATTCATTTAATTTTGAAACATTACTTTTTTGAAACATTACTTCATAGAAAATTACTTCATAGAAATACTGACAACTTCTCTGTTTGCTGAGAGTCTTAACAGGACTCCAGAAGGTGGAATATGGAGATTAGTATTTCTGTGGGGTTATTTTAGTACATCTCCTGGGGTTTCTTGGATGGTTGTTTTNTTTTTGAAACATTACTTCATAGAAAATTACTTCATAGAAATACTGACAACTTCTCTGTTTGCTGAGAGTCTTAACAGGACTCCAGAAGGTGGAATATGGAGATTAGTATTTCTGTGGGGTTATTTTAGTACATCTCCTGGGGTTTCTTGGATGGTTGTTTTTATAAGTTTCTAGTGCTAATAACGTAAAGAATAAAAGCTGAGGCGGG